>OY787660.1:41200259-41626532 GCA_963678985.1 Spisula subtruncata
AAACATAGCTTAGTCAGCTTATATATATATCGTACAGAGCTCTAATATCGCCACTGACCTTCGATCGCCTGCCATTTTGTTATGACTCTCGTCTCGCGAGATTTTGCCAATGCACGCACGTATCTTGAGAAAATGTTTACAAAATAGTAAATTTTTAGCGGGAATATTTTTTTCTGAAAATACAAGGTCATAAAATGTCATTTTCGGTTACTTTGACCAAAATTCATAAACTACACCATTTTCACTATTCCCAAAAAGTTGTGTAGTTGAAATACCCCAGTAAACGCTATGCGCAACGTAATCAAATATTTTTCACACGCCTGCATTGTTTACAATTTCATGAATAAAAGTCACGTGGTCGGATTAATTATCTTTAAGGTCAAATAAAAATATCTTGGGTCAAAGTTGCTTCCATCCTTACGACAAGTTACGGTCAGAATAGCCAAAACAATTATTGAATTATGCATTTCAGTACACCATACATCAGCAGACCAAACATCACTATCGACGATATTCTTCAAGTTCATTTAGTGATCCTCGCCTGTATATCGGCGATATAAAAAAGTTCGTTTAAAATGAATGCCAAAGTCTATTTATTAGCCATTAGAGATGGGCGTATGACACGATCAATCCAAAACTAGAACTGCCACAGAGTGACTAAGAATACCCTCACATTACGCTTTGTCACAGACTTAGGGCAAACCATGTCTATATGAAATTAATGTCACACGGTGGGCAACAATTTTACAAGGACTCAAATTTCAAGAAATGATAATCAAATTTATTTGTATCTATAAGCCCATTGTGTGTGTGGGGGGGGGGGGGGAGGGGGCTCTAGATAATTGTAATTGTCTGTCTATGGTAATATCAAGGTACTACTATTCTGGTGTGATAATACATGTATACAGGAATACAAAGTTTTCCAATCTTAAATTTTCTCAATTATCAATTTAATTTAACTTTTTTCTGTATGTTAAAGGACCAAACCATTAAAGTTAACAAAGTTCCTTCAACATATGGAACATGATGTTTCAATCTCGAGTGTAACTTTATTCCCGGTAAAAATAGAGTATGGTACAGAATTAAACACCCTGTTAACGAACGAGTATTTCAAATGTACCGAAAACAACATGGGCGCCGCAACTGCGCGATACAGGGTAAATTTCGATCGTCAGCGCCTCAACAACTGTCGGATATTGGTCAGAGAGAAACGATTGCAACCATCAGACCATTGTCTAAATGTCCAAAAGGACCATTTGGTCCGACGATGATTCGAGATGTCTGTCAAGTTACATCAAATCCCATCATGTATAAAGAAGAATGATCCATACAAACTTCAATGTGACTTTTGATCTTCAACTGTGAACTTGACCTTTGAGAAAGAAAACTGGGGTTGCTTATGAAGTACTGAGCATTAGTGCCTAATTTTTTTCAAATCCCACTATAAATGACAGTTACACTCCAGGCTAGCTAAACAAGCTAAATTATGGCCATTTCTGACCTTACAACTCCAAGTGTGACCTTGACCTTTGACATATTGATGTGATTTTTGCGCATGAAACACCGCCTCATGATGGTGAACAATTGTGCCAAGTTATATTAAAATCCCACAATAGATGACAAAGTTATTGTTCGGACAAGCTAAATTATGGCCATTTTTGACCTTACAACTCCAAGTGTGACCTTGACCTTTGACATATTGATGTGATTTTTGCGCATGACACACCGCCTTATGATGGTAAACAATTGTGCCAAGTTATATTAAAATCCCACAATAAATGACAAAGTTATTGTCCGGACAAGCTAAATTATGGCCATTTTTGACTTTTCAACTCCAAGGGTGACCTTGACCTTTGAGATATCGATGTGATTGTTGCGCATGACACACCGCCTCATTATGGTGAACAATTGTGGCAGATTATTTTAAAATCCCACAATAGATGACAAAGTTATTGTCCGTACAAGCTAAATTATGGCCATTTCTGACCTTACAACTCCAAGTGTGACCTTGACCTTTGACATATTGATGTGATTTTTGCGCATGACACATGGCCTTATGATGGTGAACAATTGTGCCAAGTTATATTAAAATCCCACAATAGATGACAAAGTTATTGTCTGGACAAGCTAAATTATGGCCATTTTTGACCTTTCAACTCCAAGTGTGACCTTGACTTTTGAGATATTGATGTGATTGTTGCGCATGACACACGGCCTCATGATGGTGAACAATTGTGGCAAGTTATTTTAAAATCCCACAATAGATGACAAAGTTATTGTCCGGACAAGCTAAATTATGGCCATTTCTGACCTTACAACTCCAAGTGTGACCTTGACCTTTGACATATTGATGTGATTTTTGCGCATGACACTTCATCTCATGATGGTGAACAATTGTGCCAAGTTATATTAAAATCCCACAATAGATGACAAAGTTATTGTCCGGACAAGCTAAATTATGGCCATTTTTGACCTTTCAACTCCAAGTGTGACCTTGACCTTTGAGATATTGATGTGATTGTTGCGCATGACACACCGCCTCATGATGGTGAACAATTGTGGCAAGTTATTTTAAATTCCTTCAATGTATGGGTAAGTTACAGCCTGGACAAACTTTTAAGACCCCTCTACCTATGGATGTGGGGGTATAATAAAACATGAAAAGTAAATTTCACTTAACAGTGACATAATGCTTTTTTGCTTTAGATTTTTTTTCTTAATTCGATTAAACAATGCTAAGGATTATTTTCAAAATTGGAAGGTTTATCTTAAGTGAATAGTTTTGGCCCAATTGAACGCGCGCACCATGTGACATAATTATTTAGGTCACGGTCACAATGGCTGACTTTTATTTACTTTGGCGTTTGATTTATTCAATTCTTGGGAGTATTGTATTATTTTATTGGCGTGCATTTGAGGTAGATTAAATGGAAAGAATTATATAACAAGTAAGTGGCTTTATTTAATAAAAAAAATTAAGTTTGCTATTGTTTATTGCGTGTTTAACGCTTAAGTAGGCGATTTATGGTCACTCGACGATATTCTTGAACATGACAAATATATGTCGAGCTGCCAAGCTTAGCCTTTATTTGCCAGTCAGGTTACTATGACAGGCATACAAATTATATCTGAAGTGCACGAAAACAGCCTCTCTTATTTAATTGTTATCTATGCATCACTCATGCATTGGAGCACAGTGATGATAGAGGAGAGATCACTCAAGGATGGAAGCACAGTGATGATAGAGGAGAGATCACTCCAGGATGGGAGCACAGTGATGATAGAGGAGAGATCACTCAAGGATGGGAGCAAAGTGATGATAGAGGAGAGATCACTCCAGGATGGGAGCACAGTGATGATAGAGAGATTACTCTAGGATGGGAGCACAGTGATGATAGAGAGATTACTCAAGGATGGGAGCACAGTGATGATAGAGAGATTACTCTAGGATGGGAGCACAGTGATGAAAGAGGGGAGATTACTCTAGGATGGGAGCACAGTGATGATAGAGGAGAGATCACTCCAGGATGGGAGCACTGTGATGATAGAGGGATTACTCCAGGATGGGATCACAGTGATGATAGAGGAGAGATCACTCCAGGATGGGAGCACAGTGATGATAGAGAGATTACTCCAGGATGGGAGCACTGTGATGATAGAGGGATTACTCCAGGATGGGAGCACAGTGATGATAGAGGAGAGATCACTCCAGGATGGGAGCACTGTGATGATAGAGGGATTACTCCAGGATGGGATCACAGTGATGATAGAGTAGAGATCACTCCAGGATGGGAGCACAGTGATGATAGAGGAGAGATCACTCCAGGATGGGAGCACAGTGATGATAGAGGAGAGATCACTCCAGGATGGGAGCAAAGTGATGATAGAGGAGAAATTACTCCAGGATGGGATCACAGTGATGATAGAGGAGAGATCACTCCAGGATGGGAGCACAGTGATGATAGAGGAGAGATCACTCAAGGATGGGAGCACAGTGATGATATAGGAGAGATCACTCAAGGAAGGGAGCACAGTGATGATAGAGGAGAGATTACTCCAGGATGGGAGCACTGTGATGATAGAGGAGAGATAACTCCAGGATGGGAGCACTGTGATGATAGAGATTACTCCAGGATGGGAGCACAGTGATAATAGAGGAGAAATCACTCCAGGATGGGAGCACTGTGATGATAGAGGAGAGATCACTACAGGATGGGAGCACAGTGATGATAGAGAGATTACTCCAGGATGGGAGCACAGTGATAATAGAGGAGAGATCACTCCAGGATGGGAGCATTGTATTGATAGAGGAGAGATCACTCCAGGATGGGAGCACAGTGATAATAGAGGAGAGATCACTCCAGGATGGGAGCATTGTGATGATAGAGGAGAGATCACTCCAGGATGGGAGCACAGTGATGATAGAGAGATTACTCCAGGATGGGAGCACAGTGATAATAGAGGAGAGATCACTCCAGGATGGGAGCACAGTGATGATAGAGATTACTCAAGGATAGGAGCACAGTGATAATAGAGGAGAGATCACTCCAGGATGGGAGCACTGTGATGATAGAGGAGAGATCACTACAGGATGGGAGTACAGTGATGATAGAGAAGAGATAACTCCAGGATGGGAGCACAGTGATGATAGAGAGATCATTCCAGGCTGAAAGCACAGTGATGATAGAGGAGAGATCACTCCTGGATGTGAGCACAGTGGTGATAGAGACATTACTCAAGGATGGGAGCACAGTGATGATAGAGGAGAGATCACTCCAGGATGGAAGCCCAGTGGTGATAGAGAAGAGATTACTCAAGGATTGGAGCACAGTGATGATAGAGAAGAGATCACTCCAGGGTGAAAGCACAGTGATGATAGAGGAGAGATCACTCAAGGATTGGAGCACAGTGGTGATAGAGACATTACGTAAGGATGGGAGCACAGTGATGATAGAGGAGAGATCACTCAAGGATTGGAGCACAGGGGTGATAGAGACATTACGTAAGGAGGGGAGCACAGTGATGATAGAGGAGAGATCACTCCAGGATGGGAGCACAGTGATGATAGAGGAGAGATTACTCAAGGATGGCAGCAAAGTATTAATAGTGGAGAGATCACTCCAGGATTGGAGCACTGTGATGATAGAGGAGAGGTCACTCCAGGATGGGAGCACAGTGATGATAGAGGAAAGATTACTCTAGGATGGGAACACAGTGATGATAGAGAGATTACTCAAGAAAGGGAGCAAAGTTATGATAGAGAGATTACTCAAGGATTGGAGCACAGTGATGATAGAAGGATTACTCCAGGATGGAAGCACAGTGATAATAGAGGAGAGATCACTCCAGGATGGGAGCACTGTGATGATAGAGGAGAGATCACTACAGCATGGGAGCACAGTGATGATAGAGAAGAGATCACTCCAGGAAGGGAGCACAGTGATGATAGAGGAGAGATCACTCCAGGATGGGAGTACAGTGATGATAGAGAAGAGATCACTCAAGGATGGAAGCACAGTAATGATAGAGAGATCACTCCAGGATGAAAACACAGTGATGCCATAGGAGAAATCACTCCAGGGTGGGAGCACAGTGATGATAGAGAAGAGATTACTCAAGGATTGGAGCACAGTGATGATAGAGAAGAGATTACTCAAGGATTGGAGCACAGTGATGATAGAGAAGAGATCACTCCAGGGTGAAAGCACAGTGATGATAGAGGAGAGATCACTCAAGGATTGGAGCACAGTGGTGATAGAGACATTACGTAAGGATGGGAGCACAGTGATGATAGAGGAGAGATCACTCAAGGATTGGAGCACAGGGGTGATAGAGACATTACGTAAGGAGGGGAGCACAGTGATGATAGAGGAGAGATCACTCCAGGATGGGAGCACAGTGATGATAGAGGAGAGATTACTCAAGGATGGCAGCAAAGTATTAATAGTGGAGAGATCACTCCAGGATTGGAGCACTGTGATGATAGAGGAGAGGTCACTCCAGGATGGGAGCACAGTGATGATAGAGGAAAGATTACTCTAGGATGGGAACACAGTGATGATAGAGAGATTACTCAAGAAAGGGAGCAAAGTTATGATAGAGAGATTACTCAAGGATTGGAGCACAGTGATGATAGAAGGATTACTCCAGGATGGAAGCACAGTGATAATAGAGGAGAGATCACTCCAGGATGGGAGCACTGTGATGATAGAGGAGAGATCACTACAGCATGGGAGCACAGTGATGATAGAGAAGAGATCACTCCAGGAAGGGAGCACAGTGATGATAGAGGAGAGATCACTCCAGGATGGGAGTACAGTGATGATAGAGAAGAGATCACTCAAGGATGGAAGCACAGTAATGATAGAGAGATCACTCCAGGATGAAAACACAGTGATGCCATAGGAGAAATCACTCCAGGATGGGAGCACAGTGATGATAGAGATTACTCCAGGATGGGAGCACAGTGATAATAGAGGAGAAATCACTCCAGGATGTGAGCAAAGTGATGATAGAGGAGAGATCACTCCAGGATGAAAGCACTGTGGTGATATAGGAGAAATCACTCCAGGATGAGAGCACAGTGATGATAGAGGAGAGATCACTCAAGGATGGAAGCACAGTGATGATAGAGGAGAGATCACTCCAGGATGGGAGCACTGTGGTGATATAGAGATTACTCAAGGATGGGAGCACAGTGATGATAGAGGAGAAATCACTCCAGGATGGAAGCACAGTGATGATAGAGGAGAGATAACTCTAGGATGGGAGCACAGTGATGATAGAGGAGAGATCACTCCAGGATTGGAGCATACTGATGATAGAGAAGATATCACTCCAGGATGAGAGCACAGTGATCACTCCAGGATGAGAGCACAGTGATGATAGAGGAGAGATCACTCTAGGATGGGAGCACAGTGATGATAGAGGAGAGATCACTCCAGGATGGGAGCACAGTGATGATAGAGATTACTCCAGGATGGGAGCACAGTGATAATAGAGGAGAAATCACTCCAGGATGGGAGCAAAGTGATGATAGAGGAGAAATTACTCCAGGATGGGAGCACAGTGATGATAGAGGAGAGATCACTCCAGGATGGGAGCACAGTGATGATAGAGGAGAGATCACTCAAGAATGGGAGCACAGAGATGATAGAGGAGAGATTACTCAAGGATTGGAGCACAGGGGTGATAGAGACATTACGTAAGGATGGGAGCACAGTGATGATAGAGGAGAGATCACTCCAGGATGAGAGCACAGAGATGATAGAGGAGAAATCACTCTAGGATGGGAGCAAAGTGATGATAGAGGAGAGATTACTCCAGGATGGGAGCACAGTGATGATAGAGGAGAGATCACTCCAGGATGGGAGCACAGAGATGATAGAGGAGAGATCACTCAAGAATGGGAGCACAGTGATGAAAGAGAAGAAATCACTCTAAGATGGGAGCACAGTGATGATAGAGGAGAAATCACTCTAGGATGGGAGCACAGTGATGATAGAGGAGAGATCACTCAAGAATGGGAGCACAGTGATGAAAGAGAAGAAATCACTCTAAGATGGGAGCACAGTGATGAAAGAGAAGAAATCACTCTAAGATGGGAGCACAGTGATGATATAGGAGAGATCACTCAAGGAAGGGAGCACAGTGATGATAGAGGAGAGATTACTCAAGGATTGGAGCACAGTGATGATAGAGGAGAGAAAGCCTCATTGTTTAACCCATTTATTGTTCTGTCCACTATACTTCAACCCTGAGCCATGACCTTTCAGACGAGCCTATTTGGGCAGGTAACCAGTGATTTATTGATTTCAATAGTAATGATTTAAAGACATGATTCTTACTAATGTGTGTTATTTATCAATGGAAAGTTTATTGCAGTTAGTATTATAAAATTAACATTTTATTTTTCTCTGATGTTCTTAGATGCATTAGGCCCAACTATGTCGTATTTCAAAATTTGAAAACACACTTTGTGCTGGAGCGCTAGACAGTGAACGCATGCTGTTCAACACTCTTTAGCCTTTTACAGAAAGTATGCTCTGAACTACGCTCTGAATAGAATCTCCTTTCCTGACATTCTCACAGTCAAACAGGATTCATTAATCACCCCTCTTGTGTAATACCAATAGATTGACAAGTAATCTTTCATGTAAGCTGAATTTTAGCTTTAGACCTAGTTGATGGACACATTTTGCAGTGTATCTTTTGGTATTTCTTTGGTTTGTGCACAAGTATAGTGCAATACAAAGTTATATTTTAATAAAATTTGAGAAAAATTATGCCAGTGGGATTCGAACTTACAAACAGTGCTTGACAAAAGTTTCAATGCCTTAATCTAAAATGTCATGCCCACGGAAACGCACATATACCTTGTAACTCATTTGTTATACATATCTGAATGCTCAATCCCGCACCAACCTTTATTGGCGAATGGATTAAACTTTAAAGTACAGTCACGGCTCAAAGCTTGAAATCAAACTATATCAAGTTTGTTATATCGTATCAAAGAAACATCACATTATTTGCCTTTGTGGGTGATATATCATACAGGGGTTTAGTTCATTTGAACCTTCAACATCTGACTTCGGAGTGGAGAACTGTGTATTCTCACAAAGCCTGCAAGTGACTGTCACCAATAAATGCTAGCTCAACAACTTTAAGTATAGCTTGGCCACATTGACATGAGCCTGACCTATTGATTACCATAATTTAACAGTCAATATATTGTCTACGTTTTCAAGACTGATTGTATGTTTTCATAATCAGGGAGTATCACGATGACGCACGAGATGTAATACAAATATAAATCTTAAATGCCGATATTGCACGATTTGCTTGCGGAATTTTATATATTAAAAGCAAGAACCTTGTAATATATTCTTGCATAAAGGTCAAGCTCAGGTCAAAATAGCCAAGCTATACAACAAGTGCCACTACCAGGCTCACGGTTTTATTGATTTTAACAATTTGTATGAATTTTTTATATCCACTACTATCTTTATGGGTGTTTAAGGACTTTGAGAAAATTCATACAAGATGTTAAAATCCATGAAACCGAGTGCCTGTTGGCATTGTCTTAATTGTATCCAAGCACTAAACTAGACAAAGTCAAGTATGAGGTGGCTATGTATGTTTCTATCCATCTAAAGACATTGCACACATTCACATGCTAACATTGTTTACAATAACCATGTACTTACATTCTTCCAATTCCTTCATATACTCTGGTGTTTTCAGGTAATCTGTCTAACTCCTTTTCAACCAATAATGAATGTTGTTTGGTTCTTTTTAGGGTTTCAATCTGAGCATCAGAAAGTTTCAACTGCTGTGTTGTGGTTATCAACTTTCCTTGCAATTCTTGAAATGCCTAGGTAAAACGAAGATAAGAAATTAAGATTATTAATTAAATCTTCAATACACTCAAAGTACCTGTGCAAGGATACAAATCTTCGCATGATCATGTAAACAAATCAGCATCAAATTAGCATCACTATTTGAATGATTTTATGAAAAGAATATAAATGGTAAATGACAGATATATTGATTTTTATACATAGTGGCTGGGTTAAAAGAGTGATTCATTTTAGAGCGAGTCCTGAGTCCCTGACCCACAAAATTGACTGGGGACTCATTCCATTTTAAAAAATACTTTTTTACATGATTGGACTCATTGATTGTCTAGATTCAATGGAAAAGGACTCATTGTTTTCAAAATCAAAATGAAACACTGGTTAAAGCCATCACTGGATGTCACATGTTGACTTGACGACTGCTTTATGGCAAGTATGTAGGCTTATGACTACCTGGCCTGTTTCGTTCAATAGGTTTGAACTCATCTGAGGATTTTCCTACCACTTGAGGTATGCCATATTGCAGTACATAGGCCGGCCTCATTTTTCCCCAGGGAAAAAAATGGACAGCTGGGAAAATTTGGCCTGTTACACCAGGACCAAGAATCAATTGTTATGTTGAATTCCCGACTGTCAGGAAGTCCTGTGTATGCTTGCCACACACCTTGAGCAAGGGAGAGTTATGGTTCTTGTGCACTGCACTTCTCGTCATTGATATCTATCCACATGTAAAGTTTCAAAATCATATCTCTTTTGGTAATGGAGTTATGCTCCGGACAAAATTTAAGTATGAAAATTAACAAAGGGAAATGAAATGACTAAAACATTAAGTAAGGCAGAGTTATGGTTCTTGTGCACTGCACTTCTCCTCATTGATATCTATCCTCATGTATAGTTTCAAAATCATATCTCTTTTGGAATTGGAGTTATGCTCCAGACAAAATTTAAGTAAGAAAATTAACAAAGGGGAATAACTCAAAAATTAAGTAAGGGAGAGTTATGGTTCTTGTGCACTGCACTTCTCCTCATTGATATCTATCCTCATGTAAAGTTTCAAAATCATATCTCTTTTGGTAATGGAGTTATGCTCCAGACAAAATTTTAGTATGAAAATTAACAAAGGGGAATAACTCAAAAATTAAGTAAGGCAGAGTTATGGTTCTTGTGCACTGCACTTCTCCTTATTGATATCTATCCATATGTCAAGTTTCAAAGTCATAGCTTGCTTAGTTTTGAAGTTATGCTCTAGACAAACTTTTGTGACGGACTGACAGACGGACTGACAGAGCGCAAACCATAAGTCCCCTCCGGTTTCATCCCCTCCGGTTTCACCGGTAGGGGACTTATTAAAAACACCTGCCCATTCAGGCCACATCATTCTGATGTAACATTATCCTCGGCCTCATATGTATGCACTGTTGGGCGGTTAATACTGGGGCGGTATTTACTGGGCGGTAAATACCTATAACCTATACTAAAGAGAGTTATAAATAATAATACTCACTTTAACTTGTATAAATTGGTTAAAATATCTTTTAAGCAAAATTGTTAGATCATGTCAACTAAGTGTGAAACTGACAACTAACAGATTATGCAATATTACGTCATATTCTTGCAGTTAATAAAGGATTAGTTTCGGGGAGTGTTTACCCAACTGGAGATAACAGTAAACATAAAAATGTTGTTAAAATATATGGACAATTTTGTACACTAAGTGCATGAGTTTCAGGCTTCCTATTAGAAAAATTAGAGTTTAAAATCAATAATGACATAGAATATATTAAGTATGTTATCAGTAATAAGTTGATAACCTTTACACTAGGTATATATACCAATGTATGTACTTGTATATAGTGTTAAAAATATGGAAGCATAATTTCAAATGACCAATTCAATCAACCACTTGGGATTGTCCAATTGACCAGTATTTCCTGCCGTCCTGTCCGTTCCTGAATTGACCGTCCGTTATTCCAACACTGTATGTATGTAGTATATAATAGTTGAGTTGGTTATCATCCAAAATGATGTAACAGGATGCCTACTATTGGACAATACAGTAGGTCTACTGGTACATGGAATGTTTTGTTTTATGTCTCAATTGCATGTAGATCTATATATCCAAAGCAACATCATTCATAGAATTTTAAATATCATCTGAAAAATAAATCCTTTAAACCATTCTCAATTTCTGTGTATTATCTTATATATAAATTATATTTACATCTTTGGTTTTAAATTTGATATTGTAATTTGAGGAGGATAAATATCTACCCAATGAAGGACTCAGACCCATGACCCCTGCTTGCAAGTCAGGAGCTCTACCAACTGAGCTAACCAGGCTACTGACACATGAGTCACAACAACACTCCTCCTCACTTTATTTTAGAGCATAGCCCCGGCATCCACATACTCATTCGCCTTGTTCCAAATTCATAGCCTGCAACTGTCCAAATTAACCTGATGGACATTATTTTATTTGAGGAGCAAATGCACGCGCCTCTACCCTGGGCCTGGGCACTAGGATAGCTGACTGTTGAACAGAGCTAGTGGCATTCTGGGATTCATCAGACGGAACATGAAGCACAGTAATAAGAACTTCAAAGAACAGGCTTACATCTCCCTAGTTCATTTGATCCTGCCTTCCTGGATTATTTGAGCACTGTCTGGGGTCCCCACCTCCAAAAGGATATAGACAGAGTTGAAAACATACAAAGACGGGCTGCCAGATTTTTATGTAATGACTATGGAACAAAAAGCAGTGTAACGCCTAACGGAGATGCGTCAGCTAGGATGGAAGACACTGAAGGAGTGTCGAGCCATCAATGTAAACAACGCCTATCATTCTTCCACAAGATCATCCATGACCTGGTAACCGCCCCACCAATGACATCCTGGAACTTTACCAACGTCAAGTCGTCAACAAAGACATTTCTCCAAATCGGTGATACAAAAAGCAAGTAACACTGACACTTACAAATTATTTATACTCTTTTGTGCCTCAACTATCCGTGACTGGAACTTGTTACCAAACTCAATAGTGTTTATCAATAAAAATAAGAAATTCAAAAGTGCTCTCACAGATTACTTAGAGGATATTTGTATTTTTCCGTGTATGATCGGCTGATAATTCACCAAGTGAGCAGCTGATGTAATAATTTCATGAGTGGCATAGCCACGAGTGAAAATATAAGCCAGCTCCTCACGAGGTGAATTATCAAACGATCATACACGATAAAATACTAATATTCTATTTATTCAGGGCCTCCTCCTCCATTGGCGACAAAATTTTGAAAGTGGCGACAAGAATTTTAGCAAAATCATGCAGTTTTACACCATTTGGTCCAGAAATTGGCACTTTTCTCAGAAAAAAGCAACAAATGTCCAAGACCCAGGGGACGCCCTGTTATTTCATGCTTCAAATAGCTTAAATGTGGAAATAATCCACTAGATATACCTCAAATGTTTTGCGTGACGTCGTTTTCCCGTCATGCACGCGTAAGTTGCAACCAAATAGTTTTTCTGCAATAGCTTCAATTTCGTCCATTTGTTTTACATTTATGTACATATTATGTTCAGTTATTTGTAAAAGATTAAGAGAGCAAGTAAAAATGCTCATTATTTTATTTTTGGCGGCGTGAAATTTGCTTTAAAAAAATTAGTCCGTTTGTGTGAAATTATGAACTGTGAAATTATGAACTGTGAAATTATTGTGGAATAATCCACCGTTATTCCGCCGTAAACCACCGATTTGCATGAAATAAATATCCAATTCGTGCCAATAACAAATACGTCCATAATACCAAGTCGCACACACAACTCGAATACTTTTGCTCAGCAGAGATACTGTATAAACACTTTTAATCTGAGTCAAGTTGAAATAATCTGCTGCGCATGTGTACTGAAGTTTTAAAGGGCCTGCCTCACAGATGGAGGGAAAAAAAAATAAAAGTATAATTTTCTTACCAAATAAGTATTTATATAATAGAACATTGTTGACTGTTGCTTGAAGAAATATTTATTGCAAATAATTGGTTTTAACCACTTTCAACATCGCCTACACCAGCAGGGGCATAGCTGGGCAAATTTTCAGTGTACGCAAATGATGAATGCAGAATTGCTAGGTGGTCCCGGGGGCATGCTCCCCGGGATTTTTTTATTTCTAAGAAGCCGTATGTGCATTCTGGTGTAGTTTCAGACCATATTAGTGTAATGATAATTATATTATATGGCATTATAAACTCTGATCCTATTTTTTAAATTAAAACATATTTTATGTTTTCTTTTATACTTTAGTAGGCCTAGTTTAGGATTATACCCGTCCCTAAATATGCCACAGTTTTCCACACTTTGCCAGTTTGTGGAGTTTTTAGACAGTTTGCCACACTTTTTCGCATCCAAGTATGGCAAACGAAAAAATTTAGTGGAAAATGAATTTGCCAGTAAAAGTGTGGAAAAGACTGGCAAATTGTCTAAATATGCCATACCTTTCTACAATGTGTGGCAAAGTGTGGCGTTTTGTAGAAAATGAACTTGCCAGTAAAAGTGTGGCAAAGACTGGCAAATTGTCTAAATACTCCACACTTTTCCACACATTTCTACAATGTGTGGCAAATAAGTGGAAATGTATGGCATTTTGTGGAAAATGAATTTGCCAGTAAAAGTGTGGCATTAACTGGCAAATTGTCTAAATACTCCACACTTTTCCACAATGTGTGGCAAATAAGTGGAAAAGTATGGCATTTTGTGGAAACATGCAATCACGGTGGGGAATCACGTGGTTTCGAGGTAAAGAACCACTAAATGCCTCCGCGGACCAAGTGGTGATACACTCAAGTAGTCCTTAAAAAAACGTTGGTTTGCCTGTAAATGGAGATATTTCTTGACACATGTGGATTTAAATGATGAAATTGAGCTTAAATGGTTGGTAAATATGCATGTGATGTAGTAAAACTGTCATATTTGTATCATTCCACTATTTTGGGCTTGATACCAAAGTGAAAGTAGACTAGGGTAAAACCCGGAACTTATAAATCCGGACATGTGTGAAAACGGATAAACCATGTTTGAAGGACAAAAACTTTCTTAGAAGAAACATGACCCCCCTTTTTTATTGCATTATTTTGAAGCTTAAATGCCCCTCTTTACAATGATATATGTGGTCCAGGTGGCCATAGACTAAAAACAGTTGAAAATTTGGGCCTACTACGGGCACTTTACATTGAGCTATAGAGCAAATTTATTTGGTGGTTTCTAACCTCGATGGTAGGAGCCACCACAAAAATGGTGGCCAAATAGCGTCGACTTAACCCATATTTTGAGGTAAATATATAACATCGAGACTCGTTTCTTTATGGACACCCCGGCCAGCACGCAATGGCTTCTCCACTGAATCTTTTGGTACCTTACTTTCCACGATTGATCCCGTAGTTTCCTCAAACACTTCGATATTGTTCCGTAAAGAACAAAACACTAGCGGGGTAGACCTCATGTAGTGACGAGTTTGACCATAATATGACCATAATATGACCATAATTTTTATTATCTCCTTTATATCATCCGTATTTCATGCGATTTCAAAGTGCCAACATTTTCCAACAAAATTACAACCAAAATGTCATATACTTCGGTTTTCTGAAAAATAAAACAGTCAATTTGCATGAAAGATAGGATCCACACTAAGGGTAGGACGCACGATTGAACCTGGGCAGTGCACATTCATCAGTGCGGTCGGCAGTTTTCAACGGTTCTATCGATCGACATTTGCGGAACGGGCACATAGTGTTCATTTATACAGGAAGCTATATAAGTATCAGTATATCAGTATATACGGTCCATGTACAAGTGCATGTACGTAATTAGTATGCTTTCTGGCATATTTTGTTTATAATTGAATTTTATAAGCTCACACAACACAGTTGTAGTGTGTATATTGTCTGTCCTTCAGTCAGTCTGTTCGAAAGACAAATTCTAGTGAACACAACTCGACCTACAGTAACTGTTGTTGCCGGAGTTTCCCAAAACTTTCTCTTGACATTTAGAAATAATAAGTGATGGATTGATTTTGCAAATTTAATGTAATGTGGTCCTTTGTCAACAGGGTATGTTAGTCTGACAGCTATTTTTTTAAACAAATGATGTTGATGCATAAACAATACACGTTAAGTTAAGTTACCATTTTTCTAGGGCTCTTTTCAGCTGTTAGGCCACCCAAGCACCCTTTGACAATTCAATTTCCCCTGGTCATTGGGCTACATAAGGAAACCAGTACACTCGTGTCTCCCTGGGGAGACTATTTCTCTCCTGTGGTGTGGCAGCCAACATCGATCTGCGGCGCCCAGGAATAGACACTGCCCTTATAGGTACCATTTTACACCATGGTGGAGTGGAGCATGTGGGTCTTGATCAGAGAAATAAACCTGTGGTCCAGAGGGGGGTCGAACCCGGGACCTTTCGATCCCGAAGCGCGCACCCTACCACTAGGCCACCGCTCCCCACATAATTCGTGTATGTGTGTCAATCAATGTGTTGCAGAAATATGCTTCTAATGATAGTACTGTTTGGTGTTGTTAATAATTATAAGCCCGTGTGAAATAGCTTGACTCTCCAGTTAATCGTATATGAATCGGTTATATTTTAACACATATTGTCTAATATTCTATGTAATATGTCATCATGTTGATTTTTTTCTTTCACTTCTTTCAGAGCAATGCGTTGAAAAAGCCCACAAAGTTTCTGAAACAGCAATATTTTACTACCTAATAAGACCATGAACATTGACAAGTTATAGAGCTCCCTAAATGGCAGCATCCATATTTGATCTATTTTTACTTTCATCCTTTGAATAATCATCTCCGCAAGTTGCCGATTTAGTAGTTTGTTTGGTGAACAAAATACCCCGTTGTTTACGATCTGAAATCGACGGTTCGTTCCGAGGACAGTATAAATTTTGCCATAACTTCTTTATTTTTAGAGTTATCGTCGTCATATTTATGATGAATGAATACCTTGGTATTTTCTTTACATACAATGATTTGTAGCTACCTGATGATAACAGTTTTAAAATTATTTATATCTAAAATAAGGGCGATTACGTATACCGGAGTACACGGATAATTAGAAACACATTTTATTAAATTTTCTAAAATTTCTCCATTGTAGGACCTCCAAAAACCGTCAAAATGTTATGTCTGATTGCATGATGTCATTTATAAAGTCTGTTAAAATTTCAGACGTCATCTCCGATAAATAATGCTTTAATCCACATTAATATAATCGCACTATATAGAAATACCCATCGCACTATATAGAAATACCCGTGTAAAACGGGTCTACCGGAATTTACGGAACCACGGGTGGCCATCAAAATCTGCGTGAATCTGGAATATACGTACAGCATCAAAGCCAATACATGGTTTGAAACGTGCAGGTATATATCCTGAAATAAATAGACATCGATTTATAAATGGAATTAGTGATTTCGTTTAGGGCGGCGGATTTTGACAACCAAATAAAATACATCCGATATTGGTGACGTTGGTTCGCAACGTCGTTGAAAAGGACCAGCGCTATATAATAGCGGATATAGCAAAACACTTAGATTAATCTTATGGGACAGCGTACCTGATATTAAACAAACAATTGAAAATGCAGGAACTATTATTTCGATGGTTATCCAAAAATACCTACATATTAGTCACTCGAGAAGCGAAAATGAGTCAAAACGTTCACGTAAGTATTGTCAAACGTGGCGTAAGTTTGACGTCGTTCATCATATGACGCTGACGTGCTCTGGTATGTTGTCACAGCATGTGTGTGTTTCAATCTAAAAATCATGTAGTTTTGACTAATTCATTGTTTTGTTTGGCAAGTATTCGCGGATCGGTATACAAATTGTATTGTTGTGGTATACACGCAGTATGCATGCCATAGCCTATCCGAAATAGCCGAACGGTAGATCCGATCGTGCGGCAAGCCAGGTTGCGGTTAGACCTCCCGTCCACTAGACCCCGATGCTACGCGGAAGGGATGCCGGTTACAATGTGCTTGTTTCGGGAACCCTTCGGGATCATGTATCAATAACAATATGCGGAGCCGTGTCATCGTGCTTGTTCGGGAAGTACGGTATTCGCAGTTCGGGGTAAGAATGGTTGCTGTATTCATGTACACGCAGTATAAATGCCGAAGCCTATCCAAAGTAGCCGAACGTATCGCGACTAAATGCCGTCAGTTCAGGAGTAAGTCCCGAATGTTTCCCCCGACCGCGTGATATGCGGAAGGGTTTACGAATCGATGCCGATAGGTTGCCGAAAGGTTGTCTAACTCGACCTAGAGGCACACTGACGGCATCGCTTCAGCTGTCATTCGGGATATACAACTGGGATTATGTCGTGTAAATTTACGCTGGTATATTATCGCAAATTCGAGAGTTAGTTTTACTATAGATAAACCACAATCACTCGGGCGTAAATATACTTTTAACATTAGAGTAATCCAGGTTATAGGGGTGTATTTACCCATTAAACATACATTTAGAAATGGTTTTATCATGTAGTGCGCATAGCGCAGTTGGCTAAGCTACTATGAATACGAGTTCTTCAGAACTGAATTAATGGGTTCGATTCCCATTCTGGTAGTTTGAACTTATACTGGAAATAAAAAATAGTCGGTTGAAAGCGATAACTACTGAACCACTGCACCATGCAGTCAAGTTCATAACATGATCGGCATAGTTTCCGAGTGTTAATCTCATCACTTCGCCGTTTTCGGGAAGCGTTCGGCATCGATTCGACTTTCCATCTAGAACCATTCGGGATGGCTAATGAATTCGAAACCTCACAGAAGTCGTCCCGAAGATGCAGTGTGAACGCCAATGGTTTACTGAAACTCTCCCGAAGCACTTCCAAGCAAGACCTTCGGCGTCCATTTTTTAAAACTTTAAATCGAAGATTTTCGGTCCCGAAGTGTACCAGAGGCTTCACTCTCATATTGTTATAGGTATCTAATTGGTATGATGGCATGCCGAACCATCTCGATCCGGTGAATTTCTGCTTCGAGAACCACTCGGGGTCCTGTGTCGCTCTTTGTAACTATTCATGAGTTCTAATTGGTTGAAAAGTAACATACACTTGTAAAATGTTATAAGTACACCAACCTGTAATGCGTGTATCTTTTTTATTATGCATGATATCATGTTCATTTTTGCATGTCTTCATGCGAGTAGCATAGCAGCAATATCCGATAATTCGATGATTATTATTCGAACGCTGCGAGCAGTGAACAGTGAATTTTCAAATTATGCAACGTGCAAAACAAATGATTTTCACAAGAACTCTTAAAATGTTGCATAGACATTATCCATCAATACCCACACCAGGCAAACACAAAACCGGAAGAATTACGATAACAGACCGTACAAGAGAGGTTTGTGAAACATACACGTCTCATGACAGTAATTAGCCTAGTGTAGCTAAGGTCGCCATGACCTTGACCTTTGACCTATTGACCTCAAAATTAGTAGGAGCCTTCATCAGATGATAAGAAATCTCTCTGTAAAGTTTTACGATCTTAGGTCCTACATTTCTTATGGTGCGGACCAGTGGGTGTTGTGTGTTCAAAGGTCATGGTGAGTTAGACCTTTGATCCAAATGACCTTGAAATTGAGCCGGGCCATCTTTGGAATAATCTCCGCCTAAAATTTAAGAATCCTAGGTCCAATCGTTTTGGAGTTATTATTGAAAAGCCATTCGGCATGTCGACCGACCGACTTTTTGCACTGTAACGCTATGTACTGTGTTGGTGTACTTATAACATTGAATGAGTGTACTCTTTAAATCCGGGATTCCGAGTGGTAAAAGTTGCTAAAAGAGAAAAGACTGAATTCTAGGCGTCAGTTATAGCAAACTATATCGCACAGCTAGCAGCAGCTTTCCACAACATTCCACCATTACAAAATTATAACTTCTCATATTCCAACTTTTAGCCGTCAAGCGGCAATGCAAAGACTATTTGGTTGAAATAATGGTACGTTATGAAATTCTTCGTGTAATACCTAATTAGATATATTAATTATAATCTGACATGTTTGTAGATGAATTAGTACAGATCGAGTAGGCCGTCATGTCACGGTTACAGTCAACTAAGTGAACTGGTGGGTAAGCGTTCCATGCGATCGATAGAAGCATAGAAAGCTGTCGTCTAATAGCATACTTGTATAAATGAACAGTATGTGTCCGTTCCGCATTTTCCGATCGATAGAACCGTAGAAAACTACCGACCGCAATGATGGATGCGCTCTGCTTAGGTTCAATCGTGTGTTCTACCCATAGCGTGGATCCTATCTTTCATGCAAATTGACTGTTAAATTTTTCAGTAAACCAAAATTCATTATATTCTGGTGGTAATTGTGTTGGAAAATGTTGGCGAAATGTTCGCACATTGGAATCTCTTGAAATAAGGATGATAAATAGGAGATATGGTCATAATATGGTCAAAATCGTCATTATCGTGAGGTCTACCCCGCTAGTGTTTTGTTATTTACGGAACAATATCAAAGTGTTTGAAGAAACTACGGGGTCAATCGTGGAAAGTAAGGTACCAAAAGATTCAGTGGAGAAGCCATTGCGTGCTGGCCGGGGTGTCCATAAATAAACGAGTCTCGATGTCATATATTTACCTCAAAGTATGGGTTAAGTCGACGCTATTTGGCTGCCATTTTTGTGGTGGCTCCTACCATCGAAACCATGTGATTCCCCACCGTGCACTGGCCAAGTTCTGTTAATTTTTTTTTCGTTTGCCATACTTGGATGCGAAAAAGTGTGGCAAATTGTCTAAATACTCCAAAACTGGCAAAGTGTTAAAACTGTGGCATATTTAGGGACGGGTTGTGCTTTGGTGTATAATTTTCATGCACAAGAAACCGTGATACTGCTTGGCATTAAATATGAAACTAATGGGCACTTTTTTTATTAAAGTGGCTTAAGCTTAATTTGTAGCGTTAGAATGCCAATAAAAGATAGATTATAAGGCCCCAGTCAGTAACTCAGTTGCATCCACGGCACCCACATCCCCGGGATTTTTACGTCGGGGTGTCAAAACTCCCGCCCTTCCACGGCTTGTGGGGACAGCTGATGGTAAGGTCTCTGGTATTTCCCGGAACCTGACAACTTAATATTGTCCCTGGGGTATTGGTTCATAGAAAAATCCCAAAATCCCCCCTGGCCCCGCGGGGGAACCTGGAAGGTAGAATACGACCCATCCCTGACTATCCCTGGGGACGGGGTAGTGCCTACTACTACTACTACTACTAGTGGATCTAACTCATTTGCATAAAAACACATGTGGGTATTTTTTCATCACAGTAATATTTACACCAACAAAACTCTAGTCACTAACATTAACATCTCGACGGTGGTTACACTGAATACGTAACACGGGCACATACTGTGTTGATCCGAGATTATCCGTGTCCTCGTCCGTATTTTCCGTTGCTCTGAAATGCCTATCTCGGACATTCCTAGGTCATCCCCAGGGGTGTGGAATTCCAGTGTCCGACTTGGGCTTTTTGGTCTGCGGGCAAGTGGATTTTTCCTTCCAGCTTGCCCATGGACAAGTGCAAATTAACATGAGAAAATAATATTCAGTGTCCTATTTCATAAGAAAATCCCTAAATTCTGACAGAAAATGACTCAGTATAGCTTATTCCTATAAAACCGTGGCTACCTATTGATTCCGTGGCAATGGAAATAATGCATGTAGGGAACTAGTGAGGGTCCGAACTTACATACATGTATGGAAACATTGGTCAGATTTGTGCAAGAAAATGCAACTAGAACAGCTGAAATTCCTTACTTGAGCCTTAAAACTGTATTATATCACCGATAGTGAGGTTTTTGCGAACAAAAAAATATTTTCTTTCACATGCTTCAATTTGGTTACGATTCCACAGTGAATTTTAATCAGCCTCCATTTAATTGCGTCATGTGACCTTCACCTGGGAAGCTTCCAAATCATGCATTTTTTAATGAAAATTATTTCCTAAGAGCTATTTCGCTGGCTTAGAACAAGAAGGTCGCAACTACCAAATCGATATATTGAGAAAACAAGCGAAAACTGTCTGTAATTTAATCTTTACCTATGGGAAAACACGTTTTTGGTCAACATGACAATTTTAGATTTTCATGAATTTATGCTCATAAGAAGCGCCTTGTGAAGCAGATTTCAAATAAGTATGAGTCTTATAAGGCCGTAAGAGGTAGTTACGACCTTCTGGTTCTAAGCCATCGATTTATAGAACATTCAACAGCAAAACTTTAGCCACGCTTTAATAGGAAATTTCTGGAATGCTGAAGGTCACTATGTAAAATGGCGTGGATTTGTAAACAAACTTGTTTACTATAAATTTTAGAGCTGGACTGGATCGGAATAAGCCATTGGAAGAGTTTTGGTAAATTATTTTGTTCTTTTGATATATACACGACTGCACATGCACAGTTTTGCTGATTATCATTAAGTCATTAAGAACCACGGAAGTACAGGCAGAAGGCGTATCAGGTACACGGTAGGCTATTTTCAAGCTTGACATTCAAGATTAATTGTTGAAACTGAAATTTTGTAGCTTTTTGTGTTCCCCTAGGCAAGTAGATTCAGTCTTTGGGGAAGTGGATTTTTTAGTCCAACTTGCCCATGGGCAAGTGAAAAATTTGAGGATTTCCACGACCCTGGTCCCAATTGGAGCCTAGTTGTTTTTATAGGCACAAGCTCGCCCGTGTTGCATTGTCACCATCGCATCGATGGTCGCAAAAGTGAATGAGATGAAAGGGTTTAATGGAGGGGCATTTAGAGTTATCCATACTTCTAACGGAGGATGTGACTCAGTGCTCACAAGAGTAAGGTAAAAACACAATATACCTGAGGGGCTTAACACACACAAATATTAATACGTTAACATTCAATGTGATATTGTGTGGAACTTTGCTGACTCGCCTACATGTACGTATGTATGTCCATGATATATCACACAAAATTAACCTCTGCTTGATACTATACAACAATAAATGCATTGTGTGAGCGAAGCAAGCAAGCAAAAAAGCATTAATTACCGAAAATACTTTTAATAGTTACTTTTACTAAGTTACTTTATAAATTACTTTTTATCTCATGGAAAATATGCCTCACCCGGGTTAGGCATTGCATTTCAATGCATTTTTGTATCACTTAAAACTTTGTCCGTTTTTCAAACAGCGTACGCACGTACATATGGCATATGGCCAGCTACGTCCCTAACAGAGTAATTTTTCCTTTCAGCATGATTTTTCAGTAAAATTATTCGCTAGATCGGTCTGTAACATATAGAATTTCGGAGGTAAAATACTTAAATAATTACAAAATCCTGATATTTCACTAGTTATATTGATATCAGTGTGCTTGTTTACAGTGTGCTATTATATACAGGCATCTATGCCAAAATATAGTGCAGTGATCGGGAAAGGTGTGCACCATGCGCCATTGTCACATTAAAATTCAAAATGTCACATCGCCTTTTGTACTAGATGCGCCTGTGTCACATTCCGATTTTTTTCGATCTTTTCGTGTACGAAATATGATGAGTACCCCTCGTGGTAAACACAGCTGCTCTGTGTCATCAGACGCTTAACGCTATTCTTTCCACGTGTAAGCAAGCGCCTAACGACAGACAATCTGTATCATCTGACGCTTTATGCGAGACAAGCAAGCGGCTAGGGCATAGACGCTTGTAAATGGTTATGTAGACGTATATTCAGAGCTACAGATAAGCTGGGTATTGGTAGTGTTTTTTCCAGGCCCTTTTAGCATGGCGCATGTGCCATGCCTTTTTCTCCCGAACTAACGATGCGCCATGCTGCCCTTATCAAAGGCCCTTTGCGCCAAGTGCCCTTGTGTCAGCTGCTAATTGTTTAATGTGCCCTCTCAATTTCATCAGAACTGCGGATGTAGACTGTCCTACATCCTGTCAACGTGTATATTACAAAATGGGGGTCTCGGCAGTCGGGTAAAAAAATCATGTGACTGGTTGCTTCTTTATCTTGAAAAACGCGTGAACCAGTCGATATTTTTTACAGAAGGAAGAAATTTCCAGTAGACTGGTTGCATCATGATTTTGCATTAAATAGCATGAACCAGTCGGCAATTGATTTTTCACGGGCATAAAACACGAACTAGTCGCTATTTTGTAATCAGTTGACGAGCGTCGGCAATTAACAAATGAATGTTTTTCGCAAGATTATTCCAATTAAAAATAAAACTGCCGACGATGATTGCCTACTCAAAATTTTAATATCATAATTTAACTAATTAATATGCTCACGTGCGTTGTTTATATCCAAGTTATGTTACGACTGACGAGAATTAAAAGTCTGTCACAAATGTATGCTCTGTGAAATTAGCGATTAAAACAGTAATACAGTGGACGAATTTTTATTATAAATCGCATAAATCCATATAGTTTACGCTTTTAAAGTAATTAAAAGTGGCCTAAACACATGCATATTAATCTTGCGAGAATTTGTGAAAATATGCCGACATACAGGTCACGTGATGCGCGTGTTGAACTGTTCTGCAAATATGCTGTGTCGAGAATGTACACAATTCTGCCGATGACAACACTTGTATTCTACGAACTTTTAAGACGTTCCAAGGACATTTAACAAATCTATAACGGTTTAAACGCATTAATAACGAAAAATGGTCGAATTTATCAAGTCAGTAAAACTGTGAGTGATGCAGTTTCGGATATTCACGTATTTTCGGATAAGTTTGGTTACGTTGATTATTGGCTGCACTCTGGCAGAAAAGACTACACAATATGATTAAATCATGCCATTTATTGTTTAGTCTGATATGTCAGCTACCAATTGCAAAATTATACAGGGTTCCTACGGTCAGGGTTTTTTTTCAAGGTCAGGTCTTTTTGTTCTCACTTCTCACAAAAAGGTCTGATCACTCCAAAATGTCAGGGAAAACTGCTGTGTTGTCAGGGAACAGTCCGGGAATTTTACCTTAGAACATTTGTGGGAACCCTGATATAGAATCCCTATACCAAGCCTACTTATGCCAACAAAGTAGGCCTATTATTATAGGCTATATATATTCTCCTCTTGTAGATCTATGCGTAAGGTTGTAAATAATAAAAATGAAATAACTCAATTGATTTGCTCATTTTAGTCCTCGTAAACATACACTGGAGATGTACATTTTTGTATGTGGCATATCCAAATTGTAATTTGTTTTTTGCTTACTTGGCAATCATTTGCCAGAAAAGTAAAAAACCCATGTGTAAGTCTTAGTGTCTTTTAATGGTTGTAGCCCCACAATTATTAGTGGGAAGTATATAACATTGATGCTGTCTGTCTGTCAGTTTTTAACTGCTCTTATATGAAAGACTAAAGTACTGGTTTAGACCCAGGACTCAATATTGCATGGTTCCCCAACTTCCCAAAATGTACTGGTGCTGAATTGCCAGGAACTAGGTGGTTGCTTAACTCAGAAGGCCGGGTTTAACAAAGTGCCCTTTTTCATAAGGTCACGAGCAAAAAAAGTGCCCTTTTCTCAGAAAACGCCATGCCCCTGAAGGGTTCTGGAAAAAACACTAATTGGGGTAATTACCCAATTAATTTTCTTAAAAACCCATTAGATTTTGAGAGGAGGGAGTAAGAAAAAGCAATTACAATCTGAAATACCCAAATAGAAAAAGATGATATAGTGAAAACCAGTGCATAAAAGATCATTTACCCTATGAGTTTTATTAAAATTTAAATACCCAAATAAAATTTGTCAAAACCCAATCAAAATTGAAACTGGTGGGTAAAATACCCAATGGAATAAAACCTTATCTGTAGCTCTGTATATTTATCAAATTTTATGTTATTCTGTATTATAATAATGCCACCGAAAAAGAAGTTTAAAAAACCAGACTGTCAAGCGTTGATTAACACCTTTCTGAAACATAATGTGCCTGAAGAACAGTCTGAAAATTTGGCCGTGGCTCTTACTCGAAAATGATGCTTTTTTGTAGAATTTGCTTTGAAATTAATGTTGTCTCATTAAATGTCACTAGTGTTTTTTCCAGAACCCTTTAGGGGCATGGCGTTTTCTGAGAAAAGGGCACTTTTTTGCGCGCGACCTTATGAAAAAGGGCACTTTGTTTCACCCGGCCTTCTGAGTTAAGCAATCACCTAGTTCCTGGCGATTCAGCACCAGTACATTTTGGGAAGTTGGGGAACCATGCAATATTGAGTCCTGGATCTAAACCAGTACTTTAGTCTTTCATATAAGAGCAGTTAAAAACTGACAGACAGACAGCATCAATGCCTGATACTTCCCACTAATAAGTGTGGGGCTACCACCATTAAAAGATACTAAGACTTACACATGGATTTTTTACTTTTCTGGCAAATGATTGCCAAGTTAGCAACAAACACTTTGGATATGCTTCATACAAAAATGTACATCTCCAGTGTGTGTTTATGAAGACTAAAATGAACAAATCAATTGAGTTATTTCATTTTTATTATTTACAACCTTACACATAATAGATCTACAGACATTTTGGAGTGATCAGACCTTTTTGTGAGAACAAAAAACCTTGACCGTGGGAACCCTGTATAATATTGCAATTAGTAGCTAACATATCAGACTAAACAATAAATGGCATGATTAAATCATATTGTGTAGTCTTATCTGCCAGAGTGTAGCCAATAATCAACGTAAACAAACTTATCCGAAAATACGTGAATATCCGAAACTGTGTCACTCACAGTATTACTGTCTTGATAAATTCGACCATTTTTTCGTTATTAATGCGTTTAAACCGTTATAGATTCGTTAAATGCCCTTGGAACGTCTTAAAAGTTCGTAGAATACAAGCGTTGTCATCGGCAGAATTGTTTACATTCTCGACACGGCATATTTGCAGAACAGTTCAACACGCGCGTCACGTGACCTGTATGTCGGCATATTTTCACAAATTCTCGCAAGATAAATATGCAATGAGTTAAGGCTACATTTAATTACTTTAAAAGCGTAAACTATATGGATTTATGCGATTTATAATAAAAATTCGTCCACTGGATTACTGTTTTAATCGCCAATTTCACGGAGCGTACATTTGTGACAGACTTTTAATTCTCGTCAGTCGTAACATAACTTGGATATCAACAACACACGTGAGCATATTAAATAGTTTATGATATTAAAATTTGATAAGGCAATCATCGTCGGCAGTTTTATTTATATTGGAATAATCTTGCGAAAAACATTCATTTGTTAATTGCCGACGCTAGTTGCCGACTGGTTCATGCTTTTTTATGCAAAATCATGATGCAACCCGTCTACTGGAAATTTCTTCCTTCTGTAAATAATATCGACTGGTTCACACGTTTTTTCAAGATAAAGAAGCAACCAATCACGTGATTTTTTCACCCGACTGCCGAGACCCCCGTTGTGTAATATACACGTTGACACGTCGTATCCTAGGTGACAGTCATGATACGACAGGATGTAGGACAGTCTACATCCTGTAATTTAGGTCTTTGATCCGCTGTTCTGATGAAATTGACAAGGCACAATAAACAATTAGCAGCTGACAGAAGGGCACTTGGCGCAAAAGGCCTTTGATAAGGGCAGCATGGCGCATCGTTAGTTCGGGAGAAAAGGGCATGGCGCATGCGCCATGCTGAAAGGGCCTGGAAAAAACACTAGTCACATGTCATTTGCAATGATTTGATAAAATTTTGAAAATGTCACATTGGTTTTCAAAATGTCCCATTGATTTTGTATCCAAATGGGCCATTGTCCCATTAAAAAATTCTTTCCCGATCACTTAGATTAGTGAATAATTAACAATTTTATTTTACTTTTACTTTACGCTGAAACGTGACACTGTCCCTTTAACCAAATTGCGAGTATCCGGTAACTACTCATATCCGAAAATATGCAACTAAGTCGAACACGTTCACTTCAATAACGTGGAATGTAGACCGAAACTTGTAATGATATTGAGCAATATTACAGATTTAAGCAACATGAACGTTATCTTGTGTGTTAAATACCTTTTTTAATTCTAAATCGACCTGCATAGTTTGTTGGGATTTTCCGGCCATGTTTGCAATTTGACTACCTCTAAGTTTGAAGAGCTCTTGATAGAAACCTAACGCATTTTTAAACTCAAAGGAAATTAATGAACCTTAAGTGTAAGAAATAAGTGAGGAACTACAGATTATGGTTATTGATACCTTTCTTTTTTTCAAAGACCTAAATTACACAGATTGGACACTCCACTGAAAATTTAGAGAAAATGCAAAATAACAGGCAGCAGATTCAGTTATTGTGCATAAAACTTTTCTTAGTCATCCAATTTTAATGGACAATGCATCATGTTGAAGAGCTAAGATTCTTTTTCTACAGGAAGTAACTCAGTTTTGCCTGCCTATTATAAAATACAGAAAATTAGGATTTGAATGAGGCAAATCAGGTATTTTCTGATAAACTTGGAATTTACATTAATTTGATAAAAATGAGAGTAGGTCTGGCTCTTCGGGGTCTATTGTTTTATTCTTTGAGCTATTTCAATAAAGGAGGTATCATTTGAAAGGTGAATAATAAATCTATTGCATCGACTTATTTGTTTTTTCGTAAGTACATTAGAACTGGAGATATAAGGTATTAAAAACGGACGAGATTTCGCGAGATTTCAGAGACCTGCCACGAGATATCGTGAGAGTTGGTACATGTTTCCAATTTGTGTAATTTAGGTCTTAGGGGTTTTTTTCTGTACAATGAATATAATTTTTTTACGCTGGGTCAGGAATGTACATGCGTGGCTGGGTGTAGGGAAATAAAAATAGTTATTAGGTGATTACAGTGAACGTCGTGTTTTAAAAATGGATATACAATAGACACTGGTAGGGAACGTGCACCGGATATTGCAGCTAAGCGAGCCGCGATTTGCTAAATTGGATGAAAATCACCGCTGTCAAAGATTAGTAAAAGTGATATTTCTGTTGAAATTACAAGTCACACAATCATAGGGAAAGGGTTATAAGTAAGGGTTATTACCTTATCTGTCGTCTAAGCCCATTCTGTTTACCAATGACGCCACAGCGTCAGTTCATGACGGCCTTCCATCATGGCCGCCACAGCTCAAGAGGGCGATCCCAGAATGCCCTTGGTCTTCACCCCGAGACTGGGGCACCTGCTAATGCCCATATTTCCGGATATACAAAGCACAGACCCTACACTCCTCCCCACTTTAAATACAGGAGCGTCTGGTTGTTTCCTCAGTCTTCTGTAACTGTCTTCAACCACCTGCCAGCAGTCCGAAGCGCTGCCTCCGTTTACTGCTATGCCGCATCTACCACCTCCCAGCAGTCCGGAGCGCTGCCTCCGTTTACTGCTACGCAACATCCTGGGTGATCCAAGCCCCTCGCCGACGTCCCACGTCTACCACTGCAGTCCGGAGCGTTGCCTCCGTTTACTGCTACGCCCTTCGGTGATGACCTCCCTCCTAGACTCGGACCCTACAAAACCTTGTTCTTGGCAGCACATAACTCCTTAACCTGAACCCACACTGCCATGGTCCTGATGCTTCGGTCTACATACCTCTCACCTTGCACGAACCCACATTGGTTCGGTGGCTCCCCTGTCCACACAAACTGCGTCAGGCCTGAACCCTCACTTGTTCTGAGGCCTCTCTGATTTGACTACTAAAGGCTGGAACCCACACGGGCTCCAAAGTCCCTCTGACCTACCTGCTTCTGACTGAAACCTACGCTGGTTCCGTGGCTCCCCTGTCCACACCACCTGTGACTGGCCGGAACCCCCACTGGTTCCCCGGCGCCACTGTATACTCAACCTGTTTACACCACCGGTCCCTGGCCGAAACCCACACCGGTTCCAAGGCCCCTTTGACCTACCTGTGTCTGGCTGGAACTTCTTCCCGGCCTCTGCTGATTACAACACACACCTCCTCCAAGCCTGAGCCACCTTAATGCAGCTCTGCGCGCCTACAACCATCGACACTTCTGGAGCTATGTTTCACACCTCCCTGTGTAGCCTATAATACTTACACCCGGATCACATACTCCACCAGTTACGTACCATATGTTATGTTTACCCTGGATTTTCCATTCACAGCAACCAAATACTTGACTCGTTGCTGCTATTAACAACTGGGCTCCACATCTTCCTCTACCCTGACATCCACAATGTACCCTGAGGATTTCCCTGGTAAAGACCCTGGAACAGTAGCAATGTTGTTACCCTACCCAGCACAACCTGAATACCCTGGGTGAATCTACCCGAGACAGTCCAGCCTCTCACCCCAACAGTGCTACTCCCCGTTCCCCTGCCTCACCATGCGAGCCGTTGCTTCCTGCTGAATCCCAGTACCTGGCTACCGCCCAGATACACACATCGCCTTCTTGATGGATCACGAGGGAACTACCCATACCCCCTAGATGATGCCCCGCGCCTCCCTGGGTTTGCGGCCCATAATCTGTCCCGAGTTGGCAAAACTCACAGATTTTCCCTGTCTGTCCAGCCAATGGCACAGCATCATCTAAATTCATAAGGATCGAGGCCCAATTTTCATGAGCCTTCATACATAACCCGTACCCGCCACAAGGTAAAGTCCCTAGGCACACACCAACGCGGTACTCCATGCAATGTTCAGGACCTGACGGCAACCTGGACAAAGAATCCGCTTTACAGTGTCCGCGCCTGACCCGGTGTTTTACCACCATCGTATACCGAGATAGCTCCTCCAACCATCTCGCCAGCTGACCCTGTGGTTCGTAAAATCCCATCGACAAGAAGTCTAAAATGATCCGTCCCTAGGCGGTCAACCTGATTAACAGCTGCTGAGTCCTCCTTACACCTCCTCCCCACTTTAAACTGCACAACTCTACCCTGACACCGTCTATCAAATATCAGGCTACACTTACCAATCATAATCTCCACCCCCTCAGTCTGCCTTTGAAACCCCCAACGCTATATAAGCGAAGTGGCAGCAAAGCAACTGGTACAACGACTGCTTTATGTTGACACCGACTGTCCAACACCACGCTGAACTCTCCCAACAACCTGCACACTCAGTCTGCCTTTGAAACCCCCAACGCTATATTAGCGAAGTGGCAGCAAAGCAACTGGTACGACGACTGTTTTATGTTGACACCGACTGTCCAACACCACGCTAAACTCTCCCAACAACCTCCACCCCTCAGTCTGCTTTTGAGATCCCCTTCGTTAGCTAGGCGAAGTGACAACAAAAACAACTGGTACGACGACTGGCCTTCCCTCCTGACCGATCACCATTGTGCATCGGAAGAACGATCCTGACCTGCAAAAACAAAACGACCAAAACACCCACGAGGTTGGTAGCGAATTTTCGGCAAATTCAGGGCTCGAATATGGTCACTGCCACCATTGTTGAAATTACAAGTCACACAATCATAGGGAAAGGGTTATAAGTAAGGGTTAAACGAATAAAATATTATTTAACTGGTCTCGATGGCGTCCAGTTTGGACCATCGCCCTAAGTATGGTGTAATAGCCATCTAGATTCCAGCAGGCTTTTAATAAAACTGCACTTAGGGGTCTAGCGATTGAAATGAAACATTCATATATCATTTATTAATATGAATATTGTATTTTGTTTTGCAGATCGAATTACTGGTCCATTCATTCGATATGATTAAGGAAGTGGAAACCTCCGTTCTTGAAGACACAGGAAGCTCATCAGTAGCTGTTGTACAACGTAGATCTACTGCAGCATACGAATGTGATATCTGCTGGTTTACAAAAGTTCAAACTTCAAAAGGCACCGTCAAACACACATGAAAGGTAACAACACACCAACATGAACAAGTACATCGATTAAAGCCAAGAATGAACATGTGGGTGACCAGTTTGGGAAATTGTTCAAATCCTCGTTTGGCCTAAAACTACACAAGAAAAAACAATCATCTTTCAGAATTTGTTCATATCTGTGATGTGTGCGACAAGGGTAACAATCAGAAGATTCAATATTACCTCCACGTGGCTTCACATGTTAACATTACACTATTGAAATGTTCACATGGCAAAAATCATTAATAGGGCATAGTTAATTATCACGTCATTATGTTAATACATATATGACCTTCTAATCCAGCAAGAAAAAATGCCAGAGGCTAGGTTATGGATGTCTGTTGGCTTACATCCTTTTGGTGCCTTATATATATATAGTGTTGGAGTTGGAAGCTAATTAGCATAAGAACAAAAAGGTGTATGATATTGATGACAAATATCGCCGAAACTAATTGAACCCTCAGATAAAGATCGCCGACTGAATATATCAGTCAATGAAATACAACAACTGGTTACTGTAAAATCATTTAATTTCGTAAGGACGAAATTTCGTGGTTTTAGTAACAAAAATTACAAAATGCAATTGTGATTGGGCGTTAGTTCGTGTATTTTGCATTTCAGGGTGAAACTTATTGTTCAATCGGATTTGATTTCGTGGTTGAAGGTGAACCGCGAAATCCACGAAATTTACCCCCACGAAATTAATTATTTTACAGTGTATACAAATAAATAATGCTCCTTTTATACATATCTTTGTTATTTATCACTATGTTGTAAAATTCAGTACAAATCATTTCGTTCTTTTAAAGTACAGTCAGGGTGTGTAACAGATATGCTTTATGCACTTGCTTCTTCTGTCATCAAAACGTTTAAATTTTAATTCGTCATTTGTGTAAGCCCCTATGAGATGGTTTATCAGGAATTTGCATGTACATCTTCCATTTGTGTAGTCGCAGTGCACACACTGAACATAACATCATCGTGAATCTGAAATATAGATAGTAGTATGTCAGAGACTTTTATAAAGTTAATTGAATTTCAACAGCGATATTTTGATTTATATCATTTGTATATAAAATGTGCTTCAATACAGAAGGATAATAACTATGTGATATTATAATGACAATACAATTTATGTGTATTTATTTACACTTTATGATTTACCTTTCATTGGTAAGATGTTACAAAATAATACTAAAAATATATGTCAATTCTACTTATAACATGCTTTAAACGTGAAAAACAAACAACGTTCAATTGTCAATACTCGGTACACCAAAATTTTATGATTTGCAATCCTCAGTACACTAACTGGCAATACTCGGTACACCAATGTTGATATACATGCACTCGATTGTAGGTCATAACCCCGCCAATAATTATGCTACGAATCTGAAATTTTCAGTATACTTAGATGAATGATATTCGAAGAGATCAGCCACTTCACATTTTTTAGTTCCTGCATGTTTTAGTAAAATAAATCACAAAATTTGCGCAAGGGTCGTATTTTTCTGTGCGAGCCCGCGTCACAAATGACAATATTTTCCCCACAAAACAACGTTTTACATCGAAACATGTACATATTTAGATTGATACATTATGTATATAGTTATATTAATTACCAAACACTTACAGAAACCCAATAAAGCAAGAGAAAAATTAATTTTACTAACCTTGGACAGCGATGATTTACATCCAATTTAGCAAATTGCGGCTCGCTTAGCTGCAATATCCGGTGTACGTTCCTACCAGTGATAGAATAAAAATGCTTAAAATGCATTCCTCAACACTTTTTAAATAAGTTTTGACACCCGGATATCGATAAGCCAGGAACAATGTAATTCTAGATTAGAATTACATTGTTCCTGGTTAAACCAATCATAATGAAAATTCCCAGCCGTTTTGCTCGTTTAGTTTTTTAAAGATATTCTTAGATTTTGCAGGATATTCTCTATATAGTTAGTAATATAGAATCCCTGGATTTTGGGAACAACCCCTAAAAACTGAAAATTGTACTTTACCGAAAAAGTTTTGCTCTCAACAGCACAAAAGTGGGCATACGTGGAATTTCGCATGTAAGGACCCAAAAATTGGAATTTGGACCGAAATTAATAAAGGTTTAATTGATTTTGCAACCGAGTCTGATACTTACAATATGAGTGCAAATATATAACATCTGGTTTTAGGTGACTCATTATCACTGCGGTATAACTTACACCGGATATTGCTAGTAAAGTGAGTAATATTTTCATTTCAAGGACATGAAATGGAGACCAGGGTGAGTTTAGAGACGATATTTTCCAAATTACTGACTTCTTATGCATATCCCAATTGAGTTTTAACTTCTTCGGGCATTTTGGTAACTTTATAGCATGCTATCTTATATCAGATATTCATAGAAAGGTTAAAATGACCCAGTAGTATGCCGTTACTCACTCGCAAATATTGACAGCAGTACTTTACAAGCTTCTGCAACGGCTGTATTACCAAATAGATGATTTTTTGAACTGGCCATTTTGTTTATATTGAACCCCAAAATGTTGTGACCAAATTTCACAAATATTGTTCGAAAAGCAATTAAGATACACCCCAAAACAGATACACATGTGTGTACAGAGTATTGCTATTTGGTGTACAGAGTATTGCACATAAACTCGACGTTAGTGTACACTTAAACGAATTTCTAATTGGCCACCCAATGGAATATTATATTTTGCAATATATTCAATCAAGATTTCTAAAATTGTGGTTATTTTCATTCCATGCACTTATCTATCGATTTAAAGAAATAAATTACGCATGCATTTATACAATCATCCATGCGGAACAGTTAGTGCAAAATGGCTTACATGCGCGTGGTTCACCAGCCCGACATATTTGATTTTTGAAATAAGTCAAAATGTATTGCCTATCAATTGGCTTAATGAATAGCATTGATACTGGCGAGAATAAGTAATATGGGGCGCGCCGAGGCCACTAGAATGACAAGTACCAGCACCAAAATCCGGACATGTACGTCAAACTATCCACTGATTTTTGCGTAGTACTGGGATGGTACTGTTGGACAGCTTCTGAACATACTTAGATCAGTGATACATTAGGATAAATTGCACCTATAATAATATGAAAGGTGGGAAAATTTGGCATAACCCACATCAGTTGAGTTACCAAGTGTGCACGATTTATCGGTGTTATTTTAGTATCAAATTGACCGCATGTGTTTAGTACTGTTTACTGAAGAAACCAGAACTTCAACATTACCATACTTTCAAAGTCAATCGAGAACGGGTATAAATATACTATTGCCGGCAGGTTTTACTGAAAGAATATTGGAGAATACCGTTAACTAAGGTTTACCCAGTAAAACCTGCCGGCAATAGTATATTTATACCCGTTCTCGATTGACTACGCAAAAATCAGTGGATAGTATAATTAAGAAATAGCCATGATGACAGGCACCGGGAACTAAAGAAAGGCCAAAATAGACTACCGAGGAGAGACCAGCTATGGAGACTTGGATTGATAATGTCAATTGCTTGTTAACTTACGCAGACGGCTAATAAAAATACATGTAGTATAAATTTGAAAGTAGATATTTGTTTGAATTTGACCATATAAGTAAAAGTTAGTACTGTATTGACCAGGAAAGGTGGTACATATTGAGCTTTCAGTTTATTCCGATTTATTTAAAGTCGATTACGGAACCAGTTTTTCCAACTTATACAAAATCTCTCTTGACACCTCATTCCTGATGTTGTCTATCGCCACCAAGTTATACTATAACAGATGAGTTGACAGTTTCACTTTTATACCGAGTGTCTACATAGGGAATTTCTGGTACTATTTAAACTACATCTTTGGTATGTCGTGGCCACGCATGGGATCAAACCCAGGACCTCCCGCACTTTGAGCAGACTCTGTTCCACTAAGCTATTCCAGGACCTCCCGCACTTTGAGCAGACTCTGTTCCACTAAGCTATTGAGGTTTTGTGACCACTTTTGGTTGCTTTTCAGATAGGGATTTTCTGGTACCATTTTAATTCCATCTATGGTATGACGCGGCAACAAGTGGGATCTTGAAGAAGACTCTCACTACCACTAAGCTTTCGAGGTTTTGCAATCACATTTTGTCCGCTTTTCAGTTAACATAACAGAAATCAATTATTTGTGAGCCAACAAAATGCCAACCATGAATAATATTTTCAAACGTTGGACCAACCGTTGGGATATTGTTGGTACAACAGTGGCACAACGATGGGCCAACGATGTTTTATATTTTGCCAACCAAATGCCAACGATGAATAAGAATTGGCACCGTTGGCCCGACGTTGAGCCAACGGTTGGCCCAACAGTATCACAACGAGCAAAATGGCGTTGGGCCAACGTAATTTTCCAACGTTGGCCCAACGATGTTCGCATCGTTGGGCCAACGTTGGGCCAACGTTAACATGCTATCTGGGTATTCGGCCTGGCATGAATAATCATCCTCGGGCTAAAGCCCTGGCGGTGATTATTAATTCTCCGGTCCGATTATCGCCTTCCGGCCCGGCTATGTCGTGTATTAACCTCTAAATAATGATGAATTTTATGCATAAAGTGTTCTTGTGAGTAGTAAAAATGTGATATTAAGCTTAGATATATGCAATTCTTTGAGAGTCATGCTTATGGTCAAATGGCAAATAAGGGCATTCACATCCATATAAACACCAAGGTTTATTTTTTAATCTCTCTACTATTTCAGATGCTGCAATGGGTTCAACTTCCTTTGCCATGACTTACATTCAACGTTGCTAATTCAAATTATTGGACGTCACACTGTAGTATTGTGTTTGTCTGAGACAGCAGCTATGACTCTTTACTGTTGAATAGTTGAAAATATTTATATAGCGCTTTATATAACAAGTCTCTAAAGCGCTTAACACGCGAAAGTCAGCCAGTTGACAGTTCATTAAAAGTCTAAAACAATTTCACTTGATTCACTGATATGCACTTTTAAATAGATGCGTTTTTAAAGTCTTTTTGAAGACTGTCAGAGAGTCAATGCGCCTGATTTCCACAGGAAGACTGTTCCATAAGGTGGCAGCACATTTGTCGAACCGCCTTTCACCGTAATTCTTGGTTCTTACTTTAGGGATGTTTAAAAGCATAGCAGTGTCTGATCATAAAGACCCGGTTGGCTGGTATTCTCTAGTCAACTCATTCATGTAGCCAGGAGCATGGTCATATCGGATTTTAAAAGCGTATAGAATGATCTTGTACTGTACTCTATATGGAACAGGAAGCCAGTGTAGTGTATGGAGTGTTGGAGTTATGTGTTCACGCTTTTTTGTTTGTGTGATCAAACGAGCTGCAGTATTCTGGATGCGTTGCAGTTTACTTATCACCTTGCTGTTGGCACCAGATAACAAAACATTTGCATAGTCCAGTCGACAAGTCACAAGAGAGTTCACAAGTGTTTTACAGGCATTTACGGTGATGAATGGTCTAATCCGTCCGATGTTACGCAGATGAAAAAACAAGATTTGGATATTGCATCAGCTTGTTTGTCCATGGTTAGAGTTTTATCAAAGAAGGCACCTAAATTTTTCACAAATGCTGATTCATGCACAATTGTTCCATCGAATTGTAGTTTGCATTCAGAAAGATCCTTGACATGATGTTTTGGTGCAAAGATGAACTACACAGTTACTAATAGAAGTTTCCATACGACTCAGGGGGGGGGGCTAGGATTAGCTTGTTACATTAATTGCTTCATATAGTCCATGCAGTCCAATCTAAATATGTACAGATCTTATGTACAGATCTATACAGCATAAGTTATTTTTTTACAAAAAAAAACCCACTTATATTACCTTGTACATGTATTTATTCAATTTGAGTGACAAATATCCACTGCACTTAAAAGCAATACTCTGTACACGATACAGCAATACCTCGCACACCAGATAGCAACTATATAGCAATACTCTGTACACTAGGTTACAAACCACTAAATGCCTCCGCGAACCAAAATAGTCCCTAAATAAACTTGTGATTGTGTTTAAATGGTAGTATGCTTTGACAAGGTGGAACTTGAATCATCTAATTGGGTTTACAGGCATTGTATACGTGTATGTGATGTATTGAAACTGTTTTATTTTACATATTTTGAGATTTTGGCCAAAATACCAAAGCGAAAGTATGGTAGGGTAAAACCCGGATTTGGTCGGTCCGCGCGCCTGTAAAAATATGTTCACCGCGTTGGACGGACAAAATTTTTCTTATATGATACGTGACCCCCTGTTTTTTTTGTATTTTCTTAAAGCTGGTAGCCCCTTCTTTTCATTGATATATGTCTGCCACCTGGCCATAGACTTTAACATGTATCAACCTGGGACTGACTATTGTAACTTTACATTGAGCTAAAGAACAAATTTATTTAGTGGTTTGTGACCACTAACACTTGTATTTATTCTCGCAACGAACCGTCATTTTCGATTTGTTTCGGATACTGCATTTGCAATATAATCTTTGTAACAAGAATGACAATTCGCTCGATGGATCATTCAAGTTGAGTATTTTAACGAAAAATATAAACAAAAACATCTTTTTTCGACAGATCGAGCTTACTTTCTGCGTAACGATACGAGTTTGGTCTTTAATCACCCTTTTTAGAAATGCCTGGCATTTTACCGGTTGCACAGGCTAGGAAAATCCATGGATGAGATAGTTTTGTATAAAATGTACATTAAACACACTTATACTCCGTCATGCCCACTGACTCTTTTCATAAAGTGTACATTATTTCTGTAAATGTACACTTTTGTGAGACATTTTCTCAGAAAATGATTGGTCAATTTAAGCTTCAAGCTATTTAAGATTTGCATAACCACATACACAGTTAAATAAATGTCACTGCTGATTGCCTGAAGACTAAAAATTGTAAAAACACACAATGAGGGATTAACATGACTGTGCTACTGTAAACTAATCAAATTTGCAGCATTACATTTTAATAAGTGTCTCATGTGAAACTTAATAATAAAACAAAGAAATGAAGCGTTAATTTTTTATATTATATTTTTTAGTCTTGGCTGAACTAAATACTAAAACACAATAATCACAATTTATCTACACCCCAACAATAATAGGGCAATGGCTAATCCTTTAATATTGTTGTCCACAAAGTTAAGAGCAAAATCCATCAAAATTGAATGATTTTACGTTATTGGTTATCAGGAGGAATACAGCAAACCTATAAACAATGTATAAAAAAAAATAAACATTGTGCAACCGACAAGAATCCTGAATTATTATTATACAATGATCGAAAGCAGTTATATCTTTCTACTTGTTTTTATGAGCACAAGTGATGCCACTTAGAATCACTCGAATACAACATTATATTGTAGTTAGTAATCATCAAATTATGTAGCCCTATGAAAATGAATATTTAAATAAGAACATGTGTCAATTCATTACGGCGCTTTTATAATACAAACATTTTTTAACACCTATAAAATAAATCACACTGTCTTAACATCAACTGAGCAGTTTAAGATATATATAAGAATCGGCTTACATGATCCTGTTTGAAAATAAACATTTATTTTATAAATATTTCAATGACAATCGTCTATTTAAAACAAAAACAAATGAAGACAAATAATTTGCTGTATATATATACCTTTGTGCATCAAGCCTTAATCCATGAATGTGGAAAATAATTGCTTGTGTAATCTTAGCTTTTATATGTTGTATTAATAGTTTCTTGATTTTTACTCAATCTATATGACAGTTAATCCCTCAGATGTGTTAGGCCAAGGTTATTATCTTACATAGAGTCATATTTTCTAAAATTCAATATGGGTTCTGTTCATGCATTGTGCCAGAATTGATTGTGCTAATCATTGTCTCTCTGGAGATCATTTGCTTTTTGCCGGAGTATAAGTAAGATAAAGTACAATTTTTTTATCAAAAGTGTCCTCTTACAACCGTTATAGGATAGTTTTGTAAGGACGAACAACAAATTATCCTCGGCTTCGCCTCGGACAATTTCTTGTTAGTCCTTACAAAACTATCCTATAACGGTTGTAAGAGGACACTTTTGATCAAAAACTAGTACTGTATCTATTACTCAGAAAAACAAAAAATCGTCTCTGAACTTACTTCCTTTACAACACTAGAATATCGCGAAAATTTACAATATTACTCATCTTGCTAGCAATATCCGGTGTACGTTATACCGCAGTGATTATAACTTACATACTCAAGGGATTGACACATAATTTTTTGTTCACGATTATCGGATAGCCTTATATCAGTATGAACGTACAGTGTGTCAATCAACTGTGAGTACATATACCATTATAATATTGACACCATTCAGGAAGTCGGTACAGTGGTAGACTCAATTCGATTTACGGGTAAACTTTTGGAGTCTTTCATGTGGTGTATAATATGTATGACTTTATTTTTGCTTTAAAATCTCTTTATCATCTTATGATGTGTTTTTATTGTTATATTTTCTACAAGTTAGGGTGGCACGGTGGTCGAGTGGTAAGACGCTTGATTCCTGATCGAGAGGTCCCGAGTTCGATTCTCGGCCGATACACTTGGTCATTTCAGAAACGCTATTTAATAGTGTTTCCAACCCATTTCAACTAGAGATGATCCTGGTTGGTAACCCTGGGGTAGTGTCGCATGTATCGGTGCTTTATAAAGGGCACGTTAAAGAACCGAGGAATCTATTCGGAACGAGCTAGGGTATCGCACCCGGATTCCTTGTATCTCACCCCTGTCTCTAACATTTGCGATAATGCCCCAGAGTGGGCCCTTCAAATTACATGGAAGAAGAAGAAGAAGTGCATTTTACTGAGATGAGTAAGTTTTGTGTTATGTGCAGGTACGGATCCAGGCACTGAACACTAGGGACGCGAGAGAATAAACACGTCACAAGACAATCTCTGTTATATATTGTGCATGTGCACCACATAGTTCGGCGACGAGAAAGGGATATTTAAAATGAACCGATTTGATTTAAGTGATGCGTGTATGGATTCAATTCCGAGGAAATTGTTGACGAAATTAAAGGATTAAATTCAGTGGTGAACAAATAGTGTGGATTCCATTCCGCAAACGAGATTAAAGGATTAAATTCCTTGGTGAACAATTAGTGTAAATTCAATTCCGCAAACGTCAAGATGGCAAAAGCCTTGACAGTTCCAAGTATTGAGCCGTTCAAAATGGATGGAGACTGTTCAAGTCTATCGAGTAAATGGGAAAGATGGCTCAAATCTTTTCAGTATTTTGTGACAGGATCGGGAGTCACCGACAAAACACAAAAAGAGCGTTATTGTTGCATCTGGTTGGTTATGAAGTCCAGCAAATTTTCGAAACATTTGAAGACACAGGATTAGATGGCGACTACGAAAGAGCAGTTCTTAAACTTAACGAGTATTTCAAATCAAAGAAGATCATTTCGTTCGAAAGGCACACATTTAATTCGGAGACACAAAAATCCGATGAAAGTGTTCAGGATTATGCCACACGTTTGAAACATCTATCACTGTCGTGCAAGTTACCGACAAGAACGAGCGAATCAGGGACCAATTCGTCGTAAAATGTAGTTGGGAGCGGTGGCCTAGAGGTAGGACGCGCGCTTCGGGATGGAGAGGTCCCAGGTTCGATCCCCCTTGGACCACTGGTTAATTTCGCTGAGCAAGACCCACAGCTCCACTCCACCATGGTGTAAAATGGTACCTGTGAGGACAGTGTCTGTTCCTGGGCGCCGCAGATCGATGTTGGCTGCCACACCACAGGAGAGAAAAAGTCTCCCCAGGGCGACATGGGTGAAGGTTTCCATATGTAGCCCAATGACCAGGGGAAGTTGAAATGTCAACGGGTGCTTGAGCGGCCTAACAACTGAAAAGAGCCCTAGAAATTTGGTAACTTAACTTAGTTCAACAAATCTGCGCACAAAGTTATTGTGCGAAAAAGATTTGACCTTGGAAAAAGCTCTTGAACTTGCTTCGACATATGATCGGGCTACAGACAGCGCCAAGAAGATAGAAAATGGAAATCATCAGCAGACAAATGAAGAACATTACTACGGTAATGTATACCAAGTAAAACGAACGGACAGGCGGCACACAAAACAACAGGTTGCATCAAATCCACAGACGGAGTGTTACTGATGTGGGAGTAGTAATCATAAAGGGACTAGTAGTGCAGAGTGTCCAGCCTAGATGGCTGAGTGCAACAAATGTCATTTCACCGGACACTATGCGAGAAAATGTAAATCAAGGACAGTCAGTAACCAAAGATTGCATACTGTTGATAACGATGACACCGGAAGTAGTGATAACGATGACTACTCATTTATGCTGAAAGACAAGTTTGCCAACACGAACTTACAAGAAAAACTTTTTTTTGTTGAAAATTTATATTTTTCGATAAAGGTTTATTTGTTCTAAAGCAACCAGAATTTCAACCAATCAAAAACAAAAAAAATGACTATCAATAGCTTCATAAACTATTTATATTCACATACAGCAATATTTAAAGTACTCTCATGCCAGATCTTAATTCTTATCAAAATTGATCCAATAGTGAAAAGGGAATACTATAAAATGTAGATACTGTTTCACAGCCGATTCATATGGTGCAATAAACACAAATCTATTTGGCCGTCCCCCGCAGCATGGTTAAAGTAAACGTTTAAGCAATGTATTTTATAATATGAAGTTAATTTTAGGCTTACATTCATCCCATAACATTGTTTGTGTAAATACATAGGCTTTTATAGATAATTGGTATGCATAAAGCAGGTTTTTTATTAAAAGCAAAGTGCACCCCTTGAACCGGCTCGTGGATTTCTGTACAAATGGACCTTGAAAAAAATATATAAATTTTCAAAAAAAAGTTAAACGATACAGTTATCTGTGCTTGCAATATGATCGACAAAAACAATTGGGAATTCCTAAATTCACTACTGTATAACAGGGATTCTATAGAGTAGATCCTGTGTATAAACAGGCCATGTGAGATCCAACCTGCCACATACTATTTTGTCATTCAAGTATATTTATAAGCGAGCCATTTTTAACGTCTTCATAGCATATAAGAATACAGTTTATTGCAATATATACACGAACCTATAAAACAAGCAATGTACAACCATCAACATAATAATGCTTGCACATATAATACATAGAGGATCTATCACGAGTTGTCAATTGATTAACCTGAGCCGCAGGTTATATTTCATTCTCATGAATCAGTGTATAGTCAAGTCCCTAGACTATAGTGTATTACGGATGAAAAACACGCTGGTTGAACGAGAATGGTTATATTTGTAAGCAGCAAAAAAAAAATCCACGGAGGGACACGTGACCTGTTCTCGATGGTGTACCATTTCAAAAAAAAAATCCAAAAAAATAAGCTTTTTTTAGGAATGTCGTGGACCAGACTATGGAGGGGCACGTGACCTGTTTTGGATGGTTTACCATTTCAAAAAAAAAAATCCAAAAAAATAAACATTTTTTAAGAATGGCGTGAACCAGACTAACACCATTATTTTTTTCTACTTATTTATATTTGTATATTTTAAAATAAAGTAATGTGCGTTAATAACCATAATTATTTCTTTTACCCCTTTAAGAAATTAAAAATAAGAAAAAAATGTGTTTCGATATGTGTTTTGACGTGCACCTGTAGTCTGGATTACCTCCCCTAGATCACTACTTTAACTATGTCAGGCCGACGCGGCAGCACGAAACGCCCAAATATACCCAAATCTTATCCAAATAGTAACGTTTTTACCAAAATACTTATATTTAACTAACAATATGGGGTTGATGAACTATATTACGCATTTTAATGACCAGTGATTACTAAATTAACGTAAACTAGCAAGTTTTTCGGCAAGACTCGGCCCAGTATCATTTCGAACCGGCATTGCCATAATATTTGCACGTCGTGAGAATCGCTTTATTTTACTTTCTGACGCTCTGCGTGCACCGATACCCAAATATACACAATTATGAACGTTTTTTACGCAAATACTTGTATTTAATAAACTTTTTGTCGTAAATAAACTATATTACGCATTTGAATTACTAATAATGAAAATAGCACCATTTTTTCAGTACATTATACTAAATAAATATACCCAAACACACATAAGCCCACTAAATCAGAGAGGTTTGTAAAATTTGGACTTTTAATTGTTTCTATGACTTACGTGAAGGCATTGCTCATTGTACATGTGTTGTGATGTTACTGATGCGAGTCTTTGCTCAGCTGGTAAAGTGTGCTGCCTCCCCTGTCCGATTGCCTCATACCTTTTTATCAAGCCTTATTAACACTTTAAAAAGTTCTAGTTTCTAAAATTATAAAAATTATCACAATACTGGTCTGTAAAACAATTGGCCGCAGGAACTATTTAACTTGTATAAATTTATTTTAAACGAGTTTTGGAAATTTTATTAAGCGAGCCTCTGGCCGCGAGCCTCTGGTGAGCTTAATAATATTTCCTGAACGAGTTTAATATAAATATATCAATTGACAACGAGTGATAGATTCTTTATATCATATGCCACTAAAGACGCAAAATACGAATTGATTTATTGGAAAAATTCAATTCTTTATACTACACGTGGTACGTATAACTTTATACGTACTGGCTATACTAACCTGTATACACGGAAAGTCATGTGATATATTACATTTCCGGGTCTATATCTTCATAGTTCAAAGACATATTGCATATATACTTAACGGATTTAAAAACGCGACAGTGGGGTTATGTGGATTTTTCATGGAAAACAAAATTATTTCGTCCATTACTATGCATCATCGTAAAGGTGAACTTAATGTCAACATTTTAGAACCACGATTATAAAAATCCGATCAGTATTTAATAAAATACTGCATGATACAGACATGGCTCCAGAAAATGAAAGTCTCACTTTTTTCCAATTAATAATTGTTTGCGTAGAACAATTTACCAAAGTGATGTTGAACTCGACATATTGCGAAGCAGTTGCTTTACTTTATTTTGTTAATGTGATATCGTAAGTATTTGATAAGTCATCTACTTTACACATTTTACAACTGGAATTGTGGTAACGTGATTTATTTCGCATTTCTCACAAAAATATTCGGCATTAAGACAGTTTGATCATATTGGGCGTTCGTCCAATTATCTCAATAAACCTGTGACTTTCATTTTTTGAGTCATTGTCGTATTCATATAATTATTCCATTATTACTTATCCACCGAGTCCAATCGTTCAGTGAGTGGAGCCGGCTGAGAACGCATGTGGAGCCGGCTATTTGCCGATAGAATAACAAACAAAGGTAAGAAACTCGATTGTCGTTTTTGCAATTAAACCTCTAGCCGATGGAGATATGGCCGAGAATGACCTCTTATAACTCCGTTTTCATATTATTATCTTGAATAGTATCAAATCCTCGTAGTTTCTTAGGACATTCGGGTCAAATGCGCTAGAAACAGCGATTTTTGCGTACGTTCAACATTAAACTGCTCTATCTCACTGAAAAAACATATTTTGGCCAAATGATTTTCCATGTATGCTTCAAATATATAACTCCACGTGTCCCATAACGTTTCACAGTTTCTGGGAAGAGTAGAAAGTCAGAAAATGGGGTTTTGCTAAAATCTTATAATGAACGCATGTGCCGACTTTTTTGAGCGAAATATTTTTGAACGCGAGTGGAGACGGCCATTCAAGAAACTCGAGTTTTTTGGAGTTTAAATGTCTAAAACCGCCAGAAATTCATCTCATCTTCGTTATATCGCCACTGTTTACGATTTGTCAAACGTTTAACACACAGTCTAGTACACACTTTTGTAATCCACTAATTGCCGATGCCAACGTATGATTTAATTCATTTTTAGGCTGGCGATTTCGCGCCAGACTATTACAATCCTAAAAAATGAAATCCACTTAGATGAATGTACTCCCAAAACTGACAACACAGAATCTATACACTCGATGCAAATAGTTCCTCCTCGTTAGTCAGTTTTGCAAGATAAGAGCATTCAACTTTCCTTGTTTCATTTATTCTGTTCGATTGTAACATATTAGTTTCTTCTTGAAATGGAAGGAAATTGTATGAAATTAAAAGAAAAGGTGTTTAAAGGCGTTGATAATTATTACTACGCGTTACCAGAGATCTTATATAAACTAGATCCTGGCGTTACGAAACGCGATATATAGCGCGCGCATTAATGATTTTATTATGTTAAATTATTTAGGTCGATATTCTCCAACGAGATCGTGGTCGAGTGGTTAAGCAACTCGTTTAGTAATTTTCTGATGCTAAGGTCCAGCGATCGAATCACGGAGGCTCCATTTTTTTTTATATTTTTTTATTTTTATTTTTCTTATTTTTTTGTTAAGACCAGCACTTACCACTCTTTCGACTTAGAAAACCACTTGATGTTATATCACTTGAAAAGCTATTGTTCCTTAGCAGTTCGCCAGCCTGTCAGTACTTTCAGTACTTTGATTATTATCCCTATCAGATGGCTTACTCCACTTGAATTGTATATACATACATTTAAGTCGCTTTTCAATGTTTTTGTTTTACACGGCTCTGGATAAAACTTCCAATATGCTTATGAGTTTGATCACATACAGAGTTTGTAATATTTGTAAAACTAAAGGGCAAGAGGACATTTTATCCCTTTTTATTTGTATGTTCTCCCGACAGTTCGACGTTGGGCGATTTATTGTATGGCGTCCATGTATTAAAACGTGTCAAATTGTGCCGAATAATTTGACGTAGTAAAGTCCTGTACAATTGAACTATAAAGTTCTTAAGTTGGTCACAGCCAAGTACGACATTCGGATGACCCGGCTTGTTACAAGCGAAAGTTGGGGACGCATTCAAACATTTCCAAGTAATGTATGGACAAATCGTTCATTTTCTCATATTTGTTTTGCTTCATACATATAATAAGTGCATTTTTTCTCTTATAAATATGAGACCAAAAACACAGCTTTCGTTATACAAAAGCCCAAAAAAGTACTTCACGAGGAAGAGATTACTAACACCGGAGAAATTGCCATCAACGAAAAGAAAGAGAATTTTCACTCCGATTTCTACTTCGATTTCCACTCCAATTTCCACTCCATTGAAATCTCATAACACTCGTCGATGTACCCCGTCTTCCTAAAAATGTATCAAATCACCCTGTTTTGTGGCAACAAAATTACAATCGCCCTGGAAGATCAGTTCAAAATCGCCTTCCAGTCATTGGATGGACATAGAGGACCCCGAGTCATGTGTCGCAAGAAGAAGTTGACCATTATTGTACTTTTAAATTAAAGTTAGAAGAATCTGGTTTATGGTCATATTTTAAAGTCTTCATTGATTTGGTTGTAAAACAATTGATGCCATTGGATAACATAGCCTTGTTGCTGTTTCTAGATACTGTCAATTTCTTTGGATGTAAAACAACAACTTAAATGACTTATTTCCCTGAAACAAAACGATTCTGGAAGTCAGGATACCGTCTGTTTCATGCCAATTTTTTTGTATTATATGGGTGGACCTAAAAATGTTGGCTTAGAAGAAGGGGAAAATAAACCAGGTTATATAGATCCGTTATCAGCAAACATAAACTTCGCCGTTCCTAGTGTAAATACCATAGAAAGGTTCGACATAACTGAACCTAATCTGCCTAAACGAATACCTACTGGTGTGATCGAGGCTACCCTGGAATCAATCGCCAAATCAATTCCTGACAAAAGATTCATGTTATGTGCTGATGCTAAAAAGGTAACCGCCGGAATCGACAAAGTAGGCGGGGACGTTGATTTATTTGGATTTGAAGATGGTCAATCTTTAGAAGTTCGGCAAAGTCGGTTGTTAACAGAGATGAAGTCTTTGATGCAAATACAACGTATTCTCTACGATATCGCCAGGCACGACATGCGAATTAAGAAAGGGCGTAATGATGATTGGTAGCAGAATTCAAGGAGCCAGAGAACTGAAGACTAGACAGGAATTCGGTTTAAGCAAGTTCCTCAGTCTGGGTGGTGGGAATAGCGAGAATCCAAGTATATATATGCAATAAGTGCCTTACATGCTTCATTATACTCCGATACGCTCTGTGACTCCATTGATAAAGTGTACATTATTTTCGTAAGTGTACACTTTTTGATTTGTAAGAAAGTTGTTTGTACAAAACATTTACTCAGAAAATAATTGGTCAATCATGACAAATCCGCTTATAACTACATGAACACTTAAATAAATGACATACTGTAAAATCAATAATATAAGAGGGCCATTTAATTTCGTTAATTTTTTGGATGATTTCAACCACGAAAATCCTTTAAATTACATTGAACTTTCCACGAAATGGTATTTTTCACCAAATCCTCAAATTTTGTCACATTGAAATTTAATTATTTTTACTCGACAAAAACATGTAGCTAGAAAATTGTAAGTCCACCCAAAGATAGTGCAATATCAGACTGTACTACTGTAAAACCATCTTATTTGTGGCTTTTACTCGAATCAATAGTGTAGATAACTAAATCATGAATTCCAATATTCTTGATTTATTTTGGCCGGAACAAATTTTAGAGAAATTGTGTTTTGTAATCCGCAAAATGGGGAGCAAAATTTATATTCTTGTAATGACCAAGAAAAGTAGAAATTAATTATAGCAATTGAAGCAAAGTTACAGAATATTCATACCAAGCAAAATTTATTTTCTTATTATTCCCAAGAAAAGCAGTGCTTTTACAGTATTTTTTAAAGTATTTGTAACAATTTAAGCGAATTTAAGATTTAGCTGTAAAAATTCATTGTGCAATTAATTACATGTACAAGAAACCTGAATATATACAGAATATAAATAGTTACTATAATTGTCTATCAGGTGAACTTTATTCTATATATTAATATGACTGTGAGCGTCAACATGGGAAGTACGAATATAACCTTGTTATGTTTATTAGAAATTAAACAATACCAATATTTTCATAGAAATATGACAATTGTGAAAATAAGATGCATAAATTTCTACCTTTGTGCACTAAGTCCTTTATCAATGAATGAAGAAAACTAGATGCAAGTGTATTATAAGCACTTATAAGGTGTATAAACACATCGACACTTGTGTGAATTTTAATCACAAGCTAATTAAACCTATGAATGGACATTTTTGGACAGTTAACTTAATCCCTTTGGTACATTATAGGCCAAGCACATTTTTACATTAGAACTATATTTTCTATGCTGCGAATGATGCTCTGTTCATGGATTGTGCAAGGAACTTTTGGATAACCATGGTCTCTCTGGAGATCATTTTGCTTTTTGTCGGAGTATAAGTCAGATACAGAACTTGTTATCGCTCAAAAGTGTCTTCTTACAAGTGTTATTGTACAGTTTCGGAAGGACGAACAACAAATTATCCTCGGCTTCGCCTCGGACAATTATGTTGTTTGTCCTTCCGAAACTGTACAATAACGCTTGTAAGAAGACACTTTTGAACGAAAACTAGTACTGTATCTAATACTTATACAGGCTTGACGAATTCTTGAAGTCAGCGCTGTTTACCACACATAGATTGTGTCAGGTAACTAGCTTAGTGTCAAAAACGCGATTTCCACTTAAGGAAGACCTTTTTGTTATCAAAGGTTGTCAAGCGAGTATGGTTTTCTTGAATCCCGACTATAAACAGATATTTTGGAATTAATATATATGTTACAGAGATCACCAATTTGGTTCAAAGTTAGAAAACTTGCAGCCGTTACTGGAAGTACTATCTACGATGCAATCGGGTTAAGAGGTGTGCAGTCGCAAAAGAAACATTTCGCTAAAAAAAGTCGGCACATGCGTTCATTTCAAGATTTTAGCAAAACCCTATTTTCTGACTTTCTACTCTTCCCAGAAACTGTGAAACGTTATGGGACACGTGGAGTTATATATTTGAAGCATACATGGAAAATCATTTGGTCAAAATGTGTTTTTTTTTCAGTGAGATAGAACAGTTTAATGTTGAACGTACGCAAAAATCGCTGTTTCTAGCGCATTTTACCCGAATGTTCTAAGAAACTACGAGGATTTGATACTATTGAGCCGTGTCAAGCATAAAAGGTCCTTATCGTAAATTACGTCATAAGCCACAAATGACGTCAGAAGAAATCGTGACGTTTCAAGATGGCTGCGCTCATTGTAAACACGTAAAGTGTAAATATTGGGGTCTAATTCAAGATAATAATATGAAAATGGAGTTAAAAGAGGTCATCCTCGGCCATTTCTCCATCGGCTAGAGGTTTAATTGCAAAAATGACAGTCGAGTTTCTTACCTTTGTTTGTTATTCTATCGGCAAATAGCCGGCTCCACATGCGTTCTCAGCCGGCTCCACTCACTGAACGATTGGACTCGGTGTTATCCGATTTCAGATATATAGGGGTATCAAAATGTCGGCATTAAATTGACCGTCAATACCATGTATGATAATAAAATATATTAATTCATATTTCTGGTAAAAATCGACTTATCCCAGTGTCGCGTTTTTAAATCCGTTAACCATATTAATACATATTTGGAATATAACAAGTGATCTACAAGAAATAAAGTTAATATACGGATTAACTTATTTTTGGTTCAACATTTACTACAGAAACACAAAAAATCAAGAGAATCCTACAAACTTACAGCATATATGTAAAATCCAAATTAAGAAAACCATTCAAGGAATTATCAAAGTCTAGTGACATCCCATATATTTATTTTCATAGCATTGGTCTATGGGACAAAGTTTGATTGAGTTTTGACTAGATGTAATAATATAATACTATCCAAAAGTGGAGCACTCTGTTCATGGGCAACTCTTGTTTGTTTTTACAAACGCTAATTAAGTAATTATTTATTTTTACTTGCAGGACCAAATCAACATGTAAAGATGAAAGAGTACGAACCATAAATTATTTAACATCGGTTGCCAGCACATCCAGTCAGAATGTAAGTTGTTGCTGTTTTCTTAATCTAAAACCTTCAATTGCCAAATGTGATACTCAAAGTAGGTAACATTATAGGCTTTTATCGCTGTACTGACGGACTAAAACAGACAAAGTAGGTAACCTTATAGGCTTTTATCGCTGTACTGACGGACTAAAACAGACAAAGTAGGTAACATTATAGGCTTTTATCGCTGTACTGACGGACTAAAACAGACAAAGTAGGTAACCTTATAGGCTTTTATCGCTGTACTGACGGACTAAAACAGACAAAGTAGGTAACCTTATAGGCTTTTATCGCTGTACTGACGGACTAAAACAGACCGAGTAGGTAACATTATAGGCTTTTATCGCTGTACTGACGGACTAAAACAGACCGTCGATATGTGGCTTAAACTTATGTCTAGGTGGTTATCACATACACCACCACATATAAAACAAGAAAATGAACTTGGAAATGTGTCCGTCAAGTGACAAAAAAACTTCAAAATATCGGCCATTAGCACCAATCTCCATGGAAAGTCTTACTTAAACCACCATTCTCCATGCTTTAGGTTATACCCCTTGAACTGGGAATCAAGCCTAGATTGCTTGTTACAAATACTGCACGTTAACCACTGCCTCTGGGTTACCTACCAGTTCGATCATCTCTAGTTGGGTGAGAAACACGGAAAAGCATTCCAGGAATAACCAAGTGCACCGGCCGAGGTTCGAACCAGGAACCTCTGTAAGTGATCACTCTCAAAGGCAACGAAAAACACACAAACTGTAACAAATACTTACCATTGTAGAAAAACACAAAACGCGCTTGGACCTGCCTTACACAACAGACCTGCCATCGACGCAGCGGGTTGTACGGTGTGTTTTAGCTTCCGGGTGACCGACTGTCCGTCTATGTAGAGTGTATCGTACGCAATCCATGCATTCTTCTTTGCTTTCTATGCCTCCTTCCAGTTTACGCCTTTGTTTCATTATTTCTGGAGGTGTTCGGCCATATAGTAAAGTTTGTTTTGTAGGTTGTGACATTGCTTTTGAACGATTTCTCTGTGCTTGAACTCAGCAAATTTACATATGATACATGTAGTTCTATTACGTTTCGGTGTGCCATCTTCTTGCTGTGATCTTTCTATTTTGATAGATTTGACCGTATCTACGGCTATTGTGAGCTTGTTAACGAGGAGGCCGCAGGGTTTGGACTCACACTCGGATGGTGTCTGATCTTTCCTGCCCTTGATCCCACCAACAATCAGATTGTTGCGTATGCTAAAATGCGATTTCAAATATAGGAGTTCTTCATTCATTTTAGCGTTTTGAGCTGCTAGGACTGTACGTTCGCTCAGACTCCATTTTGGCATCATCGAATTCTAAATATTCCATTTTATCGTCAATGGTTGGACATTTCTCGTCAAACTTTTTATTCGAATCGTGTACAGATAGCCTCCGTTTACTTAAGTCACTGTCGGGTGTATCAACCTTTTGCTCAAGTAAGTTTTTCTAACTTTGACTCCACTTTTTAAGTTTGATATCGATCTTTTGTTGCATGGTAATAGCTCAGTTTGCTTTACTTCGCCCTGGTTATTAATGGATACCTGGGAGGGTAAAAAACAATTTACTGTGACAACAATCTGCATCATGTTAATGGTCGACGTGAGGCTCAATGGTCGGGATAAAATGATGAGCAGACAGTTGAACGGGTGCGTGTCTGACAACAATCTGCATCATGTTAATGGTCGACGTGAGGCTCAATGGTCGGGATAAAATGATGAGCAGACGGTTGAACGGGTGCGTGTCTGACAACAATCTGCATCATGTTAATGGTCGACGTGAGGCTCAATGGTCGGGATAAAATGATGAGCAGACGGTTGAACGGGTGCGTGTCTGACAACAATATGCATCATGTTAATGGTCGACGTGAGGCTCAATGGTCAGGATAAAATGATGAGCAGACGGTTGAACGGGTGGGTGTCTGACAACAGTCTGCATCATGTTAATGGTCGACGTGAGGCTCAATGGTCGGGATAAAATGATGAGCAGACGGTTGAACGGGTGTGTGTCTGACAACAATCTGCATCATGTTAATGGTCGACGTGAGGCTCAATGGTCGGGATAAAATGATGAGCAGACGGTTGAACGGGTGCGTGTCTGACAACAATCTGCATCATGTTAATGGTCGACGTGAGGCTCAATGGTCGGGATAAAGTGATGAGCAGACGGTTGAACGGGTGCGTGTCTGACAACAATCTGCATCATGTTAATGGTCGACGTGAGGCTCAATGGTCGGGATAAAATGATGAGCAGACGGTTGAACGGGTGCGTGTCTGACAACAGTCTGCATCATGTTAATGGTCGACTTTGGGCTCAATGGTCGGGATAAAATGATGAGCAGACGGTTGAACGGATGCGTGTCTGACAACAGTCTTTTACTAGGTAGTTTAATTTTATTTCAGAGGTAAACTTGTTATTTCGATATTTAAAGGGCTGAGATCATAAACAGTAATATCTAGGTAGTTGTGGTTATGCCAACGGCATTTATCGACACGGAACACTACTGATAGGCATGCGTTCAACAGAAACGTCGCCGCAAACATATTTCGAGATCGTTTTCCAAGTTGGTTCGAGAGCTCAATTAGTCTCGTTATGCAATTAACACAATTTGTATATTCATTTCTAGTATGTTTGAGGCCTGTTTAATAAATAAATGGAGTCGGTGATAATTACATTCATTAATTAGAATTGGTATCGTATCTTTTAGAACGAATTTGTGCTGTCTGGTTCTTTGCTGGAACCAGGGGCCTTATTCACCAACGTTGCAAGTCTAAAAAACAGACTTAGACTTAACATTGTCAAATGTTCAATTCGCTCTCAAATTGTTATAAGTGTACCGATTTTGATATAAATCGGTATACATGTTCAGTGGGTAATAACAAATAGTCTGACAAAATTTCACATGGTTAAATTTAATTTGAAAGAAATGGCAGTGATTATGAATAATGAAAATTTTAAGTCTAAGTCTGAATTTTAGACTTACTTTGTTGGTGAATAAGGCCCCTGGAAGCTAGATAAATACGGTATATCAGTATATTATGGAAGGGAATATCCGCCAGTACATGCATGCTGTTAAGTGACAATTTTATGCTATCTACTTGCACATGCGTCTACTACTTGACAACTGCATTTTGGTTTCTTACAAGTGTTGTCCACGTTATTCATACTTCATGCTTCTTGATGCTAAGTGGACAGTCCCTTCATGTATATCGTTTATTCTTGCATGTAATTGCCAACAGCGACATACCTTTTTGTTTTGACTTCTGTAATCTTGAATTATTCATTCTTACTATTGCTTACTGCATTCTACGTTTGACTACGTGCATTTGACTTTGTTGCAACTGAACTTAACGAACTACAAACAACCTTTTGGATCGTTCGTATTTCTAGATACTTGATGAATTGTTACTGCTTTAAAGTTGTAATTTCGCGAACATTTAAGCATGATTATACATTTTACAACATTAAAAACATTACAGGGAACCAACAGAAATTTTAGCTTCTAGCGCAAATTACTATACAAGGGAGATCACTCAGGACAGCAAATTTAAACGTTCGGTATTTTTCGTGGTTTAACGGTGAGTATGTGAAATCTTGCCCGTCTGTTGCGGAAATCATGTCCAGGTAAGTTTTTTCTTCAAACGAATTATTTACAATGGACGGATAGACTCTTGGATTGAAACAACAAAACTGACACATATACCGGTTGTCGTTTAGACAGAGTCCCACAGTGGTCATAGTGATCGAACCCTGGCTAGATCTACCACATACAGATACCGGTTGTCGTTTAGAAAGAGTACCACAGTGGTCATAGTGATCGAACCCTGGCTAGATCTACCACATACAGATACCGGTTGTCGTTTAGAAAGAGTACCACAGTGGTCATAGTGATCGAACCCTGGCTAGATCTACCACATACAGATACCGGTTGTCGTTTACAAAGAGTACCACAGTGGTCATAGTGATCGAACCCTGGCTAGATCTACCACATACAGATACCGGTTGTCGTTTAGAAAGAGTACCACAGTGGTCATAGTGATCGAACCCTAGCTAGATCTACCACCTACAGATACCGATTGTCGTTTAGACAGAGTCCCACAGTGGTCATAGTGATCGAACACTGACTAGATCTACCACCTACAGTTACCGGTTGTCGTTTAAAGCTACGGAGGCAAATTCATAGTACTTAGATCGACTATGATCAAGGAACAAGATATTGTTCAATATGTTATTTTCTCACTATTTGATATAGATCTAGCTCCCATTAACTTTGTACAATACTGGCCAATATTTAATTGGTGGATTTTAAGAATTATTTTGTTTTAGGGGTGAAACTCGGACATTATAGACTTCTCCAGGAACTATATAATTCACAGGGGATTGACACATAATTTTTTGTTTGTTCACGATAGCCTTATTGGATTGACACATAATTTAGTATAGTACATACTTATATAAGGCTATCGTGAACAAACAAAAAATTATGTGTCAATCCCCTGTGATATAACTTTTTCCTGACGTTCCTTACCTTCAAAGTGTCATTTAAGCGTTTAGTTTAAGAAGTGCTATTTGCCATGCAGCGCCGTCCGTACACCTGCTTTTATAAATTAAAAAAAGGTATGAGAAAATCCGACAGGGAAGGCAGCACTCAACCCAACCAGCCGAGCACAGAAATCAGAAACACCACGACACAACCACCCTGAGCAGTGCCCACAAGCCGCAACCTTTCCTACAGATACCGGTTGTCGGATAGAAATGACGGTTGGGCTAACACTAAATCGTCGTGTAGTTTTTTGTTTACGCACCGTGCAAGGTTGACATTTTTACGGGAACTGCCGAAAAAGTCTGGTTTCCAGCATTGTATGAATTGAATATTACAAATGCATTCGTTTAAGTTCATGCTACCTGCTGCTTAGTGCTAATTGGTTTCGCCTTGCTGAATTTGCAATCATTAATGTTAACACGCATGGGTCGGTATGATAATGAGGGAGGAACGATTAAATCAAATTCACTAAGTAAAACGTAGGAAGCAATAATTTAAGAATTTGTTGGCATTCACATTTTAAGATGATACACAAACAAATTAATAGAAAGGATGCATTTGTCAGTTACATGCAAGAATATGTAATTTATATACTTAGAGTAAGGAAAGATTCAAGCCACGTGCCCCTTACTGAAGGAAAGAAGCACAAAAACACACGCCTGTTGCAGTTAGTTTAAAACGAATGAAAGAAGGCAAGATGCAATTGTCATTTAGCAATATGCATGTAACAAGACAACATAAAATTGTCACTTAACAGCATGCATGTACTGGCGGATATTCCCTTCCATAGTATATACGGTCCATGCTGAAATGGATAAGGCGATTTTAGTTATGACACTATCTTTTATGAGTATATTGCTTTGCTTATGTCAGTCGGTTAATAAATCAAATGGTTTCTGATCAATAACTCAAGAACGGTTTTGCCATGCGATCTTCAAACTTTACATGGATGTTGGCCAGCAACAGTAGACAATATGCCCCTATAGATTTTGAAGTAAGTAGATCAAAAGTCACTGTGACATGTCCCACTTTTTAGATCAAACAGGATTTCCTGGTTATCCTCAGTACATACCCATCTTCAAGGTATTCACGTTGTCGACTGTGTTGGGAACTGGCTCCAAAATTGGACATTAACACATCTATATGGCTGATGAGAAGCAAGTAACCTATATAACAAAGACTCTGGCTATAAAGGAATTTGTTTGGTGGTATACATTGCATACTTTTGGGATATAAAAACCCTCGCCCTTCCACGGCGCTGTGTCGGACAGCTGTCCTGATGGTAAAATCTTCGGTATTTCCCGGCGACTAACAACTAAATATTGTCATCGGGGTATTTGTTCAGAGGGAAATTCCCAACATTTTCCCGGCAGTGCGGGGGAAGATGCAAGGTAAAACAGTGCCGTTTCCCTGGCTATTCCCCGTGGATCCCCGGGGTTGGGGCATGGATGCAACGGACTTGTGCATAAACGTTACGTGTACGGGGTATAGCTATCCAGGGCGTGTGTATAAGTGTTTCACTTTGTAGAATGACAGAGGCTATACGGTACCCCATGGTGTACTACTATATGAATAGTGATTATAAAGCTACGAACTAACAATGTTACACAGTGAAACTACACTTTAAATAGTGTTGTACAAAATTATCAGTTTATCGACATTTTGTTATGATCATTATGACGTTGACAGCCAGTTTATCTATCACGTAAAGCAATCGAAGGTGTGATACTGTATTTTTATGTCCGATAACGACTATATTATTTGCCATGGGCCTTCCGTTAGCTTTCATACTACGCCTCGGTCTGTGTTTTACTTTGTACCGATATAAATATTTATAACTCAGTGTCGAACCACGTGACATTGTTAATCAATGAATACAGTGTATTCGCAAACAAACACGGACTTAACATTCTACACTTTCTGCATGTGTATGTGTTCGTACTCAAATTGTAAGTCTTACTGTACGTTTTGTTGAAAAATGGATGTATAAATTGGTGATAATTGGTTGACCGATCAGACGACCAATATGGCGGACGACGAAGCGTCCAGTGATCAATCGATAGCTTCTGGTAAGAATATTTATGTAGGCCACTGTACAGTGTATTTCTACTTTAGAAAACGAATCGAATACATACTGTACATGCATGTACTGAAAATATTTACAATTATGTATGTAAATGTTCTGTATTTTGAGTTTTGGTATTATGTAGGCGTAGCTACTTCAACATTATCCGGTGACATCAGACATGTAGAACGTCTATATCCCCAACTGTGTTAGAGGCTCGAACCCAGTAGACGAGGTGGCTTTTGCTATTGCATAAATGGAAAGAACGCAGTATTTAACTTAATTATATAACATTGGTTCTTTTACTAATATAAGCTGTGATATATACATGTACATGTAGTATGAAAAGTCAGTACAATAATATAGGCGGATCAAGTGGGGTAAGAAATAGCAGTACTGGTGCATTGATATGTTTATGTCGCTGTTAACTGCTAAAGGTAGACACTCATTTCACGAGTAAACTTCAATATTAGCAATTACTTCATGAATATAAATACACTACATGGCTTTCGATTTGGGTTTAACATTATGACTACCGAAAGTTACTCCACATCCAACAAATTGGACACATTTATGTATGAGATTTACTAATCATACCCTTCTCCTTCCCCTACCATTATGCATTGGATAAAATCCTTCTAGTACTAGGCCTAACTTGTACCAAACGATAAAACTGTCGTGCTGTATTATATACATTATACGTAAAGGGCATGCATTTTGAGAAAATGTCTACAAAGTGTCTTGTTTACTGGAGTCTAGACTTAGTTCATGCATACTTGCTTTAAGGTACCTCATATCATATTCACATAAGACCGTGTAGCTCAATAATCGTTAGTCTATTATCCAATTCTAGTATTCTGCCCTGGGCAATAAGTAGATCCATTTCCAAGGGTCTGTATGACGAAGCTATATAATTACTGACATTTTATGCTACTGGGAGTTGTTTACAATTAACTGTTGAACCAAAGCCACGTAGCTACACGCCTGGTAAATATTTATTTTACCTCATATAGCTGATAAGGCGCTCTATTCTTTAAAGAGTGCGATTTTAACCAGAAAATTGGTTCCCAAAACCATCGACTTACCCTCCCCTAATAGTATGTCAATATGCCATCCTGGAGATGGACTGGGGCAGTTTTTGGGACAGTTAAAGTATACGTCTCTATAAACGTTATAAAGGTCTCTCTGATATAACATAAAGGAAGTGTTTGTCATTCTTTAAACATCATTCGTCATTATACATGTGTATATACTGAATACCATCTTTACCTTGTGGTTAACCCCCTCCATTATCAGTTGCAAATAAACATGTCCCAGATGGTAAGATAATACAGGTAATGTTGTGTTTGGTTGAGAACGACAATTTGAAATACATGATAATTATTGATTACGTCACATGTATTATGATATCTATAATAGCTGTATTCAGTTGCAAACTCAAGCAATCAGACCATTATTCTAATTCAATAATAAACCTTGCCGATCATTGTCTGTATTATAGCAATGTCAATCAAATTACAGTGTTTATCTTTATAAACTGTCAATGCGTGGGCAACCATAGGTGGATGTATCAGCCTTGTAGTGTATGAAATAATATGAGCAAATGTAATTTCTATGGCGAAAATTCATTTTGACAAGTTGACACAGAAAGCGAAAGATGTGTTACAAACAGTGTAAGCCACAAGCTCTCGTGTTTTATCAGTGTAACTACATGAACACACCGTTCAACCCGATACATAGAAAACAGTTGGCACATAGAAGACAGTTGTCAGTGTTTATGTACGCAAAACTCGCGGAAGTAAGTATTGCTTGTTTTTATATTCCTTTTGCAGGGTCTGAACAAAACAAAGTGTGTACATTTATTCGCAGTTAAAAGAGGTATCAGTACACAAAATTCTGAGCAAAACCGTGAATTATTTAGGGAGAAATCATGAAAAATGTATGCAATTTTTACCAAAAAACGCGTTATTTGAAACTTTGATCCCCAAAAAGGTATTTTTAGACAAATCCTTACACTTTGACTTATACCATGACGAAATTACATCCATCCCCCGTCTATATGCAGATTTACACACTTTTATTCGTTCTTTTCGCCGAGATATACGAGTTTAAACATGACATGGTGTCATATTTTTGAGAACAATGGAGACAGTTGATGATTAAAAAAGATCACATAGAAATCAGTCGCAAGGGTATAGATGATAACAATGAAGACAGCCTGAACGCAACGTTTTTGGAGCGCAATAACATTGAAATAATTACGGTATACTTAAGTGCCAATGTGTATAACTGGATTTTTATAATACGCTTCCAAAGTACCAATGATTTTTTTATAAATGCCATTCACACTCATCACAGACCTGACTCAACGTATGAATCGGGACGCAATATATATGCTTGTTTTGAATATTTTTAAAGTAAACTTGGTAAGGTCGGAAAGCTTCCTGACCAACGCACTTCCGTCACGTTTTTTCCACGTTCACAAGTATCCTCTCCGATTGACAACGATTTGTCATGATTTGGACATTTTTAGATCTATGAAGAAGCGTATGTAAATTTGACCTTTAAATATATCAAAAACGTCTATCGGACATGAAAGTCGAACTCCTTGAGGAACATTTTTCATACATGGCACCATGAACAAGATTGCGTGTTTTCCTATGTCGCTGTTGGAAAGAAGCCTGTGTTTTCGCCTGTGTATTTTACGTTATGATAGCATGTACAGCATACGTATTACCCTAGAGAACACAACAAAGAAGTTAATTAATGGTTGTGTTATTTTTTTAACTTCAGTACTACATATTTACATATACCAACTCTCCAAAAACAATATACTATCAATACATTTATGAAACCGGTATGTACATTATAACATGTTATTTCGTTTATACTATATTTTACTTTTATATATCTTAAATCATTTTTGAATTAGAAGTAGAAAAGCGTGTGAGTATTATTGTTACTGTCACCAATCTGACTTGGAACCTATGGCACTACCTTATAATTTGACATACGCATCTAAATAAAACCCGGCTAAATATACATGTGTTGGTACATGCATTGTACTGACGTGTTCGTCACGTAAAATACGAAAGCAAGTTATCCATTAATACAATAATAAAATGCTACAAGTTGTGCAGTAGAGACAATTCTGACCTCATGTTATTACAGTTTTTTGTAAACAATTTACAAAAAACAAAATCAATGCATATAGTGATTATAGGGATAAGATTACGTGTGGAGTGAAATATTGTCACGTAAAATACTATTGTAGGGGTGAAATAGCATGAAAGACTTATTTGGAACAAAACTAATGCTAACTAAAGGTTGTTTAAGCATCTAAGAACGATTTACCTGTTAAAATTACAGCTTAAAATGCTAAGCATGGCTTATAGCTTCACCATTGAACATCTATATACCGTCATGTAAAATACCAGTCTTGAAACATATTTTTCAACAGCAATTAACAAACGTCAAGCCTTTATTCTGGAAGCAAAACTTGTGTACACATAACTCAATTTTATCACACATTATTTCTGAAATATATCCAGTAACTAATTATGGTTATTTTCCTTTTTAGGTGCTTCCATGAAAGTCATGTGCAATCGTCTGGGAAGTTGAAAAAATCATTTGTTTCCAACGAGACACAAGCTCTTCCAAATTGTACAGTGAATATTTCGTTTTTATTAATATTAAATAAAGCATTGCCAGCATGCCAATAATCAATTGTCATATTGGCTCAAATAACTCTGGATTTTTATTTGTATTTTACGTGACGAAAGTTATACGGTTATCAAACACATGATTGCTATCATAATTTACGCTTTTTTGACAAGTTGTGAAAGCTAATAACTTAATTTATATATTATAAATGTAACAGATAGCATTGCTTCTCATCAAAATCAATAATTGCAGTAATTTAGTACACTTTATGTAACTGCACACACACAAAAAATTAAACACATTTTTACTCTTCTAATATCAAAAGTCAAATAGTTAGCTTGATTTACATGTAGATTGCACAAATACTAGTTGTTTAAAGGTAATACACACTAAAACCATGTTATGAGTCATCAAATGTAAAAATTAAACGTAGGTTCATAAAGAAATCAAAATATTGAAATTAAATTTTACGTGACACTAAATTGTATTTTACGTGACGAACAAGATAATGCTGACCAAGCAATAGAATACACTATCGGAATAATTCTAGAATATAAATTGAGGTACACCAATGTCTTTCAAGAGTAAATATTTATTATGCCCCATATGTCAATGGTTGACCATTTCTGTTGATGAGCAAATAATAGACCATTCGTGGTATATGTACCGTAAAAATTCAATGTCATTCTTATTATGTGGTATTTCCATGCATATATTGACTGTAAACATCAAATGTGTCACAATGGCACAGAATAAGATAAATTCCTTATCATTTTTATCGTTGTAATCACTTTTTTTTTAAAATCCGTCACGTAAGTATATACAGTCACGTAAAACTTTTTTCGCACTAAAATGCATTTTTTCTTCATTCATTGTTAAATCCGACATGTGCCAGACATATTACAAGGAATAAATGACCATTCCTTAATAAATAAGGGAGTTGTGGCTGTCACGTAAGAGTACAACATAAATGTCCCGGTAAGGTACAGGCTTGAAATAGACTGACGTATAGTTTTTGTTCGTGTTTTTTGGTTAAAAATATGTGTATTTATCGATAGTGCTTATAATAATAAACAAACTGGTTCAAACAATTTATAAATTACCACAAGCGTAAGCGTTGCTATCGCATCCACAAAACAGTGTCACGTAAAATACTTCTTGTGGGCGACACGAACTCTGTCGAAAAAATATCAAAGCAGCAAGGGCATAGCACTCTCGCGCATTTATGGGTTCCTTTTCCAAATTATTTGCTTACATATAAACAACACATTTAAGATGTTTTGACTAGTTACTAATTATGAGAAGCATTTAAATTATATATTTTGTGTGGGTGACAGCCGATTTTGAGTAGGGTGTCATAATTTGTATATTTTTTCAAGTTCATTATTTCTAATATCATTTGTATTTATTTTTGAGGAACTATATAGTATTAGTGATAGAAATTGATTTAAGACTTCTCATACTCGATCATTCGTTTTTATAATCATAATTATAGTTAGCAGTTGGCTCAAATTTTGAGAATGCGCGAAGAGTGTGAATGGCATTTATAAAAAAAGAGCATTGGAAGTTTGGTAGCGCATTATAAAAATCCAGTTATACACATTGGCACTTAAGTATACCGTAATTATTTCAATGTTATTGCGCTCCAAAAACGTTGCGTTCAGACTGTCTTCATTGTTATCATCTAAACCCTTGCGACTGATTTCTATGTGATCTTTTTTAATCATCAACTGTCTCCATTGTTCTCAAAAATATGGCACCATGTCATGTTTAAACTCTTAAATCTCGGCGAAAAGGACGAATAAAAGTGTGTAAATCTGCATATAGACGGGGGATGGATGTAATTTCGTCATGGTATAAGTCAAAGTGTAAGGATTTGTCAAAAAATACCTTTTTGGGGATCAAAGTTTCAAATAACGCGTTTTTTGGTAAAAATCGCATACATTTTTCATGATTTCTCCCTAAATAATTCACGGTTTTGCTCAGAATTTTGTATACTGACACCTCTTTTAACTGCGAATAAATGAACACACTTTGTTTTGTTCAGACCCTGCAAAAGGAATATAAAAACAAGCAATACTTACTTCCGCGAGTTTTGCGTACATAAACACTGACAACTGTCTTCTATGTGCCAACTGTTTTCTATGTATCGGGTTGAACGGTGTGATGAACCTGCCAGCGTTTATTAGACTGTATTCATACCTAACTGATTACACTCTAACAAACGTAGGCAGGTTCACAATTGTCTTATTCTACCTGCGATGAACTGGACAAGGGTATGTACCTGCAGGACGCTGAGTGTATGCTAACGTGTATGAGGTGAATCTTGTGTACTTGTATGTTGTAAATTAGTAGTCAACATCAACAACAAATCGTGATCGAGCAAAATGTTAGTATGGAGTCACAAAAATGCCATTACCGACACTCACAGGTTCGTGTTCCAAAGCTTTATATTTGATTGTGTTTGTTTAGGAAATATCGATTACATTTATACATTGAATATCGTTTCGATTTTACTGAACAATATTTTCCTCGAACCCGGAAGTCACTGGCAACTATCTGTCAAGAACAAACGAATGACCAAACACTGATGACTGTCTCAGTTGAACGCAAATAAATGTACAAACGAAACGAACTCTTGATTGGATAATAACTGAAAGAAGTTGTGTGATGTCATTTTGTAACCTTCGTAAATCAACAAACTACAAAGTGCGGTGTAATATGAACCATGGCATACATGTACTAAGTCTTTAGTCGTGCAGTTGACTCACAAACTACGACCTATGTTTGCTTGTAACATGACATCACTGTAGCTTGAACAAGAGTTAATATAACATTAATGCATCATGTTTGCTTGTAATTTCGACACTTGAAGAATGTAAATACTAAAGTAGGATCTATAGTAACGAAACGTTTTGCATGCCGGTTAATTAAGTGACATTTATATACTGTTTTGTGTGATATTTCCCGTTTGACGAGTATAAATTATGCGTAATTACAACGTATAATAATGGTCCTAAATGAGCTCATGCGGAGGGCTAATTGTATTAATATTAAATATACTTTATCATTTAGGTACACACGCGCGCGCGCGGAATAGTGCTTGTTTATGTCTTGACTATCAAGCTTGCATGTCATTCCTAGTCAAACCTGTGTCAAAGACGCACATGAAGATAGGGCACCTGTCACTAAAAGATAACTTCCGGTATCCCTTTCTGCTGTTCCCATGGGTGGAATTTACATGCCTACCGTAACAACATTACCTGGACCAACTTGAATCAATTGTCATTTAAGCAAACATGAGAAAAATCGAGCCTTCAGTCGAGTAACAGTATTCGATCGTTCTTTGAACTTGAAGTTTATTGACATACATGTTGTTGAATAACATTGGAGATAACGAAACCGGAAGTATAGTGTGTGTTATTAATATTATAATAACCGGCAATAAATCGCTAGCTTTGAATTAGAAGGTCGTAACTCGTAAGTACAAAGTCGGTATTTAGTGAAAACAAGAAAAGAATAATTCTTAACTTATGGATCTTCCGATTTTCATGAAAATAGGCTCATAAGAAGCGCATTATTGTGCAGCTTTTAAATATATATTGGTCTTATAAGGTCGTAAGTATTTATGAACTTCTCATTCTAAGCCAGCGAAATGTTACACTAATATCTTCTTTTCGATACATGTATTTGATTCCAATGTAAATGTGGTTCCTGTGGCTGTATAATGCAGGTGATCATTTATACGAGGTAGGCTAAAATATTTAAAACAGTACAGTGTCAGATTTCAAACATCCTCATCGGATCATACAAGGGTAAATTTGGAGCAATAAAAATGGTTTTCCGTTGGCGATTCACTTACAACTTTTCTTTAAATGAAACTGACGATTTTTCCTCAAAAATAAACAAATAATAATAATGAAACTACGTATGTATCATCGGAAAATGTCTCGTTTTTTAACGGTATTACATTTCGTATATTTTTACAATTTCGCGAAATCGAATTGGATTCTCCTCCAAAAGTTTAGTCACGCAGTCAGGGAATGTAAATATGATATAGATAGTCCCTATTGTTGAATGGCTTTGTTTCCGGGTGAACGGATACGAGATATAATCGAATCTATCTTTCACGGACATGGTGGGGGCATTCCCACATCACCACTCATTGACGCTGAAGTATCAGGATATATAATTTCTATTGTTAAGTAATTGATATCTAATATCCGTCTGCTTGTTAATACATTAACCCCATGGACACAGTCATTATGTCAGTTATATTGACTTGGGTGAACAACTATGAAGAAATTATTTTCTAATATTTTGTTTAATTTGTCGGTGCAGACGAAGACGTGTATAGGTTCTATTTCAAGTGAGTGTTTATTGCTACTGATGTGAAGTGCATGGGTGTTTGCTTTATCACTGCGGTATAACGTACACCGGGTATTGCTAGCAAGATGAGTAATATAATCAATTTTCGCGATAGTGATGTATAGGGTAAGTTCAGAGACAATGTTTTTGTTTTTCTGAGTGTGCTTAATGTACATTTTATACAAAATTATCTCCTCCATAGATTTTCCTAGTCGGTGCAACCGGTAAAATGCCAGGTATTTCTAAAAAGGGTGATTAAAGACCAAACTCGTATCGTTACTCACGCAGAAAGTAAGCTCGATCTGTCAAAAAGATGTTTTTGTTTATATTTTTCGTTAAAATACTCAACTTGAATGATTCATTGAGCGAATTGTCATTCTTGTTATATTGCAAATGTAGTATCCGAAACTAATCGAAAATGACGGTTCATTGCGAGAATAAATACAAGTGTTAGTGTACAGAGTATTGCTATATAGTTGCTATTTGGTGTACGAGGTATTGTTGTATCGTGTACAGAGTATTGCTTTTACGTGCAGTGACTATTTGTCACTCAAATTGAATAAATACAAGGTAGTAGCAGTGTTTTATATATATATATACGTGTACTTATACTGTATATACATGTATATGTACATATTTAGATTGGATTGCATGTAGTAGGGGAAAATATGTCCAATTTTGGCTGATTTTGTTACCGGAATGACAATGACTCAATATTTTACATACACATACCCAACACCTTACTCGACCTTTTAAGGATGGGAGCAGCAATGACAAATAGGTATGCTTAGAGAAATCCAAGATGGCGTCCACGATGGCCACCAAAAAACGAAAATATCAGCGTTTGCCTATATATAGCCCTTGGGACATTAGAAATGACATTTCTTATGGGAATAAGTCATTTTAACAGTGTATGGTATGTTGTTCTTGTCATATTAGGTGAGTTTGGTGGATAATTGTGAACATGGAACGTTATTTAGTTGTTTTTCATCATATTTATCATCAAATTGAGGCAAAAATTAGGAGTTGGGGTAAGATTTTTAACCACCCATGATTATTCTTACCACATTTATAACAATTCTTGTGTTAAGTATATGCCATATAGTTGGGGAATTACAAATACTAACAAATGTACAAAATAAAAGTACTTAAATATTGACAATACACAAGTGGGTGGGGTACGAATTTCTTATAATCTACGAAAAGCGTCAATATTTTACTTAATATATATATTTGAGACACTATACCATACAAATAACAGTTTGCTTTATTTAACTATTAGGAAAGTTAGAGTGTGTTGTAATTTATGCACCTTTTAATTTAATATTGGAATTCTTTGTCAAATTTTCCTATTTCGGCCCAAAAGTTACAATTTCCTCATGGTCTGGTGACAATTTGGCTAAAAAAATCAAGGGGTCTGCCATGAAAGGCATCAAGAGGTGTTATATATCAAAATGTTCGGGAAGGTCTGCTGATTCAAAAAAAGGCGGGATCCTCTCTTGGGACAATACAGCGTTTTGCGTAATCCAAGATGGCGTCCAAGATGGCCGCCATAATTTACGAATACACCTGATAGTATATTATCTAATGTGATTTTTATTCAATATGTATAAACTGACAGGTATTAGCCTGGATATTATTCATTTGATGATGTACATTAACTGGACATGCTGTCCTGACCACTTAAAGGTCAAGGTCAATGCCATTCCAAGGTTAAACTATGAAAAATAGCTGAAAAATAGATATTTCCTCTCTAACTTTCTTATTTTAGCAAATGTTTTGTATTTAAGTTGGCCTTAAATGTGATAAAATAATTTGTACACATATATTCTTTAATTATTAGTTCAGTTTTCTATTCAAAATGCTAACTCTGACACCATTATGCGTGTACACGTTGACTAGGAAGGTATTCTGCATCCGTAATTTGAATTTTTATGTTTTCTAATATAAAGTTGTCATTCTAATAGTACATATATAAATATGTATTTTATCAACATTGCTCATATCTACTCTATACTTTTCTCATCGGGGGTAAGACCGTAGGGGTAAAGTTATGAAACATGTTCCATAGATGACATGATTTAAGTTTGGTTATTAATCATTTGAAATGATGAAGTTGAATATTAGCAAATATGTACTTGTTAAATATTTGTAAAAATATGCTCCTCTGTCAACCTTGATGTCAATGTCATACAGGGTGTTTCATGATATCTGTCCACATTACAAATTAATGCCATGAGAACATGCTTGATCTTTTCTGATATCTTCATATACCATTGGAAAGCCAACATTTCACCATTTTATTCGGTATATAACATGACAATTTTGCTATCATAGCAATCCAGAAAATAAGATTCTTGCAAAATGTCACTTTTTGATAATTGATAAAATGACGTTCAAAATGATTTTTATCCCAAATTGATAGCATAGCTTGTAAAGTATTGAACGATATAACACTGTTTATTACCCACGTAATATATCGATTACAAAGTTTAAATACTATACAAGAAGTTCAGATAATTTAGTGGTACAGTTAGTTTTGGTTTCTAGTTGCTAGGCAACGAAAGAACTTAACCACACAGGTAATTCTCACTTGTAGCCAAGTAAACTGGCTTTAGACGAATATTTTTTCCAAATGGACGTGATGAATTCACAAAGAGTCGAATTGAGTCTACAATATCACCATTAAAAGCAATTGATGACTTTAAAAACATGATTTTGAAAGAGAAACAACCAAAGATCAGCAAGTCGGTTACCGGTACTTTGTATTAATTAAAGCGAGAGCGTAGCGTTTTTCGTTAGATTCTTGCGTCGCCTAGCAACTGGTAACCAAAACAACTGTATCACTCATAAGTGGTTAGATAATCACAAATGGATGAAACTTTTACATAGGTATAATATTCATTTTTTTAAACTGGTTATATCATGCAATACTTTAAAATAACATATTATTCAACTTAGGAAACAGTTTAAATATGGACGTCATTTTGACTTTTATCGAAAAAATAACTTTTTGGGGGAATTCTTAATTCCTATCTTGCATTGATAGTAACATTGTCATGTTATATACTGAATAAAATGGTACAATGCTGGCTTACCATTGGTATATAAATATAGCAGATGAGATCAAGTATTTTCTCATGGTATTAGTTTGTAATGGGGACAGATATTATGAAACACCCTGTATTAGAGGTCAACTGTCAAATTTGACATTTCGTAATTTGCATAGTAAGTATGAGCACAATCAAGTACAATAATACAGGAATAAATAGTATATTTTATGTTGATTTGATTACTTTAACAAAAACAAAACGAATGTACCTTGATTCTTTGATAGAAAATACTTATTGTAACCATGGCAACTGAAAATATGGTTTCCAATATTGCTGTGATCATCTTCACTCATGTTTATAAAATAAAATTTATAGTTCAGTCAAATTTGCATTGAAGGCAAAAGTAGTTGCTGCAAGAGTTATTTTTGGTCACCCCTCTTTTTCTGTGCATAATACCGACCTTGGTTTGCTATTTTATACAGTCATTTGTCCTTCCAAGTCCCTACTATGACTGCTGCCCACATCATAGCCCTTAGGGCGGTTGGTGACTACTTCGAAAAGTCTTGAGTTATTCTAATGGCCTGGTCACAACCCCACGTGCGTGTTTTTGCAAGGCTGTGGCCACTACGTTTTTTTCGAAAAGGAAGGAAGTACGAATGAAGTACTTCGATGCTCGTTACATGCAAAGCTTTTCCTGACTGTAATAAAAAAAACTGTGTGAATCGTGCGTTGCACACGTGACAAGTACGTTGTACATGACTAAAACGTGCGCACATTGTACACTCGCCTGACAATTGTCAAGTTATTGTGTAAGGAGACAGTACATGTACGTACTGATCATGTGCGTTGTACATGTAGTTGACAGTAGAAGGCACACATATTGCAAGAGCGTAGCATGTGTCTGAGTGCTCAGAAAAACGTACGAAGGCCATACTGACCGTCCACGTACATATTTCTATGTATCACGTGCGTTTTGCACACAGACACCGCATACTTGCACGCATGTCCAGTTATGAGCACCGTTTTAGAGATAATGCCTGTGAGTCCCCCATAAATCAGATTGCCTTGTTTTCTCAAATGATAAAATGTAGATCTATGACTTTTCCCTACATGGCATGTCCCAAAATACCACTTAGGATCAAAGTTCCACGCACTGGGGAAAGTACTAGGGATGATAGTTCCCTACACTGGTGAGTAACACAAAGTTCTAGGGGTGAAAGTTCCCTACACCGGTGATTATCACAAATTACTAGAGATGAACGTTCCCTACTCTGGCGAGAATCTCATAGTACTATGGATGACAGCTTTTTACACTGGTGGGTCCCTCATTAAGTGCATACCTAGGATTCATCAGACAGTTGATATAATAGTGATCGCAGCATATGACCACACAGCAATGAACTTGACAAACAAGTTTATGGGTGTAGACTGACCAGTCGTTGTTTAAAAGGGCGTTGAAGTATCTCCAAGTATAGCCATCCCAGACCATGTTTGGTACCCATTATCTCCAAGTGTAGTCATTTAAGACCATGTTTTGTACCAAATACCTCTATTTCAGCCTTGCTAGACTATGCTTGGTACCAGTCACATCCAAGTGCAGCCATACCAGACGGTTTAGTATCCAACATCGCCTTGTAGGCATGTTAAGCCCTAAAATGGCATGTTTGGGACCCACAACCTCTATATAGAGCCTTCCTAGACCATTTTAGTTCCCGCCATCTCTAATTACTTCTATCAATGACCATGTTTGGAACCCACCACTTCCATTTGCAGCCCACCCAGACCCTGTTTGTAACAAACAACCTCTGTATCCAGCCAGCCCATTTTATCTTTTGTATCTACCATCCCTATTTACAGCAATACTATACCATATTAGGTAACCATCTCCTATGAGTGCAGTCATCCTGAAACCTAATGGTTACCCACACCCTTACCAGACACGTCGTTAAAGACTACAAACACACGAAGCCCTTCGTCCTATAACTTCTAATGAAAGAATTTACTCTCTGAACGTACCATAGCACATCTACATCATAATACACAGTACAATGAATTACAATATGATGATTTGCGCCGAAAGTATCAAATATTTTGTTGTATGACCTTGAAATGACCAAGACCTTGAGTGGCCAATGCTTGTCTGTAAAAAGTACAATATAAAGTTGTCAATGTTTATTCAAAGATTTATTTTATTCCAAAAGAATTAAAACTGTTAAACTTGAAAACTAAGAATTTAAGATACGGACGCATCAACTCAAGAAATCGATCTTGATCAACATGCACATACACATAAATGCCGTTTGTTGCAAAGTTTTAGAATTAAAAACTGACCTTGTGGTATGAAAATACGTGTATTTTTCACATTTTAAACACGTCAAACCCTAAATTTAATGTAATATGTCGCAACATGAAAAGAAGGGAGAAAATATCACATGCTAAGCTTATCATCCAATACGATATTGAAATGACAAGTGGTCTGTGACCTCAAAATGGTCACTGCTGTACGCCTGTTTGATACACATTATCAAATCAATAGTCATGCAAATATGTGTCACTACATCCATATATAAACATTATCTAAATGTCACATTGGAATATAGAAATGCACGTTTATTATTGATTTATAACGCCATTTTGGACGCTATGTTAGCTTTCCAAGTTCACACCATTCATATGACAAAGATATGCATTTTTGCTCGAGTAAACATTGCAATTAAACATGACATTCTGTATCACATTTGTGATAAAAACCATGCAATTTAATTCAAATTATTTTAGGTAAAATATTGACTTAAACATGTTTTAATGTTTTGACCTCTAAATGACATTGACTTCCATCATTTGACCTTTGTAAAAAATTCATGTCGGAGGTCTGCATATGTTTATTAATGGCAATACATGAACTTGTTTAATATAATAAATATTGTCTTCTTATTGGTAACACTAATGAGATTTTGACTTGTAATTGGCTCATAAAATGGTTGTTACATAGGCCGCCATCTTGGTTTTCATGATAATTAACCTTATTTCAGCAAGTGACTCTCTCCAGGATTTAAACCTTAGACAGCCTTCTACACGAATAAACAAAGACATGTATAATAGAAGGAAATGGTACTCGCTGAAGCAAAATCAACTAAAGATTTTTTTCAACGCAAAAACGTGACTTGAACCATTTTCTTTAATTTTCACCTTATAATGACCTTGACCTACATGACCTTGGTAGACAGAATAATCTGAACGCCGGCATTGATATCAGTTTGTAATAAGGTTGCTCTTACTTGGACATGTATGCGCTATTTACACATATAAACCCGGTGATATCAAATGCAACGCTTACAGTTATGTCATGATAATCGCAGAATTATGAAAAATTTCAATTGTGGTAGGGTTAGCGAATTCCTTCTAATTTTATCATTTTTCAACTCATGACCATAAAATAAATTTTGTTATACGTCAAAGTGATGCCACATTGTGATGACGTACATCAAAATTATTTTTGCCATAACTGTGCCTATAACAGATAACTTTTTGGGGGTAAAACACATTTTTTACACATTTTTTGCCTTTTGACCTTCAAATGACCTTGACCCTGAAATTTTATAACCTTGACACAGAAATCATTTTGGAGCACTATATATGTAATTTAACTATTGTACAAATTCATATTTGCATACAAGTGTACAAATGGTAAGATAAAGATGGGGTGTGTGCTAAAACAAGACGGGAAATATGGACGCCATTTTGGTTTCCATGGTAACCGGCGTGATGCCAGCTGTCCATACATGCTTAAATCAAACTTCACACACTCCTCTACACAAATAAACCAAGAAACGCTCTAGACTATTTTTGCACACAAAGAATTCCAGATGCTAGACAAGAAAAATGTCTAAAATATTCGGGAAAATATCAAAATTTGACCTTTGACCTCTGACTGTGACCTTTACATCAAGTATTTGCAATTGAGTTATATATTTTCATAATTGCTGGGATATTGTGAGGTCACATACCATGTTTAATTAAAATATGTTTATTCATTAATAAGATATTAGGTATTATCGTAGATAGTGAGAAATACAAATATGTAGCCACACGGTTGCCTTGGAAACGCTGATTTAAGTGCTTTATACATGAACCTAAGTGCTGCTCCCATAATTTTTATCATCACCAAGCCATATGCTTACATATCTGAAAGTATCTTTCCATTGTCACTCAGGTAACAAAATTTCGAAAAATTTCCCCTACTAATGGACTACATGAAGAAATTAATGTAACAAGCTAATCCTAGCTCCACCCCCCCCCCCCCCCCCCTGAATCGTATGGGAAACTTCTATTTGTAACTGTGTATTTCACATACAGTAAAGAGTCATAGCTGCTGTCTCAGACAAACACAATACTACTGTGTGACGTCCAATAATTTGAATTAGCAACGTTGAATGTAAGTCATGGCAAAAGAAGTTGAACCCATTGCAGCATCTGAAATAGTAGAGAGATTAAAAAATAAACCTTGGTGTTTATATGGATGTAAATGCCCTTATTTGCCATTTGACCATAAGCATGTCTCTCAAGAGCTATGTACGCTTCCAAATTTGGAGTTTCTGCGCACGGTCGCAAAAAATCCGGTTATGGATTTTCTGCGTATTTTTGAAGTATGCAGTATGTTATAATATATTAAAGGACGCACAGAATCCACTTCTGAATTATTTGCGTATGTACGCAAAACTGTAATAGAGACGTGGAAAAACTGTGCGTACATGCGCAAAAAATCCTACTTGGGATTTTATGCGTACATGTAAACGATATACATGTAGTAGTTATGTCTGGAAGAATTGTGCGTAAACATGTATATCGTTTACAAATTTGTGCAGGCCTTCTTGGGTTATGGTCATTTTACCAAAAAATGTGAAATTGGCCTTGTCTGTGCTCTAACTCAACTTGGTGACATCACTTATTGGCATAATATCTAGACCAAGTTCGATTTTATGCCACATCTGTGCAGGCCTTCTTGGGTTATGGTCCATCTTTTACCAAAATGTTTTGACATAATATGGGCTTTTATTTCATAATCAATATTTTTGTCACTAGCACAACCAAGACCGGCGTATTTTGTGACATTTTGGCACTCTTGTTCGTGTTAAAACTATGTTAGAATAACGCAAGGGCTTTGGCTAATTATAACTCGAGTTTTGACAAGTAAAAATCGTACGCATATTTGACGCGTCAGATATTTTAAAAGTAAAGCCCATTGTTGTGGTATTTTAAGATGTAATATAGTGACCAATCAATGTGACGAACACGTGCCCATGTCTACAACATGTCGTTTGTGATGTTCCGACTTTTTGCTGTACGTTTCATAGTTGTTATCTTTCCTAGTGTTATACAATGCATTCTACGTAATTATAAATGTGCGTCATATTGTCCATTTCTAAAGTTTGGTGTGAATATGTTTCGGTTTTACTTCATAGTTATGCACTGGTGATGATTTTTATTTGATGATATTCACGTTCACTTGACACACTGAGTGCATCCTTCCGGTGGATTGAAATAAGTTTTCAAACAGACAACTGTGGTGCATCATCCTTCGTTTGGTTTATATAAAATAACAATTTCTCTCGCGTATTTTAGTACATGGATGTAAAGTTTGAGTAAATGACGAATAATTATAAAGTGCTGTTGTGAATGTGCTTGTTGCCATGGAAGTGGATTTAAAATTAACCGTGACTAAGCAAGGTGGATATTAATATTTGTGTTTTATGTGATGTCCATTATTTAAGTCAGTCTGATACACATAGAAGTCTTTCAAATGTTTATATATATATATGTGTGTACTGAAGGTCAGTTTGATAAGTGTGTTTGGCTTGTTAGCAGTGGTTATACTGACGTTCTACACCAATTCTACTGTGATATAAACGACGACTAGTTGATCTATCTAAAGTGAATTGTTAGCCTGGCGTACTGGTACCATCTCGGTTAGCCTTGCGTACTTGTACCACCTCGGTTAGCCTGGCGTACTGGTACCACCTCGGTAAGCCTGGTATACTGGTACCACCTCGGTTAGCCTGGCGTACTGGTACATCCTTGATTAGCCTGGTGTACTGGTACCACCTCGGTTAGCCTGGTATACTGGTTCCATCTCGGTTAGCCTGGAGTACTGGTACCACCTTGGTTAGTCTGGTGTACTGGGTTCTGGTACCAACTCGGTTAGCCTGGCATACTGGTACCACTTCGGTTAATCTGGTGTACTGGTTCCAACTCGGTTAGTCTGGCGTACTGGTACCAACTCGGTTAGCCTGGTGTACTGGTACAAACTCTGTTAGCCTGGCGAACTGGTACCATCTCGGTTAGTCTGGTGTACTGGTACCAACTCGGTTAGCCTGGCGTACTGGTACCATCTCGGTTAGTCTGGTGTACTGGTACCATCTCGGTTAGTCTGGCGTACTGGTACCAACTCGGTCAGCCTGGCATACTGGTACCAACTCGGTTAGCCTGGCGTACTGGTACCAACTCGGTTAGTCTGGCGAACTAGTACCAACTCGGTTAGTCTGGCGTACTGGTACCAACTCAGTTAGCCTGGCGTACTGGTACCAACTCGGTTAGCCTGGCGTACTGGTACCGCCTAGGTTAGCCTGGAGTACTGGTACCATCTCGGTTAGCCTGGGGTGTACCACCTCGGTTAGCCTGGCGTACTGGTACCACCTCGGTTAGCCTGGTGTACTCGTACTTCGCGAAGGCTTGCATACACTGTACCACCTCAGTTAGTCTGGTGTACTGGTACCAACTCGGTTAGCCTGGCGTACTGGTACCGCCTAGGTTAGCCTGCAAAACTGGTACCATCTCAGTTGGCCTGGCGTGTACCACCTCGGTTAGTCTGGCGTACTGGTACCAACTCGGTTAGCCTGGCCTACTGGTACCATCTCGGTTAGCCTGGCATACTGGTACCACCTTGGTTAGTCTGGTGTACTGGTACCGCCTCGGTTAGCCTGGCGTACTGGTACTTCGCGAAGGCTTGCATACACTGTACTATCTCGGTAAGCCTGGGGTGTACCACCTCGGTTAGCCTGGCGTACTGGTACCACCTCGGTAAGCCTGGTGTACTGGTACTTCGCGAAGGCTTGCATACACTGTACCATCTCGGTTAGCCTGGGGTGTACCATCTTGGTTAGCCTGGAGTACTGGTACCACCTTGGTTAGTCTGGTGTACTGGGTTCTGGTACCAACTCAGTTAGCCTGGCGTACTGGTACCACTTCGGTTAATCTGGTATACTGGTTCCAACTCGGTTAGTCTGGCGTACTGGTACCAGCTTGGTTAGTCTGGTGTACTGGGTTCTGGTACCAACTCGGTTAGCCTGGCATACTGGTACCACTTCGGTTAATCTGGTGTACTGGTTCCAACTCGGTTAGTCTGGCGTACTGGTACCAACTCGGTTAGCCTGGTGTACTGGTACAAACTCTGTTAGCCTGGCGAACTGGTACCATCTCGGTTAGTCTGGTGTACTGGTACCAACTCGGTTAGCCTGGCGTACTGGTACCATCTCGGTTAGTCTGGTGTACTGGTACCATCTCGGTTAGTCTGGCGTACTGGTACCAACTCGGTTAGCCTGGCGTACTGGTACCAACTCGGTTAGCCTGGCGTACTGGTACCAACTCGGTTAGCCCGGCGTACTGGTACCATCTCGGTTAGTCTGGCGAACTAGTACCAACTCGGTTAGTCTGGCGTACTGGTACCAACTCAGTTAGCCTGGCGTACTGGTACCAACTCGGTTAGCCTGGCGTACTGGTACCGCCTAGGTTAGCCTGGAGTACTGGTACCATCTCAGTTAGCCTGGCGTGTACCACCTCGGTTAGCCTGGCGTACTGGTACCATCTCGGTTAGCCTGGCCTTGGTTAGTCTGGTGTACTGGTACCGCCTCAGTTAGCCTGGCGTACTGGTAATTCGCGAAGGCTTGCATACACTGTACCATCTCGGTTAGCCTGGGGTGTACCACCTCGGTTAGCCTGGCGTACTGATACCACCTCGGTTAGCCTGGTGTATTGGTACTTTGCGAAGGCTTGCATACACTGTACCACCTCAGTTAGTCTGGTGTACTGGTACCAACTCGGTTAGCCTGGCGTACTGGTACCGCCTAGGTTAGCCTGCAAAACTGGTACCATCTCAGTTGGCCTGGCGTGTACCACCTCGGTTAGTCTGGCGTACTGGTACCAACTCGGTTAGCCTGGCATACTGGTACCAACTCGGTTAGCCTGGCCTACTGGTACCATCTCGGTTAGCCTGGCATACTGGTACCACCTTGGTTAGTCTGGTGTACTGGTACCGCCTCGGTTAGCCTGGCGTACTGGTACTTCGCGAAGGCTTGCATACACTGTACTATCTCGGTAAGCCTCGGGTGTACCACCTCGGTTAGCCTGGCGTACTGGTACCACCTCGGTTAGCCTGGTGTACTGGTACTTCGCGAAGGCTTGCATACACTGTACCATCTCGGTTAGCCTGGGGTGTACCATCTTGGTTAGCCTAGCGTACTGGTACCGCCTCGATTAGCCTGGTGTACTGGTACTTCGCGAAGGCTTGCATACACTGTACCATCTCGGTTAGCCTGGCGTACTGGTACTGCCTCGGTTAGCCTGGTGACTGGTACTTGGCGAAGGCTTGCATACACTGTACCATCTCGGTAAGCCTGGCGTACTGGTACTTAACGAAGGCTTGCATACACTGTACCATCTTGGTAAGCCTGGTGTACTGGTACTTCACGAAGGCTTGCATACACTGTACCATCTCGGTTAGCCTGGCGTACTGGTACTTCAGGAAGGCTTGCATACACTGTACCATCTCGGTAAGCCTGGCGTACTGGTACTTAACGAAGGCTTGCATACACTGTACCATCTCGGTAAGCCTGGCGTACTGGTACTTCACGAAGGCTTGCATACTCCGTTAACTGTCTGGTGATGTTATTTTATCATCTGATAACTTAATTACCATCCAAACGAATCTGATAAATATCATCCAGCAGATTTTAAATACATTTTCTTATCAGGACAGTGATAAAAGTAGAGAGTTTATCTAAGCTGACACGTACTTGTATTACTCACTGTTTGTGGTTAGTTTTCGGAAACATTTGGAGTATGGGGGCAATTAAAATGTTAACAAGTTGAAAACGCTGATAAGACATATTCTTTTAATATAAAGTTCACACTCATACACCGAAGCGTAAAGTTGTGACCGCAGATACTGGTAGCTGACTCAATGGCTTAATATAGATAGTTACAGATAGATATACATAAACAATGTACTTTATTTAAAATCCGATACGCCAAAAACATACCGAATGTTCGATCATTACAGAAATACAAAACATATATATCATAGGCGTTCTTGTTGAACTTATTTAGACCAGTTTAATATCGTCTACTGGCAACTTTAAAAGCAATGTAGTTGTGACAGTTTTTATTACAATTTCGTGCTTATTTCGAATATTAAATTTTATGTCCTCTCGATGTGTTTGATGACAAGTATCCGTTGTTGTACGACGCAATGTTTCATGAAATTGTAACTTTTTAAATATATCAATTGAGACCACTCTCGGTAATTCTACTTTCTACTGTATTTTCCAGTCGTCTCTGACTAGTTCATATACTATTCTAGCGTTGTAAAACAACGTACATAGTTCTAGAAGTTTCTCATATTGTTCGCAGCAATTGTCTGTTCGTTTAATACATGCATATATATATGTTTGCAACAGTTTTCAGTTAAATTATGTACTACTTACTGTATTTTAAAAATATTATATCGCTGGTTTAGAATGAGAAGGTCGTAAGTACAACTTAGTACTACATGTACTTACAACCTTATTAAATCTGCTTCACAATGCGATTGTTATGAAGCTATTTGCATGGAAATCGGAACCTTTTTTCCATAAATAAAGAGTATTTTTCAGATTTGTTTCTTCAGGGAGGTATATTCCTTGGTTTCTTGTTTTCTCAAAATAGTGTTTTTTTGTACTTACGATCTTCTCATTCTAAGCTACCAAAACCTTACCTGATCTTCTGCAAGCAGCAGTCAACTTATCTATGAAGATGAGAAATTAACGTATCACGGAGGAACATATTCCCAATTTCAGAATCGACACGATATCTGTCAGGAGACATGCTAACACTCGATCTACCTATACGTACTGTATACCTCTCTGTTTGTGAATACATGTACTAAATACACATCTTGTATCGTGGGATACTTGCTGATATAATATCATCTTGTCTCTAGCATATCTGCATATCATTTTCAGATTCTGATGATGTTGAAGATGAAACAGATGACGTCGACGATGCTCAAAGTATGGCGTCATCGGCAGCGTCAGGAATTACCCCTCGACTCAACCATCTATCACAGGGACTTGAGAAATTGTGGGTAACAGGAGCACACTCGGATATAAAGATCACCGTCGAGAATCGAGTATTCAACTGCCACAAAGCGGTGTTGTTTGCCACGTCGCCATACTTCGATGCCATGTTTTCTTCCGGAATGCGCGAAAGTGTCAGTGGTGAAATTCATTTCAAAGAAATGGAAGCTGATACATTTGAACTTGTTATGGAATATATTTATACAGGCAAGGAAGTTGTTACTCAGGAAAATGTGATAAAATTGCTGAAAGCTTCGTCCTTACTGCAAATCAAATCTTTGTGTGAAAAATGTGAAATAGTCCTGGAACCATTCATAGATATGGATAATTGCATTGATATTTGGAGACTATCACTGATTCATTGCTGGGAGAAGGTTCGCACCAAAGCCATCACGAAAATCCTTAAACACTTCGTGAATTTGTTTAAAACTGATGCTTTCATGCGTCTTGACGCGTATGAACTGATACAAATAATTAAGGACGACGATCTTGAAGTACCTGCAGAGGAAGTGGTACTTGACGCTGTGCTTGCATGGGCTCGTCGTGGTGATCCCAACTCTCGTAAACAAAAACTTGGACAAATTCTTGAAAATGTAAGACTTGGTCATATTTCCGCTGAAAGACTTGCAATGTTGAAAAGCAGCCCATGTTCTCTAGTGCTTGATGACCAGTTAGCACAGCAATATATAGATACAGCAATACAATATAAGTTACTCCCAGCCAGACGACAGGAAGCTAACTCGTCTGTAACACACCACAGACGGTGTAACCCATTTGAGGAAGCTCTCGTCGTGATGGGAGGTTGTGTCTCGATGCATCCACCTTACAAACGTTGTAATGATGTTCTGTCGTACAGTTTCGCACAAGAGAAATGGTACAAGCTAGAATCGTTGCCGTTCGATCCTGGTATTGAGTTTGCCACTTGTACCTATGGCAATGACATTTATCTAACTGGAGGAGGCAGCCGGACGCAGACATTCCTTAAATATCGTGCCGACAAGAACAAGTGGAAAATCGGCAAGCCTTTGTGTCAAGGTCGCAGACGACATGTTATGGTGGCACTTACAAACAGTCTCTACGCCATTGGTGGATACGACCATCGTTTGGTTGAAGGTAATAGAATGCTTGCTAGTATTGAGAAGTATGATATGTGTGAAGACAGCTGGGAAGATGTGGCCCACCTTCCTATCCCAGTCAGTTCATTCTCGTCTGCTGTAACTGGAGAAAAGGTTCTTCTTTTTGGAGGTGAGAAAAATGACAAAACTGACACTGGTGTTGTTCAGTCGTTTGACACAAAGACTAACGAATGTACAAAACTCACAAATCTGTCCATTATTTCAAAGCTGACCAAGGCTGTTACATCAGGTCAAAGGGTTTTCATCATTTTCTTCAGTGGTAAAATCGTGGAATATAACCCTTATACCAATGGACAAGTATGTTGTTTAGTCGGGACGGTGAAAGCATTTCGTCGTATTCATTATGGAGCTGTACAGTACCGCGGAAATATCTACATAGTGGGCGGAGAGAACGAGGACACGTCATTGACTCGGGAAATGATTATATTTAAAACAGACACAGGTGAAGCTGAGAAAGCTCGGGCGCCACTGCCAAATGCTAGACTCATTGACAGTTGTGTTAAAATTGCAATAAACAGAAAGTTCCTCACTGAGGAGAAGGGTGATATGACAGATGCTGATAGTACATCATGTGATGCTGAAAACACAAATATGTAAGGGACGTAACTCTTTGTTTAAGTGTGTGTGACGCTTGGTGAACAGTCCTGTTCATGCTTGTAAAAACTTGATGCAGCTTTAGCTTTAATATAATGACAATATGAGCTCTTGTTATTTACTTGTGTAGATGCTAGTTGTCCAAATGTTGGCATATTGTTTCTGATATGTGGTCCCAATCATCCTCTAAACTATCTAGGCCAAGTTTGATATCGGGTCACATGGGTTCAATAGGACCAAACTGACCTGGTGACCTACTTACATTTATTGTTATGGGAACAGCTCCATAGTTAGACCACTTACTTACAGTTTTATGTTCAGAAATAACATATACTATTTCACCTAAAGACCTACTTAAATTTTCTTTAGTTACAGTCTTTAACTTGGGACCGCATTCACAGTAATATTTTTGTGTATTGTTTGAAATTAATTAAGAACCTCCTTTGTCTTGTGTCTAAATATTATATGTATATTTATACATGTAATTAGTTTTCTATTATTATCTTTACTTCAAATGAATGTGCTAATGTAGATCTAGTTACAGTTTGATGACCATGTCAACATTTCGATGTATGGAGTAAATGTGATGAGTGGATGAGTGGAATGCAAGCGTTTGTTTGTAAGACTTGTATCACTTACCATTATACATTATACTTGTATATAAGTTTGTTTCACTTTGTGTTATTGTTAAATGAAACAGAATAAAATTGTTAAAATATTTTCATCTCAAATTGGCCTTATGTTTAAAATGTGTACAAATGTCACTGCAGATATATGTAACGTTATAACACGTTGTTAAAGTAACACATACCATGCTAGGTTCTCTCTATTTTGATGTTTTATTTAATGTTAGGTTATATTAATTAACAAACTAAAATATGTGAACATTACATCATGTCGCCACAAATATTTAAGAACTGAGTCACATAAACTGACGCTTTAAGTCATGTTTATAAAAACACACATTGAATTAATAAGCACTTTAACTGGCATTGTATCTTCACTAAAGCAATATACTATCTGTAAACATATGACTTAATACAGTAAAATAATTGAGATAAGTGTACAATAACAATAGTATACTCAAACAATGGTATATTTTAAAACAGTTGAAATGTTGAATTACAACATTCTTAAAGGGTCTTAAATGTCTTAAAATTGTGATATAATTGTAAAGTTATTACTGTTGTATACTCTTTAAGGTAATTGATCTAGTTGTAAGCTAGGTATAAAACGTGATATTTATGGCAAAACACATTCATGCTATGCTTGTGAAAATTCTTAGCAGTTAAACTGTTTTGTTGGCTAGTTTGTATAAGAAATTCTTAGATTTTGAGGAAACCCCTACAATCCCAAATTTACATATTACTGAAACACTGTAGAACAGAGTTGACTAATTGAAGGACTTAATATTCATAATTGGATGTAAAACATCAAAATATTTGCATAAATGTTTGCATAATCCAATAGATTCATTTAAAAAACCTTCGACAAAAACATGGCAGGAATGTGCTCTACACTTGTGCCTAGTCAATTACTTGTTAGCACACCAGTTGTTCTAATTTGTGCATTAACCCTTGACAACTGTATATAGCAAACAATAACATGCTTCATTAAGCTTGTGTACTGTACATTACATAAACATGGTACATAGTGTATGACTAATCAAGGTTAAACCTTTAACAAATATTCCTCCCATATATCTAGTGTAGTTGTGTGCATTATGACCATGAAATGTATGTATGCATAGTATGCTCGAACTGGTATAATGTATGCATCTGATTTGAATCATATAATATATTATCTGATACATTATATATATTTTCTTCACTGGTAAATACTTCACAACAGGTTATCAAATTCTGGACTTTCATAATACCGTGGTCTATTTCACATGATCGAAGTGCAACACTTGTGTTAAAGTATGTTTAGACATGTAGGTAACATACATTGAAAGTCATTTCAGTGACAGTCATAAACTAACACTGCTCATATAGCCTTATTATTGTTTCAACATATATTACTTCCACTTGTCATTCATTTAATTTTGAAGATGTTCCTTTACAAAATCAACCACAATCTGAATTTAGACTTAACCTAGCTTTCTGCGACAGGTGCTTATCCACAGTGATATCTAGCTCAGTTGGTACAGCTATTCGTCCATTTGGTGCAACAAGATTGTATCTTACTAAATAGAGTATAGGCAAGTTAATATATCATTTGTTTGACTTAAACCACAGTAATGTCTCCTATCTGTGCGAGTTGTCACTTTTTGGTGAACAATCCAGGCAGAACAGGTTGATAATTTAAGCCTAAGATAGTGTTTCTTATGAGCTTTCAATAAGCTTGGACCACCTCTTTCAATCTCTTGTTCACATATTTTCTTTAGAATTGGGAGCGCTGTTCGTACATTTAACTACAACAACTTCTCCAACCAAGTGAATTACACATGGAAAAATTGAGATCATCTGGATGAGCTGAAATAAATGTACCCATTGCGCAAACTTGTTGTACCCATTGAGCAATCTAGTGGTACTCATTGAGCAAGCCAGTTGTATCCATTGAGCAAGCCAGTGGTACCCATTGAGCAAGCCACTAGTACTCATAGAGCCAGCTAGTTGTACCCATTGAGCAAGCCAGTGGTACCCATTGAGCAAGCCACTAGTACTCATAGAGCCAGCTAGTTGTACCCATTGAGCAAGCCAGTGTACCCATTGAGCAAGCCAGATGTACCCATTGAGCAAGCCAGTGTACCCATTGAGCAAGCCAGATGTACCCATTGAGCAAGCCAGTGTACCCATTGAGCAAGCTAGTTGTACCCATTGAGCAAGCCAGTGGTACCCATTGAGCAAGCCAGATGTACCCATTGAGCAAGCAAGTGGTACCCATTGAGCAAGCCATATGTACTCATTGAGCAAGCCAGTGTACCCATTGAGCAACCCAGTGGTACCCATTGAGCAAGCCAGTGGTACCCATTGAGCAAGCCAGTGGTACCCATTGAGCAAGCCAGATGTACCCATTGAGAAAGCCAGTTGTACTCATTGAGCAAGCCAGTGGTACCCATTGAGCAAGCCAGTGGTACCCAATGAGCAAGCCAGTGGTACCCATTGAGCAAGCCATATGTACTCATTGAGCAAGCCAGTGTACCCATTGAGCAACCCAGTGGTACCCATTGAGCAAGCCAGTTGTACCCAGTGAGCAAGCCAGTTGTACCCAGTGAGCAAACCAGTTGTACCCATTGAGCAAGCTAGACACACACCTGACTTTGAGGCAAAGATAAACAAACATTTTAACATAAACAAACAGTATATTTGTGTTAATTTCTTTATTATAATAATTAGAAAAAATGCAATCACATGTATGGATTGTTTAAGGCTGAAAGTCATGCAATTGCAATGTAGAATAAAACAAGAGTGATTAAACATGAAATATCACAATGATATAAGAGTATCAAAACAGACATTACCATTAAAATATAAACCATAAGGGACATATCAAAATGTAACTTCAAAGCTTATAAACAAAAGCAAATAGCTAAAATATTTTACTTGTTTAATTTATGGGCAATTTTCCGTGAAATAATTATGAAAAGAGAACAAGGATTGTTGAAACTTGATGTCAGCAAATGGGCAAAGATGTTGACAATCATCCTCAGTTAAAGAGTCTTAAGCATGCTGCCAAGGTATGCAATCAAAGTTGACCTTCATAAAACTAGCGTGTGTGCTATAGGTGCATTCAGTACAAAAGAACTGTCAGAAAACAGTGAACTCTACATTACTATTGAAACAGTAATTGTCCTCTGATAATCCTTTTAACCCGACTTGAACCAAACAGCCATATTTTAAGTCCAAATTGGGCCATATATACATCAAAATTTACCCCGAACTTGTTCAAGTGTTTATGATTGGGAAGGCTATACAATATGAAGTGTTCATGATTGGGAAGGCTATACAAGTTAAGAACGTATTACAAGGAAGCAAATGAGAGAAAAACTTCCAACCTTTCATACAAACAATTATATGGCAAACAAGAGCTGTCACTAGACAGCGCGCTCGACTATTCACAGCCATTTGTCAGAAAAAATATAAGTTCAAAACAGGCCATTTAAAATTTGTATTATATTGAAACGTGAGTTACGCTACTTAGTTGACTACATGGCAATGAAAGCTAATGTACAATCGTGTCTCGTGTCCAAGTTAAAAAAAAGGATCATAGTTTGCATTAAAAAGTTAAACTTTTCAAAGCAATATCATTGATAGTAGGTGAGATATGGTTTGAATGTAACTTGCATGCAAAACTTTAACCAAGGAAAGTCTAAGTTAAAAGGGGCATAACTCGAATTAAACTAAAAATGGAGTTATTACAATTGACCAGTACCATTGACTAATGATGATAAACAAGTGTTATAAGTTTCAATGCAATATCATAAATAGTAACTTTAAAGATATGGCGTGAATAGAACTTGCATGTAAAACTTGAACCAATAAACTCCTATGTTAAAAAGGGGCATAACTGAAATAAAAAAATAATAGAGTTATTGCCCTTGACTGATACCATTGACTGATGATGGTAAACAAGTGTTGTAAGTTTCAATGCAGTATCATGGATAGTAGCTGAGATATGGTCTGAATGAAACTTGCATGCAAAACTTTAACCAAGAAAATTCTATGTTAAAAAGGGGCATAACTCAAATAATAATCATAATAGAGCTATTACCCATGACCGGTACCATTGCCTTATGATGGTTAGTAAGTGTTGTTAGTTTCAATGCCATAGCACAGATACTATTTGAGACATGGCCTTATTAGAAACTTGCATGCAAAACTTTAACCAAATTTTCTAAGTAAAAAAGGGCCATAATTTGCATTAAATTCATGCAAGAGTTATCTAACATGGTTGATTACATGACAGGGAAAGCCAGTGCAAAGTTTCAATCCAATATATGCACTGGTTATTGAAATATAACCAAGGTTAAAGTTTTGCATGCAAAACTTTAACCATATGCAACGCCGACGCCGACGCCGACGCCGACGCCGACGCCGACGAACAAGTGACTGTAATAGCTCTCATATTCTTCGAATAGTCGAGCTAAAAATGGAGTGCATATACAGAGTCAACATAAGTATAAGGCTAAATAACAAATATACATGGTTCAGGGGCTGGTATTCACAAAGCTTAAAAAAATAACATTCACATGTCACCCAATAAGGATTAATCCAAGAATAATGCATGTTTTGTAAATATAATTTTGTTTCTACCCACTAACCCAACATCATCCCTGAACTGAACCACATAATATATTCTTTCTTTGGACTAAGCATAAAAGGCCAGAATAAAAACATTCTTAGATTATCCCCTTCCTATCCCTGATTCGTCATGCCTTGAAAACCATTTTAATCATTTCACAAGTATCATGTTAAAGACAGAAAAGGAGTCAAAATCAACACCAAACAAGTAACTCATCTTTTCTAAAACAAACAAATAAATCCCTTTCCCTTTTTAAGAAACTATGTGGACGAAAATCTAGTAATTAATTTCCTGGTAGGCCTATATCTATACTTTACACGAGGAAGTATGATGACATAAGACTAGAACAATACCGACTGTCTATAAAATAAACCCCTATTATCCCATTGTTTAAACGTAAGTAGACAATCAACAACACAGGAAATGTATAGATAAGTAGGTAAAAATGGAAACTAGATCTAGGAACAATACTGAGAGAAGGCATGGTGACTATTAATAACATTACATTGCACATAAATACATCATCACATTATAACATGGTCAAATGACATATCAATACATTATGCTATATGAGACATAAGTCAGGACTCCTGGATTTATAGTAGACAGGATGAGATAAGGCAACTCCCTGAGAGGGAAATGCCTAGTAACCATCTAATAGAAAATCTAATTAATTTAAGATTAAGTGGGATTCCATTTCCTTTAATCACTGAAATTTTAACTAGCCTTATACGATGATCATATGCTGACTGGAAGGTCACAAATATACTGGTAAGTAGCTATGGAATGTTAAAACAAAGTACTAACTAGTCAAAATGACCTTAGAGTTTCAGTCCCTAGCAAAACCCACATTCTTCCTAAAAACTGACATCTTATGACTAAATTACGAATAGCAAAAACTGAATATAAAGAAATCATAAGTTAACCCATAAGGATTTTTAATCAATTTGTAGATTGCACAGAACAGAACAAAGCCTTTAATTGCAACATGAATAATGCACACAAATGTAAACTCCTGAATAATGTCTAATATAGCAAATGTCTACAATGTTTAACCTAGAAACAGATAATAAACAATATAATATTATAAGACAAATATTTCAATCATTATGTACAATATAATTATCTAAATTGATACATGTACCGGTATACTATTGGCAATAGTCATGAACATGGCAAAGTTATTCTAATTCATTGTATCTCAATGTACGGGTATCTAATACTAAACTATCTAATGCATTTGCCATTGAGAACAATATTATGAAAACATTTATTACAACTGCAATGAAATTTGACTATCATGAATCTACAAAAATCATAACCAAACTTTATTATGATTGAACATATACCAGATGGAGTTACCTCCCTTACATACATAAAAAGCTCCTACACATTACCCGATCATCTACGTCAGGGGTGTGTTTCAATATTGAGCTTATTTAATTTGAAAACAAGGACCGCCAGTCTGTAACTATTCAAGAGTTAAGTAGGTTAGATTTGATTGGTTGTGTTTTCAAATTCATGTATCAAAAATAAACTTTTATAAAATTTGAATTCATTTGGCATCATAATTTCGTATACTTGTTACAATACCGTCTGTAAAATACTACACAAGAGTAAATAAAAAAGTCTATGTACAAAAATATGGAACAAATGTAACTACACTAATACCCCAGTTGCTTTAGTGCTTTTCAGGAGACACGCCCAGGAGGGGTTAGATCAACAGTCAGAAATGTACCCCCCCCCCCTCACAAACTTAGTATTTGTCTTGCAATCCAAAAACACTCTTAAATTTCTTCTGGCAACAGAATTTTATGCTTGTTGTCTCCCACCTAGCCTTATTTCATGTAACACCCCTGAGCTTCAAACAAATACAGTTAAAACAGAAACATAATCATGACGCTTTAGCAATAACTTTCCAACCAATAATTAAAGAGGCTCAGTTGCAAACTTTTAATTTAACATAGAAAACATTTATACTACCAGTATATACAACAAAGACAATTTGAAGCCGACACTCATGAATCTTGCACAACTGTCTCCAGTAATCACCAGTCCACTTAATTAACAATATTGATTACCAGTATAACACATATCTTACTGGATATTGGAGTTCCACCGTTATACTTTGTTGACATTCACAGATAGCAGTATATTCATGATGAAACAAATCTTCCATGTGATGTAAACATCTCTGCAGGAAACCAGTTGTATCACAGCAATATAGTCATTATGCAATTACCTCCCTTATGCTGAAAAACAACTAACTCTAACCTATTTACAACACTATTGTTCCCGACAGACAATAGTAAATCTGTGTGCAACAGCAGAGGATTCTCCATAGGTAGACTTGGTGACAGTTTAGTATTTGATGTTACTAGGTAGAATGGAACTTGGAAGACAGAATAGTATTTTGAAAAGAAATTCTGGAGTGTGTACTCATGTCTTTAGTTAATTTCGTGTATGTACATATTAAATCTGTCCTAAATATTGATTACTTGCACCTCATAAATTTCTATGGACCAGCAGATTTTCCAATGGTAGATACTGCTGTTGGTGACTGGGTATTTTGAGATAATGTTTTTGCTATTGTGTACAAAGATTCATAAGAATATGATAAACATGGTAAAGTTATAACAAGATGATCAATGTGTGTTGCATTATGCATGAGGTATTCTACAATGAGTAACAATGAATAAGATACAAACAGATATAAACTATATACAATTTTAGTAACATAACAAGTAACTTGTGGAATAAACAAATATGGTGACCTGAATTAGCACTAAGTCTGCTACTTATGGTGGGATAATTCCAGGAATGGTAAACATATTTAACAGTTGGAAACAGTAACTTATGGCCAGAATCCTAATATTATGCCACAAATCTCGATTTATGGTCAGAATCTGGATTTATGGTCAGAAATTTGATCCTATGCAGACTTTAGCATTCTGTGGTTATCATATAAATAACCAGGTTCAAAAATTGGTACTGTCACAGTGGGCCGAGTGGATTAGATTGCTAGCACCTGGATACTACAGTGGATTTATAACAGGATTCAATGAGACAAAGTCCAGGCCCCAATCTCCCGAAACATCTCAATCTGAGCTAAATCTCATCTCATATATTGGCATGTGTCTTTAAGTTATTTTCCATTGGAGGCTAAATTCAAAATTAGTATCACTGTACAGAAGTGTAATTCTGATTGTATTGCAGTAAAATTTCAAGAGCTGGAACTTAAGATTTAAATCTAATTGTGCTTCTGATTTAAGCAAAATCTCAATTTGAGTTGAGATTTCTAATTGAGATGCTTCGGGAAATTTGGGCCTGGTTGTACAGTAGGTTACAATAAACAATGGATAATCAACATCAAATCAACAATAGTATATACAGCATGTACATGTAATAATAACTATAAAACATTTAAACATCAAATCAGTATCTTCTCCAGTAAGGTGCCACATGTGTGAAACAAAATCACAAACACAAATCATACAGTGACCAAGTATATCTTTACAACTGGTAGCACATTCAATCAAATGGATTTCACAAATTTCTCATTATCACTGATAATGGAAAAATATTGAAATATCAAATTATCATAGAATCCTGGGGTATGTTACCTAAAAAAAGGGCTACCGAGTGCCTTGATTTAATACCTCCGATTCAATTAAACGAATAAGGTACCGATTACCGTATAGCTGGTTTTTTCTGCGGGTGTAATATTTTGCGTTTTTACCCCAAAATTGGGTGTGTTTATTTCTGCTGGTTTTAATTTCTGCTGATTCACAAAATGGCAAGAGTAAATTTCTACGGTTTGCTAAAAGGCAAGAATTAACAAACACCAGTTTCATTAGCAGTCTGATCCATGTACATTGTAATTGATTATTACAGTCCAAACAGTGGATCGCACTATAACATAATTATCACTATACAATGTACAAACAATGCTCGCTTAAATTATAAACACCTTTGTAACACTAGACAAACTGCAATAAACTATACAATAATCAAGTTAACTTGTGAATCATACCCCTTGATTATTATTTTTATATAGTGGAGATAATATTAAGCGTGAAAATTTTCTACGGATTATAAATTCTCCGTAAATTTCATTCTGCGAATTGATCTTGGACCGGTGAATGGCAGAAATTTCCACCCCGCAGAAATAACCAGCAATACGGTACCTCCTGAGGAAAGCTCTATGTAGCACTTTGCTTAGGTAACATACCCCTGGAAAAAAGAAACATTGAAAGCCTATGAAAATCCAGCTTTCAATCAAGGGACATAGCTCTGCAGAATGTTGTTTCCAACAAACAAGAGGGCCTGAAATCACCTGTTGCACATTGGTCTAGATACCAATACAACCTACAATCTGACCATATTTCATGAAGATTGGATCAAAACAGTGACCCCTGGAGTGAGCACAATGTTTTTCTAAGATTTGACCTAGTGACCTAGTTTTTGACCCCACATGACCCAGTTTCCAACTTGGCCAAGATTTCATAAAGAACAACATTCTGACCAAGTTTCATGATGATTGGATCAAAACCACCTCTGCAGTGACAACAAGGTTTTTCTAAGATTTGAGCTAGTGACCTAGTTTTTGACCCCCTATGACCCAGTTTCAAACTTGGTCTAGATTCCATCGAAAACAACATTCTGACCAAGTTTCATGAAGATATGATCAAAATTGTTACCTCTGGTGTGAACACTAGGTTTTTCTAAGATTTGACCTAGTGACCTAGTTTTTGACCACACATGACCCAGTTTCATACTTAGCCTAGATTTTATAAAAACAACATTCTGATCAAGTTTCATGATGATTGGATCAAAACCATGACCTCTGGAGTGAGCACGAGGTTTTTCTTAGATTTGACCTAGTGACCTAGTTTTTGACCCCACATAACCCAGTTTTAACTTGTCCTAGATTCCATAGAGAACAACATTCTGACTGAGTTTCATGAATATACAATCAAAATTGTGACCTCTGGTGTGAACACTACGTTTTTAAGATTTGACCTAGTGACCTAGTTTTTGACCTCACATGACCTAGTTTTGAACTTGACCTGGATTTCATGCAGAACAACATTCTGACCAAGTTTCATGAAGATTGGATGAAATTGGTGACCTCTAGAGTGTACACATGGTTTTTTTAAGATTTGACCTAGTGACCTAGTTTTTGACCCCGCATGACCCAGTTCCTATCTTGTCCTAGATTTCATGGAGAACAACATTCTGACCAAGTTCCATGAAGATTGGAACAAATCGGTGACATTTAGAGTGTACACAAGATTTGTCTAAGATTTGACCTAGTGACCTAGTTTTTGACCCCACATGACCCAGTTTTGAACTTGGCCTAGATTTCATAGAGAACAACATTCTGATCAAGTTTCATGAAGATTGGATCAAAACTGTTGCCTCTAGAGTGTACACAAGCCATTTGTTGACAGAAGACGACGGACAACGACGATGACTGAAGGACGACGGACGAAGAGTGATCACAAAAGCTCACCTTGTCACTATGTGACAGGTGAGCTAAAAACACACCAAATATGCACAATATAATTATTCCACATTGTTTCATACAACATTATAAATATGTGCAAACTAAATATTGTGGTTTCTTACCCACACAACCAATAACCGGTGCTTGTCAGATTTAAAATAATAATATTGGAAGAATTCTTATATAACATACTGCATATCTTTGTAAGACATTAGTGTAATAAGTAATCCTAGAATTAAGAAATGACCACATTCCAAATCAAGATGGCTCCAAAATAACAGATTTGAGCTTTTTCTAGTACTATTTAACATATCAATTTCTGATATTGAATTTGACTAAAAATATAATAATTATATACATACACAAGTATCGCTAACTAAACAAGTTATAAAAGCTTTATTAAGAGTATTTAAATGTCAACAAGAATCTCAAATTTTATTGCATATAAAAATCTAACCAATCAGGCTAACATTACACATTGAACAGTGCACATTCAATTCAATACCAATGTGATACAAACACTACAACACCAGCAAGTGAGCATATTGAATGGAAATTTTCTATGTACATTAAGTAGGCATACTTGCAGTCACTATTTACATATTCTAAACCTAGAGAATCAAAATCAACTGGTATAAAAATAAACTTTGTGACTTTGTTAACCCTGTACTATAGTATGTTTAAAACAACTATCCATTTACAATGTAATTCACAATACACAGTGTCAATGTCATTAAAATGCATCCAATTTTCAGAGATCCCCATGGGGGAACCATCTTCTGCAAGTTGTCTGACCAACTTAATTGTGCCGTGATGTGGATCGTGACGTGGATCTGGGAAAGGTACCCATATTGTTATACTGCTCAACAAAACTCCCGGGATAATACTGAAAGAAAGAAATGATAAATGTTTGTGATTCAATAATACCCAACAACTTATCAGCCATAAAATCAAGTATTATTTATACTACATTTATTCATAACAAGAACTTTTACCGAAACTAAGAATTACTACACTGTAACATGCAAAGTATGTGCCTATGCAAAAATGGACTTACATACAATGCATTACAATGCTTTGCAAAAATACTTGTATAACAAAACTCACATCTAGCTAAATTTAAGCCATTCATTTTTATTGTGAAAACTTGAGAGATTAAAATGTGCACTAACAATTAACAAATAAGTTTGCAAACTTATAATAAGAAATATAGTAGGAAAAAGAGAGATAGATAAGTTATTAGAAGTTAATATTCCTGGATAAATCCCACACATGACCACAAAACACATCAACAACAAAGATGTGAAACAATAGAGTATGTCAGAAACATAAGGATAATATAACAGCACAATCACAACCCCCTTGTTGCAATGTTGAAGCTCACAACCCCCTTGTTGCAATGTTGAAGCTCACAAACCCTTGTTGCAATGTTGAAGCTCACAACCCCCTTGTAGCAATGTTGAAGCTCACAACCCCCTTGTTGCAATGTTGAAGCTGGCTTTTATATTATTGGCCAAAAAACAAGTAATAAAGGTTTATTCTACAGGTCTTGGGCAATCATTTTATTTAGTTTGGGGATAAAAGATCAGAGGAAGCTACTAAGACTAACTTTGACCTTTGATTTAGCCCCCTTCCAAATGAATACGACCTATCTACAGGTAATGTCTTTATAGATTTAGGATCTTAGATGTATGAGTAATTGATTGGAAACCTTTTGATCTGCTAACAGATCTATGAACACCAGTTACATGCTCAAAGGAAATTAGGAATACACCCTCACTTCAAAGGTATGACATTGGGTGATAAAAATGTTTCTAGCATCAGTGTACTGGTATATATTAAGTGTTTCAAAACTTGATATGCTAGACTCCTACTTCCTTGGAGGATGGCCAAAGATGAAACCAGTTTGTAAAAATCCCTAAGTACTACTACAGTGAGTAAAATGTATTTCTGTCATAAACAATGAATACGAGAGGTGTTCCACTTATATTTGAACAGTGCTTAATGTCCGATATCTTTCATCTAACCCAATATTAATGAAATATATCTTTTAAACAGTGAAAAGTAATGTGTCAGGCATCATATACAATAATTGTTTTGGATGTTTGCAATAATTGGTTCCAACCGAAATTGCCAATTCTGTTGAGGATGTTGCTTATGGCTGTTTGAAGGCCAAACACTCCCAACAAATCGCCAAGAAGAAGTTGAAGAATCATTGGTGTGCCGTTTATGTGAAGATAATCAGTAGAACTTGTCACTAGAAGGATGGTTTTGTCATGTTGTTACCATAAATGAAATAACACAAACTATTAAAAAATGCCAAAAAGTGACTATTTGGTTGATAATCGTACTCATTGTGTGTATGATGACTAGGACCAGCCAGATAACTAAAGTGTGGTTTTCAACGGAGTTAGGGGTATCTATTATAACTACCAAAACAGAAATATCGGTATTCACAAGCGCAAAAACAAAACAAAAATTAAAGGGAGGCAATCGTCTTTAACCACCATATATACAACAACGGACCGGTTATATCGATAGCTGTGTCACCTCTGTCAAGACAATACATTACCATTAAGATATTTACGGTACACGACCAGATTGCTATATGAGAAATATATACGTCCCTACCAAGAAGTAACCATTCGTTAAGCTACATGGGTTAGCAGTCTGTTTCATTACATGTGATGTTGTTTGTTATAACTAATCAAATATAACTCATATTCATTCTACAAACGGACAAATCAACGCACGATAGTATGCCATTTATGTTCAAAAGGTTTTGGACAAAATGAATCCCACATGGCTTTCCTGGTGACAATGTACGAATTATGGTGTTTTGTCAAGGCCCAGGACCATACACCAACACAATCACACCATTCAGTACCTTAAGAACACATGTTTAATGTTCAGTGCACAAGAATAGCAAAGGCCAAAGACAAACAACGCTGCATCCAAAGAATTGGAATCTTAAGGATAGAGCAACATTGATTACACTCGATACATGTTTACAACATTAGTTGGATTTTTTCAGTCCTGAAAAAGCTCCAAAAAGATGCCCGTGCAAAAATGTGCATTTTGGTTCTAACTTAATTACAAATACATAAGCAATGGATGTATATGTTAATTGACGCATTGATGTATACAATTGAATAAAGACTTTTCGACTTTACAATGCCATGTTGAAAATATCGGATGTTCAAAACTGTTCAAGTATAAGTGGGGCACCTCTCGTACATGTTGTAAATGGATCATGGATATATATACTGTATCCTACATTTTTGCGATTTCTTAGAGACTGCATGTGTCACTTAAATACTAGAATTGCACCATAGCTTTACCTCCAAGCAAATGGGGACACAAGTCTGTCCAACAGCCAGCCAAAATATGTGTCATATAGTAACCAGGCTTCTTCACCCATTTGAAAAACCAGGTTTATAAAGCTCCAATACAATATTTTCTTTGTTTTCTGATTACACACCATAATATCAGTTCATAATGAGATTACAACATTAGCCACCCTCAAAATCAAGCACTTATATATAAATATTATAATGATTTATTTCAAACCTAGTATCACTGAACTGAATATTGCCTTATAATCACTGTTACTTCATACTTACAATTTGAAAAGTGGATACAAGCTACAAATATATGTTGCTTTTCAATTTCCTTCACTTACTTAATCCACAATTAATTACATATTAACATATATAAATAGTCTGTTGAATTTGCACCAACGATAGATAAATATGTACAAAACCAAAGGCAAGTATGTCGAGCAGTACATGAATTATAACTAAAGAATTACTTTTAGCACTTTGTATCTTTTACATATTTGATAATAATTGTAAGCAGCTAGGCAGTACAGGCGGGTAACTATTGATGTAATACATGAATATAATAACATATCACCCGGGCATCACTAGGGCTGGGAGGGTTTCTACACACAAGCACTCTAAGGGATCAGAAGCAAAGATCAAGTGGGGATACTGTCCTATAAGATCATTATAGTAGATTTGGGAGGTACATTCACAAGCAGAGTTTGAATATAAATGTATTTACTGATAAAAAAACATGTCAGATCTTTAGGCAGAAAGACAACATCCAAACACCACTTAGTATGCAGCAAAAAGTGAATTGTTCAAGATATGACGTGATTACGTCAGGATAGTTTTAACTTATGAATCACTCATTGAATGCACAGAGCATTTAGTAAAGATACCTCTGGTATGCTTAAGGAAATTGATCTGGCACAAGTAAGCAATCATGTATACTGGATGCGAAAGAAATGGATTTTTGGCTCATATTAAAGCAAATACTTGTAATTTGGGTGAAACAACAGATAATCATCTGGCTAACATTTTGAAAAGGACAATAAAACTTCAAAAAGAAGACCACCAAATGATCCTTGGAACAGGTTGTCTTATTCAGGTAAAGAGAGAACCAATAATGTGCAAAACCAGTGAAAAATAACTACTCTTTCCCCGCAGGTGAACATGGACATATTTAAGTTATATTCTTAATTTTGAAGTGGTAGTCATATTGAAGTGTGTTTCTACTGAGGCCATCTTACCCAGGCGAAAATGATGGTCATTTGACTATGAACTACCATGAACTACCATGGTACTTCATGGTCATATAACCATGAACTACCATGGTTGACCATGTTTTGTTAAATGGCACCATGGCTTTTCATGTTCTTCTAACCATGGTCGATAAACACCATGGTCTCCCTGAGACCATGGTCACCCAAAGACCATGGTCTACCATGGTTGGTAGCACATGAAAAGCCATGGTAGTTCATGGTAAAATGAACGGTTTAAAACCATGAACTACCATGATAGTTCATGGTCGACCAGGGTAGTTCATGGTCAGGGGACCCATGGTTATTTGGTAATTGGCACTTGATGGTCAATGACCATGGTTTTGTAACATGGTCAACCATGGTCTTGGACCATGGTCAATGACCATGGGTTCAAGCTACAGATGAATCAGCTTGTTGCAAATAATGTCAGGTAATATTTGATTTCTTATAGGAAAGCTTAATAAATATTTTGTTGTAATTATGAATTTTTTATTATGTCAAACTAATTCATAAATCTTTCTATTTTTATAATAAGAATGATATATTACTTTGCTAACATTTCATTTAAAAGTGTATTTTGGGACTTTAAAAAAAAATACATAATTTTTGTTAAAGGGAGATAATATAAAAGTGTGAGACAATAACATGGTTGACCATAGTCGACCAGGGTCAAATGGTCAACCACGGTTGAAAACACTGACCATGTTAGACCATGGTCAAGCTTCAGTTTGTCTTTTCTCACCATGGTTGACCATGGTCAAACGGTTTATCTCTTTTTCTCACCATGGTCAACCATGGTCAGTCTTCTCTCACCATGGTCGATCACAGTCAACCATGGTCGACCATAGTCAACAACGGTGACCATGGTTGACCATGGTCGACCATGCTCCTGACTATCTCTTCAACATGGTATTTGATGGTTGACCATGTTTTTAACATGGTCAACCATCAAATACCATGTTGACCATGGTTCAACCATGGTCGCATTTCGCCTGGGTAACTGTGTACTGCATGTGGAGACTCTAACAGGAATAAGCAACATCAAACAGCAGAGATGAGCATTACAGAAAGACAGTGTGAATGTAAATAGAATACCTGGCCAAAACAATAACAAGGTTTTCCTATTTATGACAGATTATTGACCATTCGAGTCATCTAAAATAGAAATATTTATTTAATGTTTTTAGCACACTTGTGTTTATTAATAAAATGATCTATTATGGTCATTCATCCTTTGTCTGTTGTGAACCATCAACTGGAATCAGTTGGCTTGAGCTGGCCATAGTGAAGCTGTTATGAAGTCTGTGAAAAATCAAATTAAGTTCGCAATTGGGTCATCTTGAGTAAAACAATTTAATGTCATCAAACTAAATTGGTCATCTAGGGTCTAAATCTAGGCCAAAAAGTTTTTAAAAAAAGAAAAGCGTTGTCAACAACCAAGAGGTTTCAGCTCTAACCTGATCTTTGAGAATCCTTGTAACTATGTGTGACCCTGTAAAATTTCGTAACTATGTGTGGCCCTGTAAAATCTTGTAACTATGTGTGGCCCTGTAAAATCTTGTAACTATGTGTGGCCCTGTAAAATCTTGTAACTATGTGTGGCCCTGTAAAATCTTGTAACTATGTGTGGCTCTGTAAAATCTTGTAACTATGTGTGGCCCTGTAAAATCTTGTAACTATGTGTGGCCCTGTAAATTCTCCTTGTAACTATGTGTGGCCCTGTAAATTCTCCTTGTAACTATGTGTGGCCCTGTAAAATCTGTGTTCAGTTCACAACTGGTCATATCCAGTCCGAAGCTAGGTAACAGCCTTTTTCTGATCAACCAAAAGTTACATGTATTCAAGTGATCGTTTAAGGGCAAATAGATCTCTTGCTTGAATGTGTTCTGCTTGTATTTGTGTATGGATTTTGTTGCCATTTACGGAATGAACATGTGTGTCATGTGATAAGGTAAATAAGTAATGCCAATGCATAATTTTAGAATTTGCCATATTCAGTAGGCCATGCAAAACAGCACCATCCTTGATGGTCAAAAACATACATATACTAAATACATCAAAACCAACAAGTAATTAAGAATTGCAAATAATATAGAAGACCCCTACCAGCCTTACGTTCATTAACAAAAACGTCCGCCGCTAGAATTAGTTCGTCATGCGAACTACTTATTGAACGATTATAATCGTTCGCTGCAAACAATTTCAAGATGGCAGAGATAAACAATTTAATGGCCTTACTTGTTCTATTAGATTTTCAGCCGTACATTGAAAATTAGAAACTCAGTAATACTTGTTTCGTGTTCTATTTATTCAGCTTTGGTATCTACACTGTATCACAAATGCAAAACACATACAATCTACAATTAATGTTTAAATCGCTAAGATTATAATAAATTAAATCAAATATTTATCTATCCGCCATCTTTGTTCGCTTGGCGAGCTATGTGTAAAGGTCGTTCGCGATTGGCTTACATGTTCGTGGCGAACTTATCGTTCATTAACGAGAACTCACGTATTGTTCGCGAACATTGGAGAGCGTTTTCGTTAATGAATGACTGCAGGTTTCCAGGTTATCAATGTTTCTGTTGCCATGGCAATCATAATTTTTGTCATAATAAAAAAAGTACATGTGCATTATCTCCTTATTAGTCCCTATCCATATTATATTATGACATACCAAGTTTCATAAACCTAGCTTGAAAACTGATTGAGTTATGGCAGGATCCCAATTCTTGACGGACTGATGGACAGATGACAAACCTATAGTCCCCTAATTATATACCATGTTTCATTTACATAACTAATCAAAATACATCATTTTAGATATGAAATGTTTAATTGACATGAGTGATTAAATGATTTTTTATTATTAAATCAAGAAACATGGTCATTCCATAAATACCAGGTTTGCAAACACAGGACATAACTCTGGTAAAACTTGGTGCCAGCAAAACATGTGCAAACATCCACATGCCTTAATAAACATGCCAGCAATGTTCCATGACCATAGCTGAATAACTGTTAAAGACATGTGCCATACAAGCCCATCAAATTCACTAATCTGATAATAATTACCAGGTGTGTACGTAAAATATGTGAACAAGCAGAAAGCCTTAATTTCTTCTACCACCTTTTTATTGACGTAAAAGTTGATGGTAAAAACCAGCCAATGGTTGCATTAAGGTATCAGTTACATAAAGAATGACTAGAAATGCCAGATTAGCATACCTCAAACTTCTGAAACAGTTAGACAGGAAAACAACAATTAAAACATTAATATAGATAAGAGGATGACTGACAAAAAGTATTAAATCTTGTTAATATTAAGTTAGAGGTGATATTAAAACTTGAAGTAGGCAACACTCGTGTCTAACCCTAAATCTCGCTGAACGACATTCATGTCTAACCCCCTAAAGGTTGCTGGAGGCATAGTGATTCACGCCAGAATTACGCGTGGGGAACGTTCCAAGATCAAGGACTTGTTCAGAGTAACTGCTGATTCTCTGATACTGTAAATCAACAATATATTTAATCACATGCATGTAATAAACACAAAACTTACAACAATGACATCAGAAATACTAAATCAAGATATAGAAGAATAGTGAAAGCACAAGGCATTTAACCGTAAACCTTTTTCCATTGTTTTGCCTTTTCAAAATCCCATCAGTATACTAGAAGAAAACATCAATTACTTTCATATTTTAAATTGTAGTGGGTTGTTCCTTGTAAACTGCGCATATAGCATTGTACCACAACGGGTGTAAATTCCTAATCAAGCAAACGAAGAAATTAACTGTTAAGAGGGCTGCTACTATTGTTTTTACAAGCAACAGTATTAGGTGAAAACATGGGACAATAGCAGTTCCGATGAAGCAACACATTACACAGACAGGGGGAACTTTAGCTTAAATGCTGATAGTAACGTAGTGACAACTTTCCACACATTCTAATGATTCTATATACACATACACTCAAAGGTAGGTAACTATGATGAGACATGAATAGAAATCAAATTCAACACTCCCTGACCAAGTAAGTATAATTATTATACATTTAGATATTCACTTCAAAACTGGGAATAAATATGGGAAAAGATGTAAATATAATATATAAATAGATATATTTTGAAATAAAACTGATTATATCAAGAAAGAAAATGTCAGACAAATTTTGTAAAATTATTTGAATAAAAGAAAGTTGAATACAGGTGATTTTATATATTAAGTACTTTAAATGTTTGTATTTTTGTGCGAAAGAAAAAACATCCAACCAACAATCTTATACTGTATCTTAGTTCACAAGGGTTTGGTGATCAACTATCATACTTGAGACATGAGAGTAGCACGGTCCTATAACCCTTGCCGTGAGTAGCACGGTCCTGTATCCCTTGCCATGAGTACTTTGTCCAAACATTGTAATGCAAGCATGTGGAAAATGCCAATAGTAATAGAATCTTGTTGGATTAAGAACCAAGTACTAGCGAGAGGATTTATAAATTACATGAACAATGTCACATATCAAACAAGAGGGTCCAAAGGGCCCTGGGTCGCTCACCTGTTTGGCCTAGTGACCTAGATTTTGGCCCAAATGACACAGTATCTAACTTGACCTAGATTTTATAGAGATAAACATTGTGACCAAGTTTCATAAAGATAGAGTCAAAATTGTGACCTCTAGTGTGTTCACAAGATTTTTCAATGATTTGGCCTCGTGACCTAGTTTTTGCCCCCAGATGACCCAATATCGAACTTGACCTAAATTTTATAATGATGATCATTGTGATCAAGTTTCATAAAGATAAGGTCAAAACGGACCTCTAGTGTGTTCACAAGCTTTTTCAATGATTTGGCCTCGTGACCTAGTTTATGACTCCGGATGACCCAATATCGAACTTGACCAAAATTTTATAGTGATGATCAGTGTGATCAAGTTTCATAAAGATTAGGCTCAAATTGTGACCTCTAGTGTGTTCACAAGCTTTTTCAATGATTTGGCCTTCAAAGGCTTGTGACCTAGTTTTTGACCCCGGATGACCCAATATCGAACTTGACGTAGATTTTATAGAGATGATCATTGTGATCAATTTTCATAAAGATTAGTCTCAAATTGTGACCTCTAGTGAGTTCACAAGCTTTTTCAATGATTTGGCCTTGTGACCTAGTTTTTGACCCCAGATGACCCAATATCGAACTTGACCTAGATTTTATAGAGATGATCATTGTGATCAATTTTCATAAAGATTAGTCACAAATTGTGACCTCTAATGTGTTCACAAGGTTTTCCTTTGATTTGACCTAGTGACCTAGTTTTTGACCCCAGATGACCCAATGTCGAACTTGACCTAGATTTAATGGAGATGATCATTGTAATCAAGTTTCATAATGATCAGGCTAAATTTGTGACCTCTAATGTGTTCACAAGGTTTTCCTTTGATTTGACCTAGTGACCTAGTTTTTGACCCCAGATGACCCAATATCGAACTTGACCTAGATTTTATGGAGATGATCATTGTGATCAAGTTTCATAATGATCAGGCTAAATTTGTGACCTCTAATGTGTTCACAAGGTTTTCCTTTGATTTGACCTAGTGACCTAGTTTTTGACCCCAGATGACCCAATATCGAATTTAACCTAGATTTTATGGAGATGATCATTGTGATCAAGTTTCATAATGATCAGGCTAAATTTGGGACCTCTAGTGTGTTCACAAGGTTTTCCTTTGATTTGACCTAGTGACCTAGTTTTTGACCCCAGATGACCCAATATCGAACTTGACCTAGATTTTATGGAGATGATCATTGTGATCAAGTTTCATAATGATCAGGCTAAATTTGTGACCTCTAGTGTGTTCACAAGGTTTTCCTTTGATTTGACCTAGTGACTTAGTTTTTGACCCCAGATGACCCAATATCGAACTTGACCTAGATTTTATGGAGATGATCATTGTGATCAAGTTTCATAATGATCAGGCTAAATTTGTGACCTCTAGTGTGTTCACAAGGTTTTCCTTTGATTTGACCTAGTGACCTAGTTTTTGACCCCAGATGACCCAATATCGAACTTGACCTAGATTTTATGGAGATGATCATTGTGATCAAGTTTCATAATGATCAGGCTAAATTTGTGACCTCTAGTGTGTTCACAAGCAATTGTGAACGGACGACGGACGACGGACGGACGGACGACGGACGAAGAGCGATCAAAAAAGCTCACCTTGTCACTTTGTGACAGGTGAGCTAAAAAAAAGGCTAAAACTCTATCAAAACAAAACTAGATCAACCAGAATGCAGTGAATATATGAACAATTATAAATATTTCTAGGTAAAGTTTGATTCAACTCCAATAAATAGATTCTTAGAAGCATACCATACCACCCAGGGCCTTGTATACCATACCACCCAGGGCCTTGTGTCTGAGGAATAATCATACCACCCAGGGCCTTGTGTCTGAGGAATAATCATACCACCCAGGGCCTTGTATCTGAGGACTGATCATACCACCCAGGGCCTCGTGTCTGAGGAATAATCATACCACCCAGGGCCTTGTATCTGAGGACTGATCATACCACCCAGGGCCTTGTATCTGAGGAATAATCATACCACCCAGGGCCTTGTATCTGAGGAATAATCATACCACCCAGGGCCTTGTGTCTGAGGAATAACCATACCACCCAGGGCCTTGTGTCTGAGGAATAACCATACCACCAAGGGCCTTGTATCTGAGGAATAATCATACCACCCAGGGCCTTGTGTCTGAGGAATAATCATACCACCCAGGGCCTTGTATCTGAGGAATAATCATACCACCCAGGGCCTTGTGTCTGAGGAATAATCATACCACCCAGGGCATTGTGTCTGAGGAATAATCATACCACCAAGGGCCTTGTGTCTGAGAAATAATCATACCACCAAGGGCCTTGTATCTGATGACTGATCATACAACTCAGGTTATTGTATCTGAGGAATAATCATACCACCTAGGGCCTTGTATCTGAGGAATAATCATACCACCCAGGGCCTTGTGTCTGAGGAATAATCATACCATCCAGGGCCTTGTATCTGAGGAATAGTCATACCACACAGGGCCTTGTATCTGAGGACTGATCATACCACTCAGGGCCTTGTATCTGAGGACTAGTCATACCACCCAGGGCCTTGTATCTGAGGAATGATCATACCACCCAGGGCCTTGTATCAGAGGAAGGATCATACCACCCAGGGCCTTGTATCTGAGGAATGATCATACCACCCAGGGCCTTGTATCTGAGGAATGATCATACCACACAGGGCCTTGTATCTGAGGAATGATCATACCACCCAGTGCCTTGTATCCCATACCACCCAGGGCCTTGTATCTGAGGAATGATCATACCACATAGTGCCTTGTATCCCATACCACCCAGGGCCTTGTATCTGAGGAATGATCATACCATCCAGGGCCTTGTATCTGAGGAATGATCATACCACCCAGGGCCTTGTATCTGAGGAATGATCATACCACCCAGGGCCTTGTATCTGAGGAATGATCATACCACCCAGGGCCTTGTATCTGAGTAATGATCATACCACACAGGGCCTTGTATCTGAGGAATGATCATACCACCCAGGGCCTTGTATCTGAGGAATGATCATACCACCCAGGGCCTTGTATCCCATACCACCCAGGGCCTTGTATCTGAGGAATGATCATACCACCCAGGGCCTTGTATCTGAAGAATGATCATACCACCCAGGGCCTTGTATCTGAGGAATGATCATACCACACAGGGCCTTGTATCCCATACCACCCAGGGCCTTGTATCTGAGGAATGATCATACCACCCAGGGCCTTGCATCTGAGGAATGATCATACCACCCAGGGCCTTGTATCTGAGGAATGATCATACCACCCAGGGCCTTGTATCTGAGGAATGATCATACCACCCAGGGCCTTGTATCTGAGGAATGATCATACCACCCAGGGCCTTGTATCTGAGGAATGATCATACCACCCAGGGCCTTGTATCTGAGGAATGATCATACCACACAGGGCCTTGTATCTGAGGAATGATCATACCACCCAGGGCCTTGTATCTGAGGAATGATCATACCATCCAGGGCCTTGTATCTGAGGAATGATCATACCACACAGGGACTTGTATCTGAGGAATGATCATACCACCCAGGGCCTTGTATCTGAGGAATGATCATACCACCCAGGGCCTGGTATCCCATACCACCCAGGGCCTTGTATCTGAGGAATGATCATACCACCCAGGGCCTTGTATCTGAGGAATGATCATACCACCCAGGGCCTTGTATCTGAGGAAGGATCATACCACCCAGGGCCTTGTATCTGAGGAATGATCATACCACCCAGGGCCTTGTATTTGAGGAATGATCATACCACACAGGGCCTTGTATCTGAGGAATGATCATACCACCCAGGGCTTGTATCTGAGGAATGATCATACCACCCAGTGCCTTGTATCCCATACCACCCAGGGCCTTGTATCTGAGGAATGATCATACCACACAGGGCCTTGTATCTGAGGAATGATCATACCACCCAGTGCCTTGTATCCCATACCACCCAGGGCCTTGTATCTGAGGAATGATCATACCACCCAGTGCCTTGTATCCCATACCACCCAGGGCCTTGTATCTGAGGAATGATCATACCACCCAGGGCCTTGTATCTGAGGAATGATCATACCACACAGGGCCTTGTATCTGAGGAATGATCATACCACCCAGGGCCTTGTATCTGAGGAATGATCATACCACCCAGGGCCTTGTATCTCATACCACCCAGGGCCTTGTATCTGAGGAATGATCATACCACCCAGGGCCTTGTATCTGAGAAATGATCATACCACCCAGGGCCTTGTATCCCATACCACCCAGGGCCTTGTATCTGAGGAATGATCATACCACCCAGGGCCTTGTATCTGAGGAATGATCATACCACACAGGGCCTTGTATCTGAGGAATGATCATACCACCCAGGGCCTTGTATCTGAGGAATGATCATACCACCCAGGGCCTTGTATCTGAGGAATGATCATACCACTCAGGGCCTTGTATCTGAGGAATGATCATACCACCCAGGGCCTTGTATCTGAGGAATGATCATACCACCCAGGGCCTTGTATCTGAGGAATAATCATACCACCCAGGGCCTTGTATCTGAGGAATGATCATACCACCCAGGGCCTTGTATCTAAGGACTGATCATACCACACAGGGCCTTGTATCTGAGGAATGATCACACCACACAGGGCCTTGTATCTGAGGAATGATAACATGATTCACACCAAACCCTCACAGTGATGTCAGTATTGTAACATACACACATGTATACTATACAAATGTGATAGGATGAACATAATGTAATATGGACATACACTATATAATACTCACAGCAGGGGGTGGAGAATCTGAGCCCATTGATTCAGTTCTAGGATGTGTCGGCATAACAGTCACACTCTCTTCACTGTAACATAAATGTATACACATGTAATGATTTACTTATAAGTAAATAAACAACCAAAGTAATGATCAAACAGCATGGTTGGTAGGGTGGCTGCCTTGCTTGCACAGTTGGTCGGTTGTCCAATGCTTACCCTGTTTGTAAAGTTAGCCGGTAGTGTTCTAGTCAGGTAAAGGCACATGAAGAATGGCAATAAATATTTTCATATGTATAAAAGAACAATAAGAGAGGTTTATCAGAAATCTTTGCAATTGAGGATTTTAGGAAAACATGTACAAAATATTCCAGGAGCCTTTAGACTTTATATAACCCAATGTTCAATTCGCTCTCATGATCTTAACAATGTACGAATTTGGATACAACTGGGTATAAATGTTAACTGGGTAACAGCAAATAATCAGATAAAATTTCACATAGTTAAAAGTACTTGCAAAGAAATGATAGTGATGATTTATGTTGACTGAGTTTCAGTCTTAGTAACTCTTACAACACTGGTGAATAAGGCCCCTGATATTATAGTAGATGGTATGTAACAGTTTGATACTCCCTGACAGTTATAACTTACAGAAATGTAGGTTCAGAGAGTGGAACCCGTATGTAACAGTTTGATACTCCCTGACAGTTATAACTTACAGAAATGTAGGTTCAGAGAGTGGTACTCTTATGTAACAGTCTGATACTCCTGACAGTTATAACTTACAGAAATGTAGGTTCAGAGAGTGGTACTCTTATGTAACAGTCTGATACTCCCTGACAGTTATAACTTACAGAAATGTAGGTTCAGAGAGTGGAACCCGTATGTAACAGTTTGATACCCCTGACAGTTATAACTTACAGAAATGTAGGTTCAGAGAGTGGAACTCGTATGTAACAGTCCGATACCCCTGACGGTTATAACTTACAGAAATGTAGGTTCAGAGAGTGGTACTCGTATGTAACAGTCTGATACTCCTGACAGTTATAACTTACAGAAATGTAGGTTCAGAGAGTGGTACTCGTATGTAACAGTCTGATACTCCCTGACAGTTATAACTTACAGAAATGTAGGTTCAGAGAGTGGAACCCGTATGTAACAGTTTGATACTCCCTGACAGTTATAACTTACAGAAATGTAGGTTCAGAGAGTGGAACTCGTATGTAACAGTTTGATACTCCCTGACAGTTATAACTTACAGAAATGTAGGTTCAGAGAGTGGTACCCGTATGTAACAGTTTGATACTCCCTGACAGTTATAACTTACAGAAATGTAGGTTCAGAGAGTGGTACCCGTATGTAACAGTTTGATACTCCCTGACAGTTATAACTTACAGAAATGTAGGTTCAGAGAGTGGAACTCGTATGTAACAGTTTGATACTCGCTGACAGTTATAACTTACAGAAATGTAGGTTCAGAGAGTGGAACCCGTATGTAACAGTTTGATACCCCTGACAGTTATAACTTACAGAAATGTAGGTTCAGAGAGTGGTACCCGTATGTAACAGTTTGATACCCCTGACAGTTATAACTTACAGAAATTTATGTAGGTTCAGAGAGTGGTACCCATACGTAACAGTTTGATACCCCTGACAGTTATAACTTACAGAAATGTAGGTTCAGAAAGTGGTACCCGTATGTAACAGTTTGATACCCCTGACAGTTATAACTTACAGAAATGAAGGTTCAGAGAGTGGAACTCGTATGTAACAGTTTGATACTCCCTGACAGTTATAACTTACAGAAATGTAGGTTCAGAGAGTGGTACCCGTATGTAACAGTTTGATACCCCTGACAGTTACAACTTACAGAAATGTAGGTTCAGAGAGTGGAACCCGTATGTAACAGTTTGATACCCCTGACAGTTATAACTTACAGAAATGTAGGTTCAGAGAGTGGAACCCGCATGTAACAGTTTGATACCCCTGACAGTTATAACTTACAGAAATGTAGGTTCAGAGAGTGGTACCCGTATGTAACAGTTTGATACCCCTGACAGTTATAACTTACAGAAATGTAGGTTCAGAGAGTGGAACTCGTATGTAACAGTTTGATACTCCCTGACAGTTATAACTTACAGAAATGTAGGTTCAGAGAGTGGTACTCTTATGTAACAGTCTGATACTCCTGACAGTTATAACTAACAGAAATGTAGGTTCAGAGAGTGGTACTCGTATGTAACATTTTGATACCCCTGACAGTTATAACTTACAGAAATGTAGGTTCAGAGAGTGGTACTCTTTCATCTCCCATAGTACCGTATGTATTATATGGTGGTGGTCGAGGTAAGAACGGGTCCGAATCATCTACCTTCCTGTATGTCTTCCTGTAAACATAATACAACAAACACTTCAGTCAAACATAATGGTAGAACATCAGCTATGACATGTTCAATCTATTAGCAGCTAGTCACTATTGAAAAGGTAATTTTATAGGAAAATGCAAAGGTTTTACTTGGGTCTTTTAGAAATTTTGCACAGATCTTACAATTTTACAGCTTAAATATCTTGTCAGAATCCTTTGAATCAAAAGGTAGATTTGTTGGAAATATCAGGATCATTTCAAGGGACAAGAGAAACCTGGGTATACGGTATTACGGGCATTGGAGAAGAAGACATTTCATTAAAGAAAATGTTTAACAAATGACAACAAGACCAACAAAGGAATAACTCCCCAATGCTCTTCAATCTGTTGTTTTAGCCTATATTATTGTGTAATGAAATTCAAGAGAGATACAGTAATTGTAATGTATTTTATTACATAACCAGCGGTGTGGGAGTGCATTTAAGTTGTGCCAATATCATAATGCACACACAGCCCGTTACATAAATATTTAAATTAGCTCGACATTGGTTGGTTGGTTCAGGGTGATGTAACATAAGCCAATCCATACCTTGAATCGACCTGTGATGTCAGAATAATACAAACGTCGTCATATCGTCGCGCGCATTGTAACGCTAAATTTTGACTGAAACCTATGCAGCGTACATCAGCTTTTTGAACATAAATAAGCATTCTCTACGATGATGTGATAAATAGAGTCTTACATTTGTGCTAATTACATACAAGTTTTATTGAACTTGTCAACAAAAAACATTATGACACTCGCAAAGCCTTGCGTCATGTTTTTTTGTCCACTCGTTTAATAAAACTTATATGTAATGATCACTCATGCAAGATCCTCTACAGTATATATTAGACTTACCTGGTTCCCAGGTACAACCACACCCTAGGAGCTAAACATTGTATGAACATCAATGACAAACCAAGTACTGGTAATATCAGCAATATCAATGACACACCAACACTGTAAATATCAAACATCATACATATAAATATCTATACATGTACAACAATATTACACATTATCTCAAGTTTACAATATTTTGTGGTCAGATGTAACCCAGATTATCTAACAGGTTATACTGGAATTTGTTATCAACCGCTACTAATTTGCTCTTCGGTAAATTTATACACAATGTGACAAAGGGCCTTAACTCCAGCAATAATCATCTGACCTATAATTTGTGACAATATGCTCAACTAAGTTTAGTACTAAGCATTGATGTGAAGTTTCATTGTAATCCGACCAATGGTAAGGGAGAACTAGCCCTTACAAAATATCATAATACAGGAGACAGTGATAATATCCAAAATATCTGGCCTGTCTAAGTTGCTTCGTCTCATTAAAGATAGCGAATGGATAAATAACCTCAACACCAAATTTCCATCTGGACTTAATTCCAGAGAAGTACGTCAAATGTAACATGACGTCGTGACATCATATCTTTTAATATTACGGGAAAACTTCATAACAAGTTACAATGCAAAGTGTCAAGCGGTACAAAAAATGTTGAAAAATTATTAAGTGAATCATATCTCTGGAAAAAGACCGCTATGTGATATAATTATACTAGATTTTTGCCCTGACAAAGTTTAGGATATCCATCCATATTCACCTCCAGAACATAATCACTGTGTCTCCTGTTCTATATATGTGAGATATTAATACAGTCAATTACACAGAGGAACATACTCAGCCAAACCAGCATTCAAGCTCAGTGAAGTTTTATATTTCACCAACAAATCTAGTACTGTTACATGGAATACATGAGATGTTGTAATGTAGCACACTTACATGGAATACATGAGATGGTGTAATGTAGCACACTTACATGGAATACATGAGATGGTGTAATGTAGCACACTTACATGGAATACATGAGATGGTGTAATGTAGCACACTTACATGGAATACATGAGATGTTGTAATGTAGCACACTTACATGGAATACATGAGATGGTGTAATGTAGCACACTTACATGGAATACATTTGATGGTGTAATGTAGCACACTTACATGGAATACATGAGATGTTGTAATGTAGCCTATCTTGTAATACATGTGATGTTGTAATGTAGCACACTTACATGGAATACATGAGATGGTGTAATGTAGCACACTTACATGGAATACATGTGATGTTGTAATGTAGCACACTTACATGGAATACATGTGATGTTGTAATGTAGCACACTTACATGGAATACATGAGATGTTGTAATGTAGCACACTTACATGGAATACATGTGATGGTGTAATGTAGCACACTTACATGGAATACATGAGATGGTGTAATGTAGCACACTTACATGGAATACATGTGATGGTGTAATGTAGCACACTTACATGGAATACATGAGATGGTGTAATGTAGCACATTTACTGGGAATACATGTGATGTTGTAATGTAGTACACTTACATGGAATACATGAGATGTTGTTATAATGTAGCCTATCTTGTAATACATGTGATGTTGTAATGTAGCACACTTACATGGAATACATGAGATGGTGTAATGTAGCACACTTACATGGAATACATGAGATGGTGTAATGTAGCACATTTACTGGGAATACATGTGATGTTGTAATGTAGCACACTTACATGGAATACATGAGATGGTGTAATGTAGCACACTTACATGGAATACATGAGATGGTGTAATGTAGCACATTTACTGGGAATACATGTGATGTTGTAATGTAGCACACTTACATGGAATACATGAGATGGTGTAATGTAGCACACTTACATGGAATACATGAGATGGTGTAATGTAGCACACTTACATGGAATTCATGAGATGTTGTAATGTAGCACACTTACATGGAATACATGAGATGGTGTAATGTAGCACACTTACATGGAATACATGTGAAGTTGTAATGTAGCCTATCTTGTAATACATGCGATGGTGTAATGTAGCACACTTATAAGGAATACATGCGATGGTGTAATGTAGCACACTTATAAGGAATACAGGAGATGTTGTAATGTAGCACTCTTACATGGAATACATGTGATGTTGTAATGTAGCACACTTACATGGAATACATGCGATGGTGTAATGTAGCACACTTACATGGAATACATGAGATGTTGTAATGTAGCACACTTACATGGAATACAGGAGATGGTGTAATGTAGCACACTTACATGGAATACATGTGATGTTGTAATGTAGCACACTTACATGGAATACATGAGATGTTGTAATGTAGCACTCTTACATGGAATACATTTGATGTTGTAGTGTAGCACACTTACATGGAATACATGAGATGTTGTAATGTAGCACACTTACATGGAATACATGAGATGGTGTAATGTAGCACACTTACATGGAATACATGAGATGTTGTAATGTAGCACTCTTACATGGAATACATGAGATTTTGTTATGTAGCACACTTACATGGAATACATGAGATGGTGTAATGTAGCACACTTACATGGAATACATGTGATGGTGTAATGAAGCACACTTACATGGAATACATGTGATGTTGTAATGTAGCACACTTACAGGGAATACATAAGATGTTGTAATGTAGCACACTTACGTGGAATACAGGAGATGGTGTAATGTAGCACACTTACGTGGAATACAGGAGATGGTGTAATGTAGCACACTTACATGGAATACAGGAGATGGTGTAATGTAGCACACTTACGTGGAATACAGGAGATGGTGTAATGTAGCACACTTACGTGGAATACAGGAGATGGTGTAATGTAGCACACTTACATGGAATACAGGAGATGGTGTAATGTAGCACACTTACAGGGAATACATAAGATGTTGTAATGTAGCATACTTACATGGATCTATTACATATACCAGTCAGTGCCTTCACATAGTTTGAGTGTATCTGACCACAGTAGACTGTACTACCCAAACTGTTTATATTGTCTAGTGCTGAGGATAGGTCACCTCGGATTAACTGTACAGGTCCAGCAATCTACAAGACAGTAATAAAGTGAAAAAAATACATGCACATTGGTTCATTACACTTGAATCAGTGTCAAAAGATCACAAATTACAAAAACCTGTATGCCAAACCCTCAAATCTGTGTCAAAAGATCACAAATTACAAAAACCTGTATGCCAATCACTGCCAATTGTCAACAAACACTGTGTTTTGTTGTTACTGTGGATGGTCGTTGTAGACATGTCTACCTGTATAATCATGTGAATTATACCATGTGATACGAGGGTCATTCAATAAGTTTGTGGACTGGACTCATACTTTAATACACATTGACACAGAGACAAACTAATTATATCACACAAAACTACAACTTTTCTGACACAAGTGCAGAAAACTTTGCACGAAACGACACATTTTTAAAGAAACTGTGGCTACCATAAACTACCACCTTACCGCAACCACCACACAGCGTAATTATATTCTGACGTCAGTGATGTTATTGACGTTTTGCTATTTCTCAAAAGGTAAACCCGAAATTCAATTATGTAGGGTTAACGCATGCTTTTTCGCGCTATTACATCTGCAGTGTCCCGAGGGACAGTTGGTGCCCAAGCCCGTCAGGGCGAGGGAGGGCAAAAACACTCTTGCGGGACTCCCTAGATCTATTAATGCAAAAAAGCTTGTGTAAACGCTTTTATAGCATGAAAACAACACTTTATTTGTATGTTTAAAAATAAATTACTCAAAATTATAATATTCTGGCCCATGCCCTTCATCAGGATTTATTTCTATCACATGTATTTAAGTTATATCCATCTTGTTTTATCATTATGTTGTTATGAGTATGTTTTTCAAAATTATGACACTTTGGTGGGACATTTTGGGCGACGTAGGGAAAACAAACGCGACGTCACTTAGCAAACGATACGTCATATGCAAGTTTTTGTTACGAGCGTCAACTTCCAGTATCCCCAAATACCAAGAATACAGTGACATTGGGGGATTGTTTACGTTTATTATTTTACTATTATAGAAAATTGATTAGTAGTTACAATTAAAATGTGAATTTCAGTTCATATGAAGCTGTAAATCATTTAATTTCGTCGGCTGGGTCCTGAAAGGAGCATACTTAAAACTGGACACCAACAGCATGTGAATCCTTATATAAACGTATGAGCAAAATCACGTAAGTATATTATTCAAAATATCTACCACAACATTTGATGTTTTCAAAGTTAGGGATTAAGCAAGGTTGTATTTTAAATAGAAACACCTTGCATAGTTTGACTGGCGGTTCCTTAAACATCCCTACGTTTGCAAATTATTCCAATCCCTGCATCGTGTTTAATATCATGCTGCTCTTCAGAAATTTGATTTTGTCACTAAAACACAGACTCGCTGAATATGACATGTGCTTTGTTTATTTCATTAGCAGTGTATGTGTGTTTGTTGTGTATTTCCAAGACAAGTTCAAAATTTAATAGTTGCACGATTTCCTTGCGTAAATTCATCAGCATTTTGACGTAACTGAAAATGTGACAGGCATAGATAAAATACTTCTAAATTCTAATATCCAAATAACTTAATAATTTCCGGAAATCTTATGATAATATCTTGCAATAATCTGGCAAACATATGGGAATGTAAATTGATTAATTTGGAATTTATAACTACATGTAGATGGAAAAGTAAAAGAGGTATGTTACGTCGGTCGGGGTGGGAGCGTTACTATGGTAATACAACGTCTGCTGACATGCTACTGTGTTGCATAATCAAAGATAAATTTGTACCTAATGTAGGTAATAGATACGTGTTTATAATGATATACAAAATTATTATTTTAACATAAATGTTATAAAATGAGAACAATTGTCTACGAATATATTGAATGACCCTCATATAATCATGTCTGAAATTGATAGGTCTTGTCTTCAATTATAGCTCTATTATTTATAAATAGGGTCGGTATTTTATTAAACAAGAAGCACAGAAGTTCCATGAAAACCAAGCGTTTACAAAGAGACAAAACTCCACTGAAGCTAAGTTTCAGTCATTACAAAATTCCATTACAAAGTGCTAAAAACTTCACTTGAGTTAACATTACATTCATCACTAAACAGGACATGTATTATTGGCCTTACACTATAATTGGCATACAAACTATGCAACAATATTCTTGGAGACTATAACTACATGTACAAACAATTCACAATATGTATGTACAACAAGACTGTGTTCAAAAAAGCTATGCCCTGGTGGAATCCTTGTCCATAATAACTAGGTAAGTCCATCAGAGATTATAATTTTGTTGAAATGTTTGATAGAGTTACATGGCTTTGGTAATGTAAGCCCTTTATGATGGTCAACAAGTATGACACGTTTGGAAGCAATGCCTTTATTGACTTAATAAATATTTGAGTTTCAAAAACTAAAAAATGTTTCAGTTCCCTTTTTTCGGACTAATGGACTATAAACTAGACAACAACATCCTGATGCTTCCTAAAATACTACTTTTATAAAAATAACAACAGTCAAAAACAAAACACAACATTTAAAGAGGTAAAACTTACCAACTAGAAATGCAAAAAGAAAATTAACACATTTAAAAAAAAAATTCTGATAACAATTCGCAATATTTATTTTAACCATTTACTTGCCGGCTTTCATGGCTGCAACAACGGTATACAAGTTTGTACACAGAACAACATAACTAGTGCTCAAGAAGCATTGATTACCATTATTTTCAGAATTTAGGGTTTTCTCATGTTTGGGTTGGGGAGAAACCCTAGCTATATTAGTGATGGAGGAAATATCAGTATTTTTCAACACAGGGAACTGATTTTGATGATAAAGTCTGGCTATTTGGGGGAAAATAGTATGCTTTAAATATAACATACTTCTTGGGTACATGCATTGACAGGTCTTTACTATTATAATACACTTACAGACTTTGAAAACGCACCACTGTTCAGGGGTCAGTATTTTTTGTATGAACTATCTGGAGTTATTTTATACCAATGGAATAATGTTCCTGGGTAAGAACGTTGCCGATAAAGTATATTTTAATCCAATTTTACTAACTGAAGCGTTAGTAGTGATGATGTGGCCAAATCTCATTTTTAGCGCATGAGTCTCGTGCTTCTGAAATTATCCGAAAGGTGTAAATGACAATGTGTAATCGATTCATTATCATACAAAAAAACCAACACATTTTAAGTTTTTCAAAACCAAAGGTTACATTTAATGTCAATCTGAAACTGATGTGTCTTGAGGTTAAAACATGTTACATACCGGAAGTAGCCACCACACGGTTTTTGCGCGATTACATCATCATGATATAATAAATATTCATCTCCAATAGTGTTTTATGCCAACTGACATCACCATTTGTCTCCATATAGGGATTAAAGGCCTAAAAAGCCACCTAATTGGGATAAAATTAATGCGCATGCTCCGCTAAATAAACGACTTCCAGTCCACAACCGTACCTGTCAAAAGAACGTGTGGCGTCGATAGATTTGCTAAATCATCAAATGAAAAGATCAAACACGTTTTTCTATGAAATACAACATTTTCATTTAGTAACCTGCCAATTTGTGTTTCATCTAACATTGAAAGCGTGCCTCAAACATGCAGTCACTTCCTTCTTGTATTTCTATTTCCGGATGACAGGGGTGTTAACCTTGGACAGTATGAATATAACCATGCACATAAATAACAAATAACATTCATTTTTCTTGAAGAAAACAATATCTGCGTGATGGAATGTCCCAGATTTTGATCCCACCGAAAACATATGAAATGTTCTTTCAAGCCTGAGTCCACGGATGAGTTCCATGACGCAAACGGCTCACAAGGTTGTCTGAATCTTTGTTGATGAATAGAGGAACATTCCCCAGAAGTGGATTGAAATTGTAATGAGTACCCGCTATTGTGAAAACACCTAAAACATAACTTTACACGCACTCTCCCTAACTGTGAATTTGGATTAGAAACTTAAGCATGTGGATGTCACGTGACTTAGTAGCAGTGTTAACTGTCGTTTTGAAATTTTGCTAGAAGCTAAAACATAAAATAAGCTATCTTTAGACAAAATTTTAATACAATTAAACTATGTTTACTATTAAATTTCTCGGTTTTAATAAGTGGTGCGTTTTCAAAGTCTGTAAGTGTATATTAAGGAACATAAACAACCAGGAATTTCAGATTGAAAGTTTTAATTATAAATCTAGAAACATAATCTAATTGTTTAGCACTGGTAGCTGAACTGAATGTTGGCAGCTGTAAATCTTACTGAGTACCTGCTGTATAAATATAGTTACTTACATATTGTGAGATGTTATAGTGACGTGTTTTATCTATGGCCATATTCAGTGTATGATTAGCTTCAGTTATATATAACCTTGCATCATCCAGAGCCTAAAAAAGAAATCATCAAGGTACATAATCACATCTCCAGGGCTATTTATCTGTTCATCATTATATATCAGATTTCACCATTTTATAGTCAAAATACTGACAATCTAAGACACATTACAATCCCGTCCCCATTACGAGGCTCAAATTGAATGTCTGGGAATTACAGAGGTCAAACCCCTGAATTAGACATCACATGGCTCAGAATGAAGACAAAATGATTGCTGCTACATATTGGTCCTAGTTTCACAAACTAGCATTTATCTAAGGATCACCATAATTATTGTCAATAATCACAAACTAACATCTTCACTGTACGATCACAGTTGCATTTCCTTACCAGGAAAATGATAACAGATGCAGAAATAGGAAGTACTCTCTTGTGAAGGAGGAAACTTTTATAGATTTAAGAGAGGGAAACTATTATGCATGTATATGTCAAATTATTGGTATACCGCATTACCTCATATCATCGCCCCCGGGGGCGATACTTTTTAGGAAAAAATAATTCCATACACAGTCGGACCTCGTATAAACGCCCCCCACGGAACGGTACCGTACAGTACGACACTTAGCCGTTACCTTAACCAGTACAAATTACTTCCCCTTCTTAAAAATACCGGACTATGCCAATCGTATGCAAAAATGGCTAATAAACATGTAGACTTCACTGTTCATACCGGTATAAAATTACCTTGGCAGTAATTAATTGTTCGTTTGAATGGATTACCGTATGATGACTGACTGTTATTCTGGATTTGTGTGGATACTTAATTGGATTACTGAAGGACTAATTATTGAAGGTGAGATTGTTTTTCCAAAAATAGACGGGGGAGGGGGTGTTCATTAGAGGAAATACGGTATACATTATTGTATTTAATAAATACCAAGTTTCAATTTCTACAATAATACAGATTTATAACAAACAATAGCCAACAATCTCATACAACATGTCACATACATGCATACTTGATTCAGGCAGGTGCCGTATTTCATCTATCCATGAAGATCATGACTTAAGACTATCTATCTGAAGAATAAGGCATGTTCTGTTCTTTCAATCATAATTATGGTGGTTCATTATACTAAAATAATTATTATTCTTTTCATCAATTCATTTGCAGAACTGATTATTCTCTAATAACTATAGATTTACAGGAAGCTTTGATTTGAATGCGAGAGAAAACACTCTTGTCACAAGAAAACTAACCCAGTATTGTTATTATACTGACCTTAGAAAAGTTCTGTGGATCCTTCTTGTTCTTGCATTCAACATAACTTGATATAATTTCTGAAAACAACAAATATAAAATACAAACAAAGATAGGCCAACTCATATATATGACAGACTATAGATTGGATCTACCACAAGTTATCGTTTGATATCAAAATTTCTTAAATGAGTCTAGAAAAACAGTTATCAAGCGAGCCTTATTTTTACAAAAAAGCAGCTTGAAACGGAATTCGGCTAAACTATGCACCAAAGAACACATTCTACGTAAAAGTAGTCCCAAATTGCCTTCTGTATATAGAAACTAAAACGATGCTTTAAAAGCTGCAAACAATTAACATTTATTCAAATTACAATAATTGGCATTTTTCAACTTATTATTTGGAATTTATAAAGAATATAGTCTGTTACTAAATCAGTGAATTGTGCATTTGAATTATGCACATTTTTGTTATCACATGTGTTGTATAACAATGTTCTTCAATTTGTTATCACATCGAATATTACGGTGTTTATGTGAAAAAGCCATATAAAACATAGCCAGAATTTCATATCAGTCACAAAAACACAAATCACTTTTCGTTCATTTTCATATTTTGAAAACTTAAACCTAAACTGTCTTTTTCAACTATTTTTCACATCTCCTGAAGGTTGCCAAATTCACAAGTTTGTCCCAAAGTTTTATGTATTGCCATACCTGCTTTGATTTTGCTCTCCAACTGCGAGATAACAAAGGTATTTGGATCCATGCAGAAATCACTCACTGCCTGAAATTCAAAAATTAGAAATGTGAAAATTTCACCAGAAACAGAATACATGTATTTCCAAACAAGGGCAATAACTCAACAAAACTAAATTATAGTTAATAAGCTAGCACCAATTATACAGCTTCACACACTGGCATACATTCCAGCAAAGTTTCAATGACTAGATAAAATCTCTTCAGACATAAAACAATACCTGCATCATTGTGTTACAAAGCCATATTTTCACACATGCCTAAGCAGCCTAATTGACATTATGCCAGAGAAGAGATCGCTCCATCCGACTGTTTGTCAAAGGTTGCTTGGCGGCGAAGGTTTTCAAGTCAATCCATTGGACCATGTGATTATAATTTTATTATTTAACGTTAAAATTAATTTAAAGGGTATTGATTGACAACTGGTATAATGTCAGTTGCCTTTAAACTGGCATAATGTCAGTTGCCTTTAAATACTACTTTTTTCAATCATTCATTCATTGAGGCTCTGGTAAATACTAACTAGTGAACATGTTACTGAGTGTAAAAGTTACTATACAACATGCCACTACCCTAGTGAATATCATTTTGCTAGTAAGCATAGCTAAGAAGCACCATATACCGGTAATGTTTCATGGCGTAGTTGAGGAGATGCCTCCACTATTGTAACATAGTTTTAACAGAGCGATATTCGTATGTAAGCACTATATTAAGGAACAAATATTTTATATGATAGCTTACCACAGAAGTGCCAAGATAAACACCAGTAACAACCCAGGACAGAAACAGGGAGAAAAATCCACAAGTTATACCCCTGAAATGTACAAACATAAATGATTACGGCTTTAATGATTTTTTTTTCAAAATTATCAATGACAGTCTTTATTTACATCAATTGAGAACCAATCTCAATTACCAGTAAAACTTTTAAAGAACTTTTAGAAAAAAATTAGAAGCAATGAACCCAATAAGTATTAGTTCAGGAGTCGATAAGACGTAACATATAATAGGATTGAAACAATGGACTACCCAAGACTTACAGAAACCATTTAAGAGTGATTCTCTGTAACCACCAAAAAAACTTGGCCAGGCATAGTCATGGATTCTAATGATTTTTATTCCACACATACATGTCATCATCCTGTTCATGAAAATAAATTTTGAATTCCAAAATGTTGCTTGGTTGCTATGGAAATTGACTTTGAATTTCGAGAAAAATGCAATTTTGGTCAAATTAGCGTGGTTGATTTAAGTTTCCAATTTAATCTCTACAAACATTTCTGAGTGAACAAACTGATATACCAAATTAAAGATGAATAAATTATCTTCCTAAAAATTACAAATATCAACTGAATGGATACGTTGTAGAATATTTATACCAGTTTAAAGTTGATGTTAATCCTAATTTTAGACTGAAAACAAGGCTTATTTTACAGCCGTTTACGAGAAAAGCCGGGCACTTTGAATGTGATGCTTAACTGTATTAATTAACGAGATGTTGAATATCTAAAATGAATAAAAATTTGAGTGAAGCTACTCGATTTGACCGATTTATCAATCATCAATTTTTACCGAAATGTCTATTTTCGCATATTTTCACGGAATTGTACGGATTTACGAGGTTTTATAACTACGATGATTTTTTAGTAACATGCGATTGACACACTGCATTAAAACAAAGATATACTTATTCTAGAATTTTTAAAGTTTTATTTATGATATCACTGTTGTAAATAAAATCAGGAAAAAGAATCTGTAGATTAGAGTAGTGCTACAGAGCGGTCGCTTTGCTTAGGCAATGGGTCCTGTTTTAGTAACCCTATGATGAAATGTCTTTTCCGGGTCACCGCAGGTTGAGGGCATGATATTGGTTTTTATCCACATGTGGAGAAGTTGTGAGGTCCTTGTGGAAGGGTTAATGTTTTTGAGAACCAGCATTTTACCAGACTATTTAGAAAGAATAAGGTTGCTAAAGTCTGATCTGCTGACCTGTATTTGTAATCAGATGTCTTTTCTCAGTTGCGACAATTGATACCCTCAATCCGCAGTCTAATTATAAGGAGTCATTTTTAAAATAAATTCATTTTAATAGTTTTATACACTTCATTATTTTATCTTTTCAGATTTCACTATGGATCAACATGATACCACAGCCTATGCTAATTAAATACAGTCATTCTTGATTCTGTTCATGGTGTCATGACTAGGTGACAAAGGGCCATATCAACAGCTAGCAATGCATCAATCTTCAAGATATCAAGGTACTTTATATGCACACAATCATAAATGCACATTTTACTAAGATGGCAAGACTTGGCTATTCTGAGTTATTAACGTTAACTGTCAATCCATACTGACAGGCCTATTCAACATCTATTTATTTTTGTTAAACACAGTATGTTGAATCATCAGCTTCTTTTGAAATTATCATCACTCAAGCGTTTTAAAAAGTACTTCATCTACAGAGCAGCACTTTGTCAGAAAGTAACCTCTGTATAGCAACACTTAAAAATTGTCCTTTTAGAGTTGTTATTTATTTGTAAATTTAATCTATTGTACAGCAACAACCTATAAACAATGACCAATATAAAGGCTAGCTACAATTGCTGTTATTCTACAGAGTTTGTACTGCACATGTTGCATAATCAGTCATTCAGTGTATTTATATTTTCAGATTCTACAAATACAGCTGATTAAGAAACCAAAGTACACATAGTGTTTAGTGAAGGTGCAATCAAACAGTGGACTCATAATGTGCAGTGCTGTCAGCAAGATTCAACATAATCTGAACACAAATATACTTTTTTTCTAAGAACTCTTCTGTGCTTTTAATTGAAACTATAATTTTTTTAGCATTGAAACTATAGCCTTTCTTGCCTTAAAATATGAATTTAATATATCATATGTATCAGTCAATAGTGTTTAAAATAAATAGTTTCTGATCATAGTAAACATTGAGTTAATTAAAATTATAATATATAATATTTTATTATCCAGTGTGATCAATTAATCTTAAACAATGAGCCAATAAATAAATGCATACACTAGTTATTTTAAATTGTTTATCTGAAATTCCAAAATGTATGCGTTCAGTATTCACAAATATTTGAATGTATTGTCTCTATAATAAATTATTGTGTATGAATCTTTATATTTGGTATAAATTATTCCATTTCATGTCTAGCCTAAAATGCATAATGCCATATTTCAGTCTGACTGGCTGTGATGTATCTGGTAATTTTGGATAATTTGCAGTTAAAATGTAAGGTCATCACTAGTCATTTTACATGACAGTCACATGCAAGATGTTAACTACTGGTAGTTTGTAAATTTATGTAAAAATACTTGAATTGCTTATTTTTGTAATAAGTAGGTAGTTATAACTTTGTTAGTATAGTCATTGAAAAAGCCACTGAGCTTGTATGTAGATATAAAAATGAGCTATGTCAAATAAAAGTTACCAAAACATCAATAAATTTATTTATTATTATCATTGTTAGCAAAACACAGTTTTTGCATGCAAACCAATATGCATGGAATGGCTAATTATTTCATAGTCTATATTTCTGTTGTGCTATGATCTACCAAACTAGAGAAAAGTCATTTGAAATGTGTGTAAATGTATAAATAGTTTAAAAGACTCAATTCTGAAAAAAAAATGTTTGTGTAAGTTATTGTTATAAATGTATCTAAGTTCAAGGGACTATTTCATTAAGTCTATTTAATGCAAGTCTTAACTCTTTTGGCATTAACATGGAGTTTGATGATATTTGTCAATCGTTAAAACTTCATGTATGTTTGTTGATCATGCACAATCAAAATTCAGGCTTATAATACATTCAAAACCCCGAGGCCCTTTTCTGCATGAAAATTTGCACACATCCTACTTCTCACATGAAAAATCTCATTATCTGGATTTCACCAGAGCAAAAATCATATCGTCCATGGAATAATTGTCTTGTCTGTGTATCCGGGTTAAATGCCATTTCACAACCATTTTCAGTTATACAGTATATAGTAGCTGATAAACCGTACAAGTTTTCCTGAACTGTATTCTAACCAGTACTGCTATAGTATATATATAGTATAGCCTATACCAACCCTTCCAACAGGAAGAAGCAAATCCACAGGTGGATAAACATCATCTTGTCCAATTTTCATGTACAGACTTTTATGACCTGCATCAATTGGGAAACAAACATGGAATGTCCTGTTACAAATCCAGTGCAGTCGCCCACTGAACCATATTGCCATGACACACCCCATCTGAAATCTACTGTATTCCTAAACTTCCCAACCCTGGAAAGAGTATTACTATGAACATGTTCCTCACAGAATTACACATTTTTATGTAGAGGGCTGTATAAGATACACATGTATCATGTTGATACCAGATAGCAGCAAAAGTATGAACTTTCTGTACTTTCTTTCAAATTAACTGGAAAGTTTGAGTTTTGTTGCCATGGCAACAAATGAAGATATGAGTGTATGTTGTATAATTGATGATCAAAACTATTTAATAGTGTGTTGTTTAGGTAGTCTGACATATATTATCCCTCATGTACCTCATAATATTTAAGAAAAATGTGTATACTGATATCCCTGTTAACAAAGTGGGTGGGGTACTAATTAAATACCCTCAAAATCCAAAAATATTGATTTTTGGACTTACTTCAGACAATTTAAGTGTTGTTTTGACAATATGTATTGTGAATAACTCCAGCTTTTACCTAACAAGACTTATTCTGAATGCAATTAAACTAAAAATAGCGAAAATAGGAAAATTAAAGAAATACGTAAGTTGCCATTTTCGACATTTTTAAACAAAATTTTCAGAAAAATTTCCCATAGCCCCACCGAGATTTTTCTAAATTGATTTGTACCAGTCTGTCGTCTTTGCTTGCATGGCAACAAGCATGTGGTATGTGCCCGGCTTTTTTAGCAAATTTAATTTGAAAAACACATGAAAAATATAAATTTGATAAAATATCAATATATGAAAACCATGGTAATCTAAAATGCATGCCATATACTTAGCATTTGTATATTTCCGTGGCTTTTAACGTTTATATAACCACATATCCATGAACTTATCTAATTCAAAACTCAAAATCATGTAAGTGGCTTAGTTAAGATTACAGGAGATGGTTAAATAACGCATTTTGGTTGTAAAATGAATGAGGAAAAGTGGCAAAATATGCCCAAATCACAAAAACCCAGTTTCCATGGCAACGGTACCCGATATCATTGATATGAACCCTGGTTTGTTGTTAGTGGGTGGTATGTTTAAAAGGGTGCAAGTTTCAGCAAAATCGGTGACTATGCCTGCCGGACCCCTTCTTTAATTTTTTGGTTTTTACAGAGAATTGCTCTTAAATTTTGAGTCAGGTTCAGTCCTTTTCAAAACGAAATGAACTCCAACTGACCGACAAACATGTATGCACAAAAGGGTCATTGTGGCGACTGCATCAAGCCTCTGCAAGCAAACCAGCTAAGCAGACTTAAGGCTATCTGGGTGTAATAAAGAATCTCCTTTTGAAGAGTCCTCAAGTTCAGTAATGTTATGGCAAATTGACAGATTTCCTATAGGCCGTGGGTTCAAACCCCACTACTAGAGCTAAACTATTTTTATTCTTCTTTTTTTTCAATTTTTAGTTATAAGACAAAGTTTTGGCTTCATGACTTTATAGTGTAATTTAGAGAAAAATATTTTTTCTTTGCTTTTTCTTTAATTTTATAGGAATTCATACCATATCCTCCAGTGACCATATATCGCCTACTTAAGCGTTAAACAAGCAATAAACAATGGCAAACTTCATGTTTATATTAAATTAAGCCACTTACTTGTAATATAATTCCTTTCATTTAATCTAACTAAAATGCACACCAATAAAATAATAAAATACTCCAAGAATTGAATAAATCAAACGTCATAGTAAATAAAAGTCGGCCATTTTGTTGTGACTTAAATACGTCACATGGCGCGAGCGATCAATTGGGCCAAACCTATTCACTTTGGCTAAACGTCCCAATTATGAAATTAAGCCTGAGCATTGTTAAATCGAATTAAGAAATAAATCTAGTGCAAAAACAGCATATTTGTCACTGTTAAATGATATTTACTCTTCATGTATTAATTCTGATTGGTCGTGCCACACGCTCGTCTCTAATGGGTAATAAATAGACCTTGGATGCATTATAAACGAACTTTTTTAACATCGCCAATACGGGCGTGAATCACTTAATGAATTTTAAGATAATCGCCGATAGTGATGTGTGATCTGCCAATGTATGGTCTACAGAAATACAGAATTCTCTATTTTTTTTGCTATTCTGACCGTAAGGTCGGAAGCAACTTTGACCGAAGATATTTTTGGTTTGACCATAAAAATAATTAATCCGACCACGTGACTTTCATTCATGAAACTGTAAACAATGCAGACATGTGAAAAAATATTCAATTACGTTGCACATAGCGTTTTCTGGGGTATTTCAACTACACAACTTTTTGGGATAGTGAAAATGGTATAGTTTTATGAATTTTTGTGAAAGTAATTGAAAATTACATGTTATGACCTCGTATTTTCAGAAATAAATATTCTCGCTAAAAAATACTAATTTGTAAACATTTTGTTAAGATATGCGGGCGCATCGTCCAAATCTCGCGAGACTAGAGCCAAAACAAAATGGCGGGCAATCTAAGGTCAGAGGCGATATTAGGGCTCTCTACGATATGTGGTAAATAGATGAAAATCTGGTTAGTATGACTTTTTTAAATGTATATTTTTAAAACCTGCTCGGTAAAACCTTTCAAAATTTTGTTTAAACATTACAAAAAGTTATTTTTGAAAAAAATTCAATGGTGCCAATGGTTTCTTTAATTTTTTTTGGCATTTATCAATTATAGGGTACATATTGGCAAATTCCAAAAATGCCTTAATTTCAAGGAGGGTAGGGTTACATTTTTACTTTTACCTACTTCATAAATAGACCAAGCTTCTTTTTTACACTTTTGATTGAACAAGTAATCATTGTCATTAGATATAAACACACTCTTGTATTTATTGTGCCATCTGTTGGGTAGTTATTTTATCTATCATGCAGTTGCCTCCATTTGGTTTTACAGTATATTTTTACATTGAGTGTAGGGAAACAAGAGGCCCCTGAGGGGCCAGCAACGCTCACCCGAGTCATGTGGGAAATTTCAATTTTTAGCTCTGGTGGCCATCTTGTTTAACAGACCGGAACGATTTCAGCTAATTTGGTTACAGGTCACCCAAAGATCATTCCTGTAAAGTTTTATCAAAATCCATCAAGCGGTTCAGGAGAAGAAGCCGATTAAAGGATATTTCTATTTTTAGCTATTGCGGTCATCTTCTTTAATGGACTGGAAAATTTTTAGCTAAATTGGTTAACAGTCAACCAAAGATCATTTGTGTAAAGTTTTATCAAAACCCGTTAAGCAGTTAAGGAGAAGAAGTCATTTAAAGGAGAATTCTATCTTTAGCTCTCGCGGCCATCTTGTTTAGCGACTGGAACGATTTTAGCTATTTTGGTTTAGGGTCACCCAAAGATCATTCCTGTAAGGTTTTATCAAAATTGGCCAAGGTGGTTAAAGAGAAGAAGTCATTTAAAGTTTTTTTCTATTTTTAGCTCTGGCGGCCATCTTGTTTAATGGAGCAGAACTATTTTAGCTATTTTGAATAAGTGTCACCCAAGGATCATTCCTATAGAGTTTAATCAAAATCCACCAAGCGATTAAGGAGAAGAAGCCATTTAAAGGATATTTCTATTTTTAGCTCTGGCGACCATCTTGTTTAGCGGAGCAGAACAATTTTAGCTATTTTGGTTAAGGGTCACCCTAAGATCATTCCTGTAAATTTTATTGAAATTGGCCAAGTGGTTAAGTAGAAGAAATCATTTAAAGATTTTTCTATTTATAGCTCTTGCAGCCATCTTGTTTATTGGAGCGGAAGGATTTTAGCTATTTTAAATGAGGGTCACACAAGGATCCTTCCTGTACAGTTTTATTGAAATCGGCCAAGTAGTTAAAGAGAAGAAGTCGTTTAAAGATTTTTCTATTTATAGCTCTGTCGGCCATCTTGTTTATCAGAGCGGAACGATTTTAGCTATTTTAAATGAGGGTCACCCAAGGATCATTACTGTAAAGTTTTATTAAAATTCGCAAAGTGTTTAAGGAGAAGAAGCTGTTTAAAGGATATTTCTATTTTTAGCTCTGGCGACCATCTTGTTTAGCAAAGCAGAACAATTTTAGCTATTTTGGTTAAGGGTCACCCTAAGATCATTCCTGTAAATTTTATTGAAATTGGCCAAGTGGTTAAGTAGAAGAAATCATTTAAAGATTTTTCTATTTATAGCTCTTGCAGCCATCTTGTTTATTGGAGCGGAAGGATTTTAGCTATTTTAAATGAGGGTCACACAAGGATCCTTCCTGTACAGTTTTATTGAAATCGGCCAAGTAGTTAAAGAGAAGAAGTCGTTTAAAGATTTTTCTATTTATAGCTCTGTCGGCCATCTTGTTTATCAGAGCGGAACGATTTTAGCTATTTTAAATGAGGGTCACCCAAGGATCATTACTGTAAAGTTTTATTAAAATTCGCAAAGTGTTTAAGGAGAAGAAGCTGTTTAAAGGATATTTCTATTTTTAGCTCTGGCGGCCATCTTGTTTAGCGGAGCGGAACGATTTTAGCTATTATGGTTAAAGGTCACCCAAGGATCGTTCCTGTACAGTTTTATTGAAATCGGCCAAGTGGTTAAAGAGAAGAAGTCGTTTAAAGATTTTTCTATTTATAGCTCTGGCGGCCATCTTGTTTATCAGAGCGGAACGATTTTAGCTATTTTAAATGAGGGTCACCCAAGGATCATTACTGTAAAGTTTTATTAAAATTCGCAAAGTGTTTAAGGAGAAGAAGTCGTTTAAAGGATATTTCTATTTTTAGCTCTGGCGGGCATCTTGTTTAGCGGAGCGGAACGATTTTAGCTATTATGGTAAAGAGTCACCCAAAGATCATTCCTGTACAGTTTTATTGAAATCGGCCAAGTGGTTAAGGAGAAGAAGTCGTTAAAAGATTTTTCTATTTATAGCTCTGGCGGCCATCTTGTTTATGGGAGCGGAGCGATTTTAGCTATTTTTAATGAGGGTCACCCAAGGATCATTACTGTGAAGTTTGGTTGAAATTGGCCAAGCGGTTTAGGAGGAGATGTCGTTTGAAAAAATTGTTGACGACGACGACGGACGACGGACGCCAGACATCTCGGTATGACAAAAGCTCACCTTGAGCTCATTCGTGCTCAGGTGAGCTAATAAGAATAGTAATTGCTCTCTTAACTGACAGTAAAAGTGATTTACAATTCACAGGCAGTTGTCTAAATGGGTATTCAATAGAATAAAACTGTTTATCACATAACCTGCGGTCTGGGAGTGCATTAAAGCTGTGCCGGAAATATCGTAATGCACTCCTAGCCCGTTCATTATACATTTAAATTAGCTTGCCATTGATTGGTTGGTTGGCTGGTTCTGGATGACGTAACGTAAGCCAATCTGTGTCTTGAATCGACACGTGACGTCAGTATAATACAAACGTCGGCATGACGTTGCACGCATTGTGACGCTAAATTCTGAATGAAACCTATGTAGTGTACATCAGCGTTTTGAATGTTAACGAGCGTTCTCTGAGGTTATGTGATAAATAGAATCTTACAATCGTGCTAATTCAATACGGATTCTATTAAACTCGTCGACAAAAACAATATGACACTCGGCAAAGCCTTTAAAAAGTTTTTACACACGGACATTGTTAATATTTAAAACAAAAGACATGACTGTATCAAACATCCACCAATGTTAACAAAGCATGGTTGACGTATATGTAGATAATGGCCATAGAAGACAAGTTGTTTTGTACAGGAGAGGTTATACTCTAGTATATAACTATATATAGTAATTGGTTAAAGTCCCAATAAGGTTTAAAATCGTAGTATTTTCTATCTACAAAGAATATTGAAATATTGAGATATTAAATTATACTAAAAATGGTTTAGAAGGGACCCATATCTGACCTCAGGTCGCTGTTCCTTCTATGAGAAATAATCAACTGAAAACGCTATTTAGTATTTTGTCCTCCGTACAAAATACTAAATATTGTTTACGTTTAAATTTTACGAACGATTCCGAAGATTTCGTCAATGATCGGAAGTATACGCACAAAACCCGGTACACCGGTATCTGCCGGTATCCTGTTGTAGGCCTATATTGTATTGTATATTGCGTGGGGTATTGTATTCTAATCACGACTGACACCTAATTGAATTGTTAGGTATAATCAAAGACCTAAATTAATTTAGGTCTTTGGTATAATCCAATTAAAGGATTAGTGTAGAAGTGTTAATGAATATATAGCACTTAATTTAATCATGGCATTATATAGACAAGCACATTAATTCCATGATATATAACATATTGCTGTCTTAGAATGAGAATGTCGTAAGTGCCATATTTGAAATCTATATCACAAGGCGCTTCTTATGAGCCTATTTTCATGAAAGCTTGTTAACCATAAGTAAAGAGTAATTTGTCAGATAGATTTTCTTATTTTCTCAAAATATGATTTTGTAGATACGATCTTTTCATTCTAAGGACAAACAAAAACATATAGTTTTTTATATTTTATTACAGATTATTGTTGTATCAGACAATAAACAAAGTGTAGCTAGCTACAATTAAATACATATGCATAGGAAAATTTGAGGGCGTTTGGATATAACATATATTTTAATTTTCCATTCATATGATCATGTTTGTGCGTTTTATATTGATATTAAAAGTAAAGGCCACCTCTTTGACCTTCAAAATGATTGACACGTGTTTATGAAAATTAAATAACTCACAACATTCGTGTACACATATTGAACATGCAGATTTACATACTTACAAGTAAACAATTAGTATTTTATTGTAGATTCTACTGTACATGAAAATATAAATCTAATAATTATCGGAGAAATTAATACATCTGCACACAGCCATTCGCACTATCTATATTGCATACGCATAGTTAATTCCCCGCCTCTGGCATGTTTCAATTATACAACATGATTAATGTCAATATACAAGGCAATATACAACGTGATTAGGGCTACTATATACGATACCGGAAGGTACTGGTAGAACCGGGTTATAGTGTGCGCCCTACGTTATCAATAGGTGTGCTATCCATCCATTGGTTATAAGAAACTGGCGAAAAATTGTCGGTAGTCTCCGGAAAGTGACGGAGATGCTGTTAAATTCCGTATTTGTAAACAAACCGGGCTCGTTATGCCAATCTTCAAGGGAAGATTATTTCACATATATGACAGTAAGAGTGTGTTTTAATAGCTTGATGTGTTAATTATTTATCAGTCTACAAATCAGTAACAAAGATTTGTGTTTTCTATCTATAGAAAATATGTCGTTCCGGAACCTTATTGTGGCTTTAATGATTGAATGACAAGATAAAAATGTGAACATCCGATTGTAAGTTAACTATGACAAGTTAGCCTAGATAATAAAGATGTACCTGTTTGCTTAAACTTATACATATACACCAGAGCACATAAAAATGGCTCACCTGCTTACCTAATGTAAAATATTTCAGAAATGAGTATTCAAAAGTTATGCGACTTTTCACAAGCTACATTATGCACTTATATAAAATGGACTGTGTGTAAAAAATACGTTAAACTTAACCGCGTTACGATGTGATGTGATGGTGTCATCTTGTCAAAATTTGATGGTATTGGAATACTGCATTTGTATATACAAATTATTCTTTGCGCCCCTACCTGTATAATATACGTTAAAATGACGTAGTCAAACCAGCATTAAATACAGACAGAAACTGATAGGAGAACACAAGCATCACAGAAATAGAAAATACGGCGTGACAACAGTGACTTATCCGCGATACGTTGACGCTGGCCGATGATTTCCTATAAGGAAATAAGCTGGTCGCCATGGATGGAGCCCTACACGGAGAACATCTTGTACAAATTAAGGTCAAATTTTATCTTATATAAGATGCAGTAATAATTATTATCATTGTATGACATGTTAGATATAAAAGAGCAGGTTCAAAACTGCTACAGTGAAGAACATCGATGTACGACGTCTATGACGTCATGAAACCAGGTTGCAGTTGTTGACCATTTTCTATTGCATGTTACTTTTTACTGAATTATTATTTTTCCTTGATCTTGCTCAGGAATCTCAGGAATATGTCAGACATATTCCTATTAATGTTGATATAAGTTTGTAAATGATTAATTGACACACATGAAAGTTGTGACAAAAGTCCACGTTATTTTGGATCATCCCTTGTATACTTGTTAATCGTGCTATATCTTTGTTATAAAGCAGCTGCAAGTGTCTATGGATGTAACAGTGTGTTAATACTACGCACAAAATAACCAACCCGATTTCAACATGGTTGAAAAAATAAGATGATTTTGAATTGGATTGTTGTTTTAATACAAGTACATACATTGTGAACTTCTAACAAGTGACAGAAGTTTGTTTGAAGACTTTATAGATTAATGTTAGCCCCAATATTAGGATAAATGGCGCACATAGGCGGTATTGAAAACCCCACACTTTTGCCTATGGTGATAATGCCTACAGAATCCTCGAATATTAACTAAGTATCATTTTGGTACAAACTAAATTATATGCATTATATGCAGGACATATCAATTAACACGCGCGATGCACATATAAATCATTTTTCAATGAAATAAATCAATTTAGCGGTACTTGACCTCGAACCAGGTTAGTTGTTATTTTATGTCCTTGAGTGTACATGGTAACGTAAAATGTTTGTTCAAACAATTTAAATTTTACACTTACAAATATCAATTGCAGGTCACTACACAGAGTTTTGCCCTCGATATGTAGTAGTGAAGATATTTACATGTTTAAATTGAGTTGTATGTTTGAATAAACTTTGAATAATCTTAAACTAGACATGTTTACATTTTTGGTTTCTGAGATCAGCGTCATTCTCTTAATACAGTGAAATCTGTATGTCAAGACCATCAAAGGAAATAGCAACTAGAAATGTGTCCATCGACATGGGTGTCCTAGTATATAGTACAGGTAACAAAGGGCCATAACTCTAGTAAAAATGGCTGCAGCAAAAATCCATCCTTAACAGTAAACTACACATCAAGGTTGTCAAACTATGAAAGTTCGAAGAAACTCTGCCCAACAGTTTGTAAGGAGTTCAACACACAAGATTTGCATTATGTATGTATGGACAGACAGATGGACAGCACCAATGCTTAAAAAGTGGTCTGTGTTGAGAGATGGTCTTTCTTAAGAGGTTGAATATCATTGATAATGTTCTGATGTGAGATAAGATTGGTGGTCTGAACTGACAGGTTTTATAACGCTGGCATTGACCTGCAGGTAGTACAGAACACACTCTGACAGGGCGGACTATAATGCTGCAGGTAGTACAGAACACACTCTGACAGGGCTGACTATAATGCTGCAGGTAGTACAGAACACACTCTGACAGGGCGGACTATAATGCTGCAGGTAGTACAGAACACACTGTGACAGGGCGGACTATAATGCTGCAGGTAGTACAGAACACACTGTGACAGGGCGGACTATAATGCTGCAGGTAGTACAGAACACACTCTGACAGGGCGGACTATAATGCTGCAGGTAGTACAGAACACACTCTGACAGGGCGGACTATAATGCTGCAGGTAGTACAGAACACACTGTGACAGGGCGGACTATAATGCTGCAGGTAGTACAGAACACACTCTGACAGGGCGGACTATAATGCTGCAGGTAGCACAGAACACACTGTGACAGGGCGGACTATAATGCTGCAGGTAGTACAGAACACACTCTGACAGGGCTGACTATAATGCTGCAGGTAGTACAGAACACACTGTGACAGGGCGGACTATAATGCTGCAGGTAGTACAGAACACACTGTCAGGGGTTTCAATGGACCCGAGGACCCGAGTCCGGACCCGGGAGATTTCCAAAAGACGCAGAAAGGACCCGGCGTATTTCAAGCCTGTGCGTCACTCCGGACCCGGGGGATTTTTCCTTTGTCAGTCAATTAAAATTATCGCACGTTTCCTGTCATAAAACTGTAAATATTAGCGTGTAAACAATCACTGGACGCTTGAGTAATCGCTATCAATCAACGCATGATCGCAATCGATGAACGCTTGGATGGGGACCCGGATGCGTGACGAAATCCACGAGTCGGTCAGAAGCCAATGACATTCTGATCACCTCGGTTTTTATGAATAAATTACATAGTAAAATGCCCAAGGTCGTCGTAGGTGATGTAAACACGAGGCGGGACTTATATGCAGATTGACAGGCAGTAAATTGTTTATGTAGATTTCACGAAAGGTGTTATAATTGGTGTTTAATTGTATGCGTTGATTGTGACACGCACGTGTCGTCTTAAACCACTGGATAGAGAATTGAAAGAACCGCCGATGCGTTTGACCGATCGATTTAAAAAGCCACCGGACGGTCATTTTAATTGATAATAAATTAATTGTAGTAAGTGCCCGGATCGATAATAAAACAAAACAAATTCGTATAGATCGCGATTTTATATTTAGACTCGTGTGTTTAATAAGGTCGTCACAGTCACACGATAAGTTTGTATAAGTTACCAAAATATCCCAATTTGATATTATTTTGCCACCAGTAGTGACGAAAACCAAAATTACAATATCACTTTCGAATGTCATATGTTTTCGCGATATTGGCGTACTGTATCGTTCAGAAAAACGAAAGTAGAACTAAGTGGTATTTTAATCCATCAAGAAGTTTATAAATACATGCTGATACGTGTATTTGTATATTGTTTTTGGTATCATGAATCTATATTAGCCTCACAACCCTGTTCAAGACTACCACTTTTGTAGCCTACTTTAATTATTAGAAAATCATATAAAGTTGTAAATAAGCCATTATTTGGCTAAATTTATGTACATATTAACATTTATTTGACATTAAATAAAACAACAACACATTTTATTAATAAACTTTGTTCATGTTACTTAGCAAGAGCTGCATAATTAATGGTATTAGCCATTAATGTAGACAGGCATGTTCGGGAAAGGACTCCCGGGTTTCAGAATAAGGACCCTCCAAAATTTTGAGTGAAGGGTCCTGGGACCCTCGGGTTTTCAGGTCTAGTGAAACCCCTGCACTGTGACAGGGCGGACTATAATGCTGCAGGTAGTACAGAACACACTGTGACAGGGCGGACTATAATGCTGCAGATAGTACAGAACACACTCTGACAGGGCGGACTATAATGCTGCAGGTAGTACAGAACACACTCTGACAGGGCTGACTATAATGCTGCAGGTAGTACAGAACACACTCTGACAGGGTGGACTATAATGCTGCAGGTAGTACAGAACACACTCTGACAGGGTGGACTATAATGCTGCAGGTAGTACAGAACACACTGTGACAGGGCAGACTATAATGCTGCAGGTAGCACAGAACACACTCTGACAGGGCTGACTATAATGCTGCAGGTAGCACAGAACACACTGTGACAGGGCGGACTATAATGCTGCAGGTAGTACAGAACACACTGTGACAGGGCTGACTATAATGCTGCAGGTAGTACAGAACACACTCTGACAGGGTGGACTATAATGCTGCAGGTAGTACAGAACACACTCTGACAGGGTGGACTATAATGCTGCAGGTAGTACAGAACACACTGTGACAGGGCAGACTATAATGCTGCAGGTAGCACAGAACACACTCTGACAGGGCTGACTATAATGCTGCAGGTAGTACAGAACACACTCTGACAGGGCTGACTATAATGCTGCAGGTAGTACAGAACACACTCTGACAGGGCTGACTATAATGCTGCAGGTAGTACAGAACACACTGTGACAGGGTGGACTATAATGCTGCAGGTAGTACAGAACACACTCTGACAGGGCTGACTATAATGCTGCAGGTAGTACAGAACACACTGTGACAGGGCCGACTATAATGCTGCAGGTAGTACAGAACACACTCTGACAGGGCGGACTATAATGCTGCAGGTAGTACAGAACACACTCTGACAGGGCTGACTATAATGCTGCAGGTAGTACAGAACACACTCTGACAGGGCTGACTATAATGCTGCAGGTAGCACAGAACACACTCTGACAGGGCGGACTATAATGCTGCAGGTAGTACAGAACACACTCTGACAGGGCTGACTATAATGCTGCAGGTAGTACAGAACACACTCTGACAGGGCTGACTATAATGCTGCAGGTAGCACAGAACACACTGTGACAGGGTTGACTATAATGCTGCAGATAGTACAGAACACACTCTGACAGGGCGGACTATAATGCTGCAGGTAGTACAGAACACACTCTGATAGGGCTGACTATAATGCTGCAGGTAGCACAGAACACACTGTGACAGGGTTGACTATAATGCTGCAGGTAGTACAGAACACACTGTGACAGGGTTGACTATAATGCTGCAGGTAGTACAGAACACACTCTGACAGGGCTGACTATAATGCTGCAGGTAGCACAGAACACACTGTGACAGGGTTGACTATAATGCTGCAGGTAGTACAGAACACACTCTGACAGGGTGGACTATAATGCTGCAGGTAGTACAGAACACACTCTGACAGGGCGGACTATAATGCTGCAGGTAGTACAGAACACACTCTGACAGGGTGGACTATAATGCTGCAGGTAGTACAGAACACACTCTGACAGGGCGGACTATAATGCTGCAGGTAGCACAGAACACACTCTGACAGGGCTGACTATAATGCTGCAGGTAGCACAGAACACACTCTGACAGGGCGGACTATAATGCTGCAGGTAGCACAGAACACACTGTGACAGGGTTGACTATAATGCTGCAGGTAGCACAGAACACACTCTGACAGGGTGGACTATAATGCTGCAGGTAGCACAGAACACACTCTGACAGGGCGGACTATAATGCTGCAGGTAGTACAGAACACACTCTGACAGGGCTGACTATAATGCTGCAGGTAGTACAGAACACACTCTGACAGGGCTGACTATACTGCTGGTAGCACAGAACACACTGTGACAGGGTTGACTATAATGCTGCAGATAGTACAGAACACACTCTGACAGGGCGGACTATAATGCTGCAGGTAGTACAGAACACACTCTGACAGGGCTGACTATAATGCTGCAGGTAGCACAGAACACACTGTGACAGGGTTGACTATAATGCTGCAGGTAGTACAGAACACACTCTGACAGGGTGGACTATAATGCTGCAGGTAGTACAGAACACACTCTGACAGGGCGGACTATAATGCTGCAGGTAGTACAGAACACACTCTGACAGGGTGGACTATAATGCTGCAGGTAGTACAGAACACACTCTGACAGGGCGGACTATAATGCTGCAGGTAGCACAGAACACACTCTGACAGGGCTGACTATAATGCTGCAGGTAGCACAGAACACACTCTGACAGGGCGGACTATAATGCTGCAGGTAGCACAGAACACACTGTGACAGGGTTGACTATAATGCTGCAGGTAGCACAGAACACACTCTGACAGGGCGGACTATAATGCTGCAGGTAGCACAGAACACACTCTGACAGGGCGGACTATAATGCTGCAGGTAGTACAGAACACACTCTGACAGGGCTGACTATAATGCTGCAGGTAGTACAGAACACACTCTGACAGGGCTGACTATAATGCTGCAGGTAGCACAGAACACACTCTGACAGGGCGGACTATAATGCTGCAGGTAGCACAGAACACACTGTGACAGGGCGGACTATAATGCTGCAGATAGTACAGAACACACTGTGACAGGGCTGACTATAATGCTGCAGATAGTACAGAACACACTCTGACAGGGCTGACTATAATGCTGCAGATAGTACAGAACACACTCTGACAGGGCTGACTATAATGCTGCAGGTAGCACAGAACACACTGTGACAGGGTTGACTATAATGCTGCAGATAGTACAGAACACACTCTGACAGGGCTGACTATAATGCTGCAGGTAGCACAGAACACACTGTGACAGGGTTGACTATAATGCTGCAGATAGTACAGAACACACTCTGACAGGGCGGACTATAATGCTGCAGGTAGTACAGAACACACTCTGACAGGGCTGACTATAATGCTGCAGATAGTACAGAACACACTCTGACAGGGCGGACTATAATGCTGCAGGTAGTACAGAACACACTCTGACAGGGCGGACTATAATGCTGCAGGTAGTACAGAACACACTCTGACAGGGTGGACTATAATGCTGCAGGTAGTACAGAACACACTCTGACAGGGCTGACTATAATGCTGCAGGTAGCACAGAACACACTCTGACAGGGCTGACTATAATGCTGCAGGTAGTACAGAACACACTGTGACAGGGCTGACTATAATGCTGCAGGTAGTACAGAACACACTCTGACAGGGCGGACTATAATGCTGCAGATAGTACAGAACACACTCTGACAGGGCTGACTATAATGCTGCAGGTAGTACAGAACACACTCTGACAGGGCTGACTATAATGCTGCAGGTAGCACAGAACACACTCTGACAGGGCGGACTATAATGCTGCAGGTAGTACAGAACACACTGTGACAGGGCTGACTATAATGCTGCAGGTAGCACAGAACACACTCTGACAGGGCGGACTATAATGCTGCAGGTAGTACAGAACACACTGTGACAGGGCTGACTATAATGCTGCAGGTAGTACAGAACACACTCTGACAGGGCTGACTATAATGCTGCAGGTAGCACAGAACACACTCTGACAGGGCGGACTATAATGCTGCAGGTAGCACAGAACACACTCTGACAGGGCTGACTATAATGCTGCAGGTAGCACAGAACACACTCTGACAGGGCTGACTATAATGCTGCAGATAGCACAGAACACACTCTGACAGGGCTGACTATAATGCTGCAGATAGCACAGAACACACTCTGACAGGGCTGACTATAATGCTGCAGGTAGCACAGAACACACTCTGACAGGGCTGACTATAATGCTGCAGATAGCACAGAACACACTCTGACAGGGCTGACTATAATGCTGCAGGTAGCACAGAACACACTCTGACAGGGCTGACTATAATGCTGCAGGTAGGACAGAACACACTCTGACAGGGTGGACTATAATGCTGCAGGTAGTACAGAACACACTCTGACAGGGCGGACTATAATGCTGCAGGTAGTACAGAACACACTCTGACAGGGCTGACTATAATGCTGCAGGTAGTACAGAACACACTCTGACAGGGCTGACTATAATGCTGCAGATAGTACAGAACACACTCTGACAGGGCGGACTATAATGCTGCAGGTAGCACAGAACACACTCTGACAGGGCGGACTATAATGCTGCAGGTAGCACAGAACACACTCTGACAGGGCGGACTATAATGCTGCAGGTAGCACAGAACACACTCTGACAGGGCGGACTATAATGCTGCAGGTAGCACAGAACACACTCTGACAGGGCTGACTATAATGCTGCAGGTAGTACAGAACACACTCTGACAGGGCTGACTATAATGCTGCAGGTAGTACAGAACACACTCTGACAGGGCTGACTATAATGCTGCAGATAGTACAGAACACACTCTGACAGGGCTGACTATAATGCTGCAGGTAGCACAGAACACACTCTGACAGGGCGGACTATAATGCTGCAGGTAGTACAGAACACACTCTGACAGGGCTGACTATAATGCTGCAGGTAGTACAGAACACACTGTGACAGGGCTGACTATAATGCTGCAGGTAGTACAGAACACACTCTGACAGGGCTGACTATAATGCTGCAGGTAGTACAGAACACACTCTGACAGGGCTGACTATAATGCTGCAGATAGTACAGAACACACTGTGACAGGGCTGACTATAATGCTGCAGGTAGTACAGAACACACTCTGACAGGGTGGACTATAATGCTGCAGGTAGTACAGAACACACTCTGACAGGGCTGACTATAATGCTGCAGGTAGTACAGAACACACTCTGACAGGGCTGACTATAATGCTGCAGGTAGTACAGAACACACTGTGACAGGGCTGACTATAATGCTGCAGATAGTACAGAACACACTCTGACAGGGCTGACTATAATGCTGCAGGTAGTACAGAACACACTCTGACAGGGCTGACTATAATGCTGCAGGTAGCACAGAACACACTCTGACAGGGCGGACTATAATGCTGCAGGTAGTACAGAACACACTCTGACAGGGTGGACTATAATGCTGCAGGTAGTACAGAACACACTCTGACAGGGCTGACTATAATGCTGCAGGTAGCACAGAACACACTCTGACAGGGCGGACTATAATGCTGCAGGTAGTACAGAACACACTCTGACAGGGCTGACTATAATGCTGCAGGTAGCACAGAACACACTCTGACAGGGCGGACTATAATGCTGCAGGTAGTACAGAACACACTCTGACAGGGTGGACTATAATGCTGCAGGTAGTACAGAACACACTCTGACAGGGTGGACTATAATGCTGCAGGTAGTACAGAACACACTCTGACAGGGCTGACTATAATGCTGCAGGTAGCACAGAACACACTCTGACAGGGCTGACTATAATGCTGCAGGTAGCACAGAACACACTCTGACAGGGCTGACTATAATGCTGCAGGTAGCACAGAACACACTCTGACAGGGCTGACTATAATGCTGCAGATAGTACAGAACACACTCTGACAGGGCTGACTATAATGCTGCAGGTAGTACAGAACACACTCTGACAGGGCTGACTATAATGCTGCAGATAGTACAGAACACACTCTGACAGGGCTGACTATAATGCTGCAGGTAGTACAGAACACACTCTGACAGGGTGGACTATAATGCTGCAGGTAGTACAGAACACACTCTGACAGGGCGGACTATAATGCTGCAGGTAGCACAGAACACACTCTGACAGGGCTGACTATAATGCTGCAGGTAGTACAGAACACACTCTGACAGGGCGGACTATAATGCTGCAGGTAGCACAGAACACACTGTGACAGGGCGGACTATAATGCTGCAGGTAGCACAGAACACACTCTGACAGGGCGGACTATAATGCTGCAGGTAGTACAGAACACACTCTGACAGGGCGGACTATAATGCTGCAGGTAGCACAGAACACACTGTGACAGGGCGGACTATAATGCTGCAGGTAGTACAGAACACACTCTGACAGGGCTGACTATAATGCAGAGCTAATACTGGAACTGTAAAATCATTAATTTTTGTGGGGGGGGTTAAATTTCATGGATTTCATGGTTCACCTTCAACTATGAAATTAAATCCCAAAGAACAATAATTTTGACCTTGTAGTTATTACCTGAAATTCAAAATCCACAAATTAATGTCCCAATGATCTGGTCTTTTTTACCAAAACCACGAAATTTAGTCCAATCGAAATTAAATGATTTTACAGTATATAACTGCAGTGTATATGAGTCACAGTAAAACCTTGTCATATTGTCATCTTGCCAGTTGTGATAAATGTCAATTTAAGACAAGAATAAGCAACAGTTATTTTAAAGTTGTGTTTGAACTTTGTGTGTGTATGTGTATATAAAATTATATAAATTGTACATGTTTCAAAACATGTTCATTTTATAATCACTGTAACACTGTATGTTATAAGGTGGTACGGTGGTCGAGCGGATAGCCTGCTTGACTGCTGATCGAGAGGTCCCGGGTTCGATCCTCGGCCGGGGCACTTGATCATTTCCGAAACCATTTTCTGTGTTTCCCACCTAACTAGAGATGAACTGGTTAGCAACCCAGAGGTAGTCTCGCGTGTATCGGTGCTATACACCAGGCACGTTAAAGAATCAAGGTGTCTCTTCAGAAAGAGCTAGGGCATCTCGCCCGGATACCTTGTATCACACCACTATCTCTTCCACCTGCTGTCCCTTCAGCAAAAACACAGGACCCCATTGGAAATAAGTGCTTGCACTAACATGGGTTATCCTTGACCGAGAGGTTTAAATAATTACACATACACACACATAAGGGAAAAGTTCTATTGTTCAGTCTGTACTTATAGTCACAAGGAGGATGGGTTTCCAGAGCTTCTATCCCTCACCTTTGTGGGTTTTTTAACCTGGCAATATTGATGCTTTGGACCACCCTTTTGCTTAATTTAGTGTTCTTCCACCATCGTATTATAAAATTGTACTGTCAATACAATCAAATGAAATTCAAAAGAAGTCTACTGACGGAGTGTGTGGATAATCTTTCATTACAGAACAAAGGCTTTAATATAAGGGCTGTGATCTATTCCGAGTAAAACTGACTAACGAAAGTGTTTTGTTTGTATACATGTGTAAGTTAGTAAAGAACAAATGTATATATTACCATACAATCCAGTACTTTGATTTCTTCAACATTCCCAGTATATAGACCAGTAGCACCAATAGTTGTAAACATAGAAATACGATAGTTCCCATCCATCTGAAATATTATACATACATGTATATCAGATCATTTCATTCAACATATTATCATTCATAATACTTTATACTGTGTTTGACTCAGTCTGTGCTAGTGCATGGTCATGTGGTTTTATCCTTGGCAGCAGTCAGAGGTACAGATAAGCTGCGTATTGGGGTAATTACCCAACAGTTTTTGAGAAGAGGGGTAAGAAAAAGCAATGATAATCTAAAATACCCAAAAAGAAAAGGATGATATAGTGAAAAACAGTACATAAAAGATCATTTACCCAATGTGTTTGATTAAATACCGAAAAAAATTGGTCAAAACCCAATCAAAATTGAAACTAGGGGGTAAAATACCGAATGAACTCAAACCTTATCTGTAGCTCTGTTGGCTAATTGAAATTGAGTAATTGGCCAATTACATTTCAACAATTGACATATCATATGTGACAGGTTCACAAAAAAGCTGACTTTAACACTTTACTGCATAGGTACATTAATTCATACCAAACCTCAAATCCATAATACCATAACCAATGGTTTTACAATGATTGATATAAACTGGGACAATCTAACAAGTATTCATCACAACATGTATCTGAGTGTGCACAAATTCTAGATCACTTCTTATCAATAAAGTGTAAGATATATGCAATAATCATAATAAGTTTTATTTTTTAATATTATTAACTGGAAAATCCATTCAATATTTGGTTTTCCCAAACAATTATTGTATATAATTCGTTCAAAAGTTGCAATATCCTATCATTTATTGTTTCACCACTAAATTATTTATTATGTATACGTAAATGACACTTTTCATATTGATTTCCAAATAGCAATTATCCATAATTTTTTGGTTATGTTTTAATAAGAACAGAGCATAATCGAGTATAAATATAAATCAATAGAACAGTAAAACTGATGTTGGTATTGTAAGCCATGCATGAGTGTCAGTGTCCTTACAATCGGTTAATTGTGGATGGTTTTATATAAACAAACCACTTAACACCATTTAACCAAGCAATTTAGTACGATCCTAATATCTATGTGATATAGGGCGGTATGAATGAAAGATTGAAAGTATCACTTGATGTGACAAGTATCTAATCTGTTACTGGTACATATGTACTCATATACACTACATGTATTGTCCTAACATGGACCATAGTTCAAACAACTCAAGTGATCTAAATTTGGTTTAGTAGTAGGGCTGTAACGGTATACCGCGGTGCACGAAAGACCGCAGACTTCAGTCCCACACGGTTCACGGTACAAGAGTTGCAAATTTCGGTACGGTTCGGTATAAGCTTTTTTATGAGCAAAATAATATTCAGAGAACGAAAATGTCTGAAAGCCCTCTGATTATGTATAATTACCATGCATCACTCGTTTTAATTGTATTAAGACATGCCTCATATTGTCGATATTCATTTAAAATAGTTGATAGCCACATTATAATTGCTGTTATAGAATCCACAAATACATTGTCACTTAAAAATTGTAGTATTTAAGCTGCTGTTAGAGAATATTGTACCATACCGAAATAAACCGAACCTTTAGAAAAAATGACGGTACGTATCATATCGTGAGGTGAGCGTACCGTTACAACCCTATTTAGTAGTGACCCAAACCTCATATTAAGGGGGGGATCTCTGCAAAGGTCACAAGCAGGCCCCTTGATAAAACACACATTCAGGCGTATCAAGAGTATTTCATAACCATAAGTAAAGTTCCAGAAACTCTTTTCTTCCTGGTTTTGGGTCATTTGAAACAGTTTTCCAGTCATTTATGACAGACATTTGAATGAACCAGGATTGATTTATTATAAACCAGTACTGTACTAAGTTTCTATTTCAACTGAGAAGGAGGACTAGACATGACCATACCAGTATACTGTTAAATCCTTTAATTTCAATGGGACAAAATTTCATGGTTTTGGTAAACAAGAGGGTCCAAAGGGCCCTGGGTCGCTCACCTGTTTGGCCTTGTGACCTAGATTTTGGCCCAAATGACACAGTATCTAACTTGACCTAGATTTTATAGAGATAAACATTGTGACCAAGTTTCATAAAGATAGAGTCAAAATTGTGACCTCTAGTGTGTGCACAAGATTTTTCAATGATTTGGCCTCGTGACCTAGTTTTTGACCCCAGATGACCCAATATCGAACTTGACCTAAATTTTATAATGATGATCATTGTGATCAAGTTTCATAAAGATAAGGTCAAAATTGTGACCTCTAGTGTGTTCACAAGCTTTTTCAATGATTTGGCCTCGTGACCTAGTTTTTGACCCCAGATGACCCAATATCGAACTTGACCAAAATTTTATAGTGATGATCAGTGTGATCAAGTTTCATAAAGATTAGGCTCAAATTGTGACCTCTAGTGTGTTCACAAGCTTTTTCAATGATTTGGCCTTCAAAGGCTTGTGACCTAGTTTTTGACCCCGGATGACCCAATATCGAACTTGACGTAGATTTTATAGAGATGATCATTGTGATCAATTTTCATAAAGATTAGTCTCAAATTGTGACCTCTAGTGTGTTCACAAGCTTTTTCAATGATTTGGCCTTGTGACCTAGTTTTTGACCCCAGATGACCCAATATCGAACTTGACCTAGATTTTATAGAGATGATCATTGTGATCAATTTTCATAAAGATTAGTCACAAATTGTGACCTCTAATGTGTTCACAAGGTTTTCCTTTGATTTGACCTAGTGACCTAGTTTTTGACCCCAGATGACCCAATATCGAACTTGACGTAGATTTTATAGAGATGATCATTGTGATCAATTTTCATAAAGATTAGTCTCAAATTGTGACCTCTAGTGTGTTCACAAGCTTTTTCAATGATTTGGCCTTGTGACCTAGTTTTTGACCCCAGATGACCCAATATCGAACTTGACCTAGATTTTATAGAGATGATCATTGTGATCAATTTTCATAAAGATTAGTCACAAATTGTGACCTCTAATGTGTTCACAAGGTTTTCCTTTGATTTGACCTAGTGACCTAGTTTTTGACCCCAGATGACCCAATATCGAATTTGACCTAGATTTTATGGAGATGATCATTGTGATCAAGTTTCATAATGATCAGGCTAAATTTGTGACCTCTAATGTGTTCACAAGGTTTTCCTTTGATTTGACCTAGTGACCTAGTTTTTGACCCCAGATGACCCAATATCGAATTTGACCTAGATTTTATGGAGGTGATCATTGTGATCAAGTTTCATAATGATCAGGCTAAATTTGTGACCTCTAATGTGTTCACAAGGTTTTCCTTTGATTTGACCTAGTGACCTAGTTTTTGACCCCAGATGACCCAATATCGAACTTGACCTAGATTTTATGGAGATGATCATTGTGATCAAGTTTCATAATGATCAGGCTAAATTTGTGACCTCTAATGTGTTCACAAGGTTTTCCTTTGATTTGACCTAGTGACCTAGTTTTTGACCCCAGATGACCCAATATCGAACTTGACCTAGATTTTATGGAGATGATCATTGTGATCAAGTTTCATAATGATCAGGCTAAATTTGTGACCTCTAATGTGTTCACAAGGTTTTCCTTTGATTTGACCTAGTGACCTAGTTTTTGACCCCAGATGACCCAATATCGAACTTGACCTAGATTTTATGGAGATGATCATTGTGATCAAGTTTCATAATGATCAGGCTAAATTTGTGACCTCTAGTGTGTTCACAAGGTTTTCCTTTGATTTGACCTAGTGACCTAGTTTTTGACCCAAGATGACCCAATATCGAACTTGACCTAGATTTTATGGAGATGATCATTGTGATCAAGTTTCATAATGATCAGGCTAAATTTGTGACCTCTAGTGTGTTCACAAGCAATTGTGAACGGACGACGGACGACGGACGGACGGACGACGGACGACGGACGAAGAGCGATCACAAAAGCTCACCTTGTCACTTTGTGACAGGTGAGCTAAAAATACTGTTTCAATGGGATGTTAATTCGTGGATTTCGCATTTTAGGTAAAAATTACAAAGATCAAATTATTGTTCAATAGGATTTGATTTCTTGGTTGAAGGTGAACCACGAAATCCACAAAATTTAACCCCCCCACAAAAATAAATTATTTACAATATGAGGTCACAGACAAACATAATGTTTATAACCTGCCCAAACCCCAGCAACATAAAACCAAGATCATCCAACAGTTGTGCTCAACGAACTACTTGTTCATGTTAAAATATACCTTTAATACTGAAGATGCTTGCTTATATTACTTAGATTACCAGTGAATGAAAGTATTACATACCTATAAAACTCAGCATCTTGTGTTAAACTGAGAACTTGTTCCAAGCTTATTTTGCTGACACTAGTTTTGATTGTTTCAATGTCACTTTTCACATACTGAGATTTATTTTTAATCTCATCAGCCAGCTTTAAGACATCATTGCGTACTGTAACATTACTCAGATGTTTGGCAAATACTTGCTTCAATGTGTCCACACCGGCTTCAGCAATCTTGCTAGCCAAATCATTCAATGTCCCTAACTGAAAACATGAAATCAGCATATCAGGTTTGAAACATAGGAATCATGATAATATTATTCTTTGAATAAACTAAACCAAGCAGTATGCAAAATCAACTATAGTAGAAGATTCACAGCAGGTTCAAATCTACACAAGAAGCAGTCACTGACAGCCATATCCCCCGCCGAAGGAAAAAGTTTAGGTAAACGACAAATATTATCTCAAAAGCTTCATAAAGATGAATTGTTGTTGATGATGCAAGATTATATAGTGTACCTAATAACTGTACTTCTGTAAAAGTTTTGACAAAATTCCATGAGAAATATGTAAAAAATTAACAAAGGGCATTAACTCTGTCAAAAATGGTCGAATAAAAAATCCTGACAATATGCACTGGGGGACATTATAGCAGTTATTCTGTGAAAGTTTCGTCGAATTCCCTTAAGAAATGTAGGAGGAGTTGCACACAGAAGAATTTATATGTAAAAAACAACAAAGGGCAATAACTCTGTCAAAAACGGTTGACTAAAAAAATCCTGACAATATGCGCTGGGGACATCATAGCAGTTATTTTGTGAATGTTTCGTCGAATTCCCTTAGGAAATGTAGGAGGAGTTGCACACAGAAGAATTTATATGTAAACAAGAGCACCGCCATACGGGGCAATATACGCCCGAAGGGTTTTGTTTCAGGTTTTGGTACCGAAATTTTGACAGTTGAAGGCAAAAGGACAGCCCTGAACAAAAAATGGAAGAAATCCCCCTCAAGAGTGACAGAGCGGAAGGGAAACAAAGTCATATGACCTTTAACCCCTAAGTGTGACCTTGACCTTAAAGCAACCCCTCCAGAACAAGTGCTCTGCACGTCATCTTGATGTGGTGAACATTTGTGTCAGGTTTCTTTAAAATCCTTCAAGAGGTTCAAGAGTGACAGAGCGGAAGGGAAACAATGTCATATGACCTTTAACACCTAAGTGTGACCTTGACCTTAAAGCGACCCCTCCAGAACATGCGCTCTTCACGTCGTCTTGATGTGGTGAACATTTGTGTCAGGTTTCTTTAAAATCCTTCACGAGGTTCAAGAGTGACAGAGCGGAAGGGAAACAAAGTCTTATGACCTTTAACCCCTAAGTGTGACCTTGACATTAAAGCGGCCCCTCCAGAACATGCGCTCTGCACGTCGTCTTGATGTGGTGAACATTTGTGTCAGGTTTCTTTAAAATCCTTCAAGAGGTTCAAGAGTGACTGAGCGGAAGGGAAATTGCTAACGACAGACAGACGGATGGACAGACAGACGGACACAGAGGCCATAACATAATTCGGCCCTTCGGGCGTATAAAAACAACAAAGGGCAAATAAAAAAATCCTGACAATATGCGCTGGGGGACATCATAGCAGTTATTCTGTGAAAGTTTTGTCGAATTCCCTTTAGAAATGTAGGAGGAGATGCACACAGAAGTTCGGACGGACGGAATGACGCCTACCATTACCATATCCCCTTCGCCTTCCGCAAGGGATAAAAAGCATCTCAAGTGATATACTGTAAAATCATTAATTTTCATGGGGGATTAAATTTCGTGGATTTCGTGGTTCGCCTATAACCACGAAATAAAATCCCATCAAACAATAATTATGACCCTTGTATTTATTACCTGAAACTCAAAATCCACAAATTAACGTCCCATCGAAATTGTCTTTTTAACCAAAACCACGAAATTTCTTCCCATCAAAATTAAATGATTTTACAGTATCAGCTCAAATTGAGATTTGAGTCTTGTGTTTGAGACAAATTTGAATGTGCTGACTTTTTGCTGTACCAGTAATAAACAGAGGACAATGCCTTCCAATTGTGGCACTTATTTCAAGCCAAGATTCACATGAAAATAATCTCTATGATGAGGCAACAGTAGAAACTTTTAAGCTGAGATTTAGCTTAAAGTGAGAATTTTTTAAAGAAATCCTTAATGGGGAAAATGGTTCTAGATGTCTAGGACCTAGCAAAGAGTTACAGAGATGTCGTCAGATGTTTGAATCAATACATAAATATTCCAGACACTTTCCCGTCAACATTGAAGCTGGGAAAGAATTCAAACAATCAAGTTTCCAAAGTGGAAAATAATACAATACTTATATGTACGAGGGTTGTCCCAGTAAATCGTGTACTTTGCAAATAATTTTCTTATTTGGCGTCACATGATGATAATTTTTTGTAATTGCCTTTATGAATTCATTGTTGATCTAAATCAAGTGGAAAAACTGAACATATATGTGTATGCTGCATTTTATCGGTGATTAACCAACCCCATGTACGCAAATGCGGCGCAACCCATAAAACGCGCCTCGATTCTTTCAATGTATGTTCAATAAAGTTGTAATTCTCATATTTTCAATAAGTTATTGTGCATAATTTTCACTTCGGCATTAAGGACTGTCTGTTTAATGTCATCACATTAAAGTTCAAATCAATTTCATTATTTGTGTGAGAAATACGCATGTTTGAATAGCAACAGTAACAAGAGGGTCCAAAGGGCCCTGGGTCGCTCACCTCTTTGGCCTAGTGACCTAGATTTTGGCTCAAATGACACAGTAACTAACTTGACCTAGATTTTATAGAGATAAACATTGTGACCAAGCTTCATAAAGATAGAGTCAAAATTGTGACCTCTAGTGTGTTCACAAGATTTTTCAATGATTTGGCCTCGTGACCTAGTTTTTGACCCCAGATGACCCAATATCGAACTTGACCTAAATTTTATAATGATGATCATTGTGATGAAGTTTCATAAAGATAAGGTCAAAATTGTGACCTCTAGTGTGTTCACAAGCTTTTTCAATAATTTGGCCTCGTGACCTAGTTTTTGACTCCGGATGACCCAATATCGAACTTGACCAAAATTTTATAGTGATGATCAGTGTGATCAAGTTTCATAAAGATTAGGCTCAAATTGTGACCTCTAGTGTGTTCACAAGCTTTTTCAATGATTTGGCCTTCAAAGGCTTGTGACCTAGTTTTTTACCCCGGATGACCCAATATCGAACTTGACGTAGATTTTATAGAGATGATCATTGTGATCAATTTTCATAAAGATTAGTCTCAAATTGTGACCTCTAGTGTGTTCACAATCTTTTTCAATGATTTGTCCTTGTGACCTAGTTTTTGACCCCAGATGACCCAATATCGAACTTGACCTAGATTTTATTGAGATGATCATTGTGATCAATTTTCATAAAGATTAGTCACAAATTGTGACCTCTAATGTGTTCACAAGGTTTTTCAATGATTTGGCCTAGTGACCTAGTTTTTGACCCCAGATGACCCAATATCGAACTTGACCTAGATTTTACAGAGATGATCATTGTGATCAAGTTTCATAAAGATTAGGCTCAAATTGTGACCTCTAATGTGTTCACAAGGTTTTCCTTTGATTTGACCTAGTGACCTAGTTTTTGACCCCAGATGACCCAATATCGAACTTGACCTTGATTTTATAGAGATGATCATTGTGATCAAGTTTCATAATGATCAGGCTAAATTTGTGACCTCTAGTGTGTTCACAAGCAATTGTGAACGGACGGACGACGGACGAAGAGCGATCACAAAAGCTCACCTTGTCACTTTGTGACAGGTGAGCTAAAAATTAAAATGTGCGAGAATTGCGACGTCAGAAGAGGAAACACCCGTAGAATCATAGTACACTTTATGTTTTTGGTTGCTATGCCGTCGAAAAATAGTATAAGACTCTTACCTAATACTAGAGGATATAAAGTTATGTTTCTAGAACACGTATGCACAAATGATTATGAATATTTTATGTTTGGGACATCAACGGGTTGTATTTCACCCTGATCAAATGTGCCATGCACCACAGGGCTTTCACTCTTCTCGTAGTAGAAGGGATATGTTCGGGCTGGTTTTTATCCCACCATGAGAGTTGGTTGTTTCGATCAGACAGCATTTCTATGGTGCATTCGGTTGTGAGTTGTTCGCAAATGCGTATCAGAAAAAAGTTTAATGCCATCGTAAGCAATTGAATACAAGGAACATGAGCTTAAGATATAGAGAAAAATGGTTCTGCGGTATGACGCTCTTACTTTGACGTCACTGTGCGCCGCACTTGCATACCATGTGTATTAGTAATGTTAACTGACATTTAATTTCTTGATATATGTTCATGAAATTCCGGATACCTTTTAAGAACATATTCATTAATCATCAGTGAAAAATGGAAACAGATGTTTTGGATACTTTTTGTGTAATGAGCAAAGTACACAATTTACTGGGACAACCCTCGTATATACTATTAAATATAATTAATCAAAGAGCAGAGTAAATATTATTGGTTAAGAAGTTATAAGTTTTGGGAGAGTTTGTAAAGTGAACAAGGAAATGAATCAAACCATTTAAAGCTAAACTTTTCGTGCTGTAACTTTTAACAGTTTGTAGCCTTTGTTAACAAGATCATGGGTTATGGAGTAGATGAATGTAACCTTATCATGACAAGTACAAATACATGTACAATCATAAAGCTCAGCAATAAGATTTGCTATGATGTGGTATTGAATTATAGCAAGTGGTGTCTGAGATAAGGTCATACAGAACATTGTGAATGCATGATAAACCACCAAACTGAATTTGTATTAATGCTGGTAGACCATGATTACAGAACTTGGTATGCATGTAAAATTGCCTAGAATGTTAATAGTAAATACATAAATGTTTAAGGGACTGCTTCAGGGCAAACTTGTGTAAATAAATACAGTAAATACGGTGTATGGTTTTAAATTAAAGCACCAGTGTGCTGGAAACACATTGATCTAATAAATGTAATTGTAGGCTGACTAAATTTACACTTACTATGATAGAAACCTGATTATGAAAATAAGAAAATTCAATAAAAATATTTTTGTAAATCTTTTCCTGAATATTCTTCAGTATACATTGTTTCATTGGGTACAGGTATGTATGCTCATCCTGGTCAACCAGCAAGGAAATAATGATTATGTTAAAACATTCTGCATTGTGATGCTTCATTTATCTCATGTATATAAATCAATAAACTCAAGCATGTAATGCAATGTCAATATTTAGACTTATATAGACCTGAATTTACTATTTCAATTGTTTTCTGTAGCCATAATGATGAAGTAAATGATATACTTTTAGCAGAGAAGAAATAAAGTTCAAAGTGACGCCAGTAAGTTAAGTTTTAAGCAGATTCATGAAGTGTGAACTAGTCGTTTCGCAGATATTAGAAAAGTAACTTGTATTTTTTTCAAAACTTTGTCACGGTAAGACATGTTATTCATGCGTCTACCCTTAGGCATCGAAGACTTGTATTGCCAGTCCTCTAATGGTAATGAAAAAGGCACACAAAGCCTTCCGTACATAGAATATCCTCATTGCTATATTTCGCCTTTTGACCAGAATTTGGGTCATTTTCAAGGCTGCTCCTATCCTCAAACAAAGTTATTTTCTATTAACAAACAGTTCTGTATGTGAATGAACCATCTATTTACGAACTAACAATTTCGTTTTTTAAAACTCATGCACTATATCATACATAGCACGAACCTTTAGATAGGCTCATTCTTAGGCTTATTTTAATCAAGTTTTGTCGGCCATAATTATTCCTAGTGTCTACGAGTAGCATATTTTAACTTCCTCTTAAACAGGGATAACAGACAAAAAATATATGAAATTGGTACCAATGTAAAGCTAATCATTGATTTATCGATTTTTGTAAACCGTTGGGGCGGAGCAAGCTCGAGACTTACGTGCAAAGACAATACATATCGAACAGCACCACGGTCTGTATCCGAATAATGACTGCTAGGTCGGATAATAGCTGGCTGGATGATAATGATTGGCTAGGGGCCTAAATATCGACAATAGAGACGCATGTTTATATGAAATTACTGTTTTACTATGATCCAAGGCGTACATTTTTCTGTCACTATTGATAAACCAATGATTTATCAATACAGCAGTACTTTTACCCTCAGAAATATCCATGGGAAAGGGTAGAAAAATGACAAAACATCACCCAAAGTAAGCTATATTAACAGAAAACTGTTATACTTTTGCTCCGTCCTTGATAATTCAACATTTGTTGTATACACTAAATCGATGAAAAATAAAGACAAAGAATTGACAATTAATATGCCACCTCTCTTACCTCTCTAACATAAGCAATAAAGCCAAAAATCATGTTTTTTGTGCAAGGTGTCTGTGATGAAATGGATAATAGCGGCTACTTGGTATTAATAATTGGATAAGTATCTGGCTGTTGACGGATAATAGGCAGGCTTACTGTATTTTATATTAATGTGATAGCAATAATGGAAAATATTTATAAATATAGCGCTTTATATAACAAGCATCTAAAGCGCTTAGTACGCGAAAGTCAGCTAATTGAAAGTTCATTAAAAGTCTAAAATAGAAATTCACTTGATTATCACTGATATGCAATTTTGAACAGATGTATTTTCAATGTTTTATGAAAGACTGTCAGAGCGTCAATGTGTTTCATATCCACAGAAATACCGTTCGCATTTCACCGTAATTATTGGTTCTTATTCTAGGAATGTTTAGCATAGCAGTGTCTGATCTTAAAGACCTTATTGGCTGGTATTTACTAGTCATCTCATTCATTTTAATGCTGACATTGGTGCTCCTATAAAATATTAACATATCTTTGCTTTTTCTAAGCTACTTACTTCTTTATAAACTGTATAAAAACCAATAGTATATGCATTTATATTGTATATATGCTCCACTTTAATACACTGGGTACACCCTCTATTTTTAAAACTGGATAAACCGTTACTTGGGACGGGTGACTTTCGGTTTGGACGGTGTAAATATCTGATTTTCTATCTACTAACTTTATGACCAAAATACCTCAACTAGCGCACCGTATGCCTTAAGAGTTGCCACGTATAGATTGTCATCATTTTCTTTTAAACGATTCCCCAATTAAACAAAATAGCCGGTGCCATTTTTTTATTTGAGAATTTAAATTTTGCATTTCTGTTACATTTCTTTTAATTGTCACATGTCTTTTATTTCTAACACTAATGCTGTTCTTGTTCTGACCTTCCATTTCAGATGGAATGATATCCAAGTAGATTTTAGTCATAAAGCCATATTTGCCGGTTACATCGTTTAGTATTAATTCCTTACATTTAAGGCATGTGTTCTTATGTTGAACTTTCAGATGGCGAGTAATTTCCAGCAATTGTACTGAAATATATTTGCAACACTTATTTTCTAAGCCATAAGTTATATGACATTGTATAATTCGTAGTTTTGAACACTATCCAAGTAAACGAATAGTAGCCAGCTCATTATCTAATAAAATGTTGTAAGCATCCTGCCATTATCCGTCACGTAGCCACCATTATCCACTTCATCACAGACACCTTGCACAAAAACATGATTTTTGGCTTTATTGCTTATGCTAGGGAGGTAAGTGAGGTGGCATATTAATTGTCAATACTTTGTCTTTATTTTTCATCGATTTAGTGTATACAACAAATGTTGAATTATCAAGGACGGAGCAAAAGTATAACAGTTTTCTGTTAATATAGCTTACTTTGTCATTTTTCTACCCTTTCCCATGGATATTTCTGAGGGTAAAAGTACTGCTGTATTGATAAATCATTGGTATATCAATAGTGACAGAAAAATGTACGCCTTGGATCATAGTAAAACAGTAATTTCATATAAACATGCGTCTCTATTGTCGATATTTAGGCCCCTAGCCAATCATTATCATCCAGCCAGCTATTATCCGACCTAGCAGTCATTATTCGGATACAGACCGTGAGCACTCGTACTGTTAAAAAGTTATGCACATTACCACTGCTAAAATAAATATAGATACAGATATGTCCAACACAAAAACCGGTTGACACCTGCCAACCACATTTACCAATTATCTTATAACCATGCAACAAAAATGGTAAACAATCATTACTGTCACAATGTGTGGGAAATTCAATACAATAACACTTTTTTACAGATTCTGAAAGACAATATTACACTTTTCTTGACAAATTCACAATCACTCAAAAACTTTCCCTACAAACATGCAATTAGGCAAAGTCTAAAATATTTTTGTGTAGATAGTCTTATCTAATTATAAAATAGTAATTATACCCCAGTACACATTATTTAACAAGATGCTGTTCAGAGGGAGTCTTTTACAATTTACTACATGCAATCGTTGACTCCAGTGTACTGCTTACATTTATATATGTAACAAACTTTATGATTTTGCAGACACAAATAAACATTAATCTACAAAACAAATATTTCTGCATAATAAAATTATTAAACGGTATATAAACCAGTGTATTAATCTACGCATAAAGTTCAAATCCAGTCTGCTTAGATTAACATGTACAATGCACAGGCTACCTCAGTATACTAGTTAGCTATTTATATCAAGAGCAAAATGGATTGTTTTTCAATGTCTATTATCACGAGACATTAAATATTGAGTTGGTTTAGACATGGTTATATTTACCGTAACAAGAGATCCACGAAGCGTATCATTGGTATCTTGTAAAGCTTCCACAGTAGATTGTACACCCTTGTTAGCCTCCTCATTTCCAAAGAATCCAACAGCTACACTTCCACTGAAATAATCATATAACTTGTATTATTACAGTTGACAAGTTTTTAATCAAGGGGCATGACTCAATTCCTGAATATACCCAGTGCATGGTATAAATGTTTTCCCTGCCAGACTGTCAAATGACCTCAGACTTTGCTGAACCTCGTACAAGTCATGCTTAAAGGGGCATGCCCTGGAACTGAAGCGTCTCGAATAGCAATCAACTTGGTATTATCTAAATGCCTAAATCAATTAATGAAAGCCCTGTAAAATATTTACAAAATATCCCGCTAGTTTACTCAAAATACACATTTCAAGATTTACCAAACCTGCCGATTTCAGCCTCAGAAATTATTCGTCATTTTCACGACTCCCTGTCAAAACCGAAAACATGGCGGAAAAAGTCCACAACTGAAATGGTAAGTATTGCTCATGTTATGTTTACTTGAAAGGCAGCGCACATGCTCAGTTAAACTCTCAGACTTATCAGAAATATTTTTGTTGTCAATAAAAGGCTAACAGCCTTTTGTTCAAACCGACTTACAAATACCACTGTGCACCTTATAGGGTCAATTTTGAACGCACATTCTTCTTAAGACTTTTCGGTAATACTTGGTTTTACAAGTGACAAACACATTTTTGGTGTACAAAATTTAAAAAAGACACAGCAGTTCCTGGGCATGCCCCTTTAAAAATTGTCTTACAAAATAAACGTGAGATTATAAACATCAAGGGCTGATCAAGGGTCCTACTGAAACATAATGACTAATCGTGAAATAAGAGTCGGACATTAGTCTGTTTCAGGTGCTATTAGCACACATCCATACACCAAAACTTTGTTCTTTTGTTAAATGCAACTATTACAAATGACCATTACTTCATCAATACTTGATTACTTCAAATCCTTTCATCATATAACTTTTCTTTGCTGCAGAAAAGTTCATACTTTCTAGTGCAACAAAACCAGATTTCCGGATTTGTTTGGATTTATAGGACCCCCGATGCATTTCATACTGCGAGTGCATTAATATGATTATGCATATATGACCATTCTCATGATTCTGATACAAGGAATAATCTGTTATATAATAGTAAGGACCAACCACTTATTCTTAATTAGCAATTAAGAGTGTTGACATTTTCCTACAAACTCACAGGATGTAATTATTAACCAGCAGAGTTTGCATATCATTCATACCATAACACAGAATAGTTTGTTCATTGCACACATGTACACTCAAACCTCAGACAAGTATTTAAGGCAACCAACAAGCAAGGATCAGACACTTTCTACAATAACGAAACCTGTCTGCAAAGACTACCAATTTTATCTCTGATCAGACCATTTCCAATCATATTAATCTATCAATAGAGGCCACATGTGAACACAGACCAGTCAACTATTTTGCTGGAAAATAGTAAAAAATATCAGAGAATAACTCAAAAAAATATGCAACATACATTGTTGGTATACATGTATGACAGATATACACATATAATAATGCTTAATTCATGGCAGGCTTGATGCAAAGTCGAATATATTTAGCAAATCATTATTTCCCAACAGAAAGACCACATTTCAACAAATTATTTGTTTGTGAACAATAAACTGAACCTTACTGCAGACAGTCTTCTTCTTAAAATATTTTAGCAGCTGAATTATTCAATAATGTTTTCAGGGTTATCATTTGTGTTGACATTATTATGAATAATCTGATAAATAATACATTATATGTGGAATCAAGCATACATAATTAATAAACCAACTGACCTTACTGGCAATATTACTTGGTGGAATTTTGCTGTACACAATTGTTTGTTAGGAATGGCCTGAGGTTGACTGTAGCTAATTGGGGAATTAGCGATTTTGGAAGAATACCAAAGGTCATATTGAGGAATGCAAATAGAATAACTTATTACTCTACTAAGTTGTATTCCACCAAAATATCACAGGGTTCTCGGCAACGCGTAATTACGAGTATTTGGACGCATACTTTTGAAATCAGACGCATAAAATCGACGATCAACGCTTTTTCGGGACGCAAGCTTTTTCCGACGCACGCGTTTGACCTTGGGTCATAAATTCGTCGTAAACACACGATTATACAATAAACAATTGCAGCGTCCCTAGTATCGAGTAATTGACAGACGAGAGGCGGGGTTAAATACCAACGATATGCATCGTGAACCAATCAGCGTTCGCGAGTCCTTAGATAATCATTGACGCGTCCCCCGAAAAATAAACTTTATTAGATCGATGCATATGTGTAAATTACAAACTGTTACGTAAACACGTACGCTTTAATTGATTGGTGATAATTGATATCTCCACTAAATTACTGACCGTGTCGTTTATTTAATTGCAGACAGATTTATACGACGATTTTATTGTTTGTCGTAACGTTGTAACATCGGAAAAGCGATTCGTAAATCCAAACTTATTATTTACGATTAACGCGTGTGTTATAAATTACAGCAACAGTGTGCACACAGACAAAATGATGTCACCAGTAAAAGCAGAACACACAATGCTACCGGTAGGGCAGCAAGGAATATGATAGACTGAAAACAAACAGAGTCAGAGTATATCATAATGTTAGTCATTTGTTACGACCCTACTATGACAACCATCCTCCAACCTCAGACTTCCAAAGTTGCAGTGTTTAGTCAAGTTCCCAGATCTACGACACATATGCTGATTGAATGAGAATTGGAGCCATTAGCACAGTAGTACTAACAAAGTATTAGACTATTAAATAGAAAACAGCACATACTTCAGAATTCAGTGTAGTGACTAAGTCAGTAAGTGTATTTCAATAATGAATAATACTAAATATACTTACATTGCAAATATTATAAACAGAGCAACAATAAATCTGATGCATGTTGTACTTTTCTTCTTTGTTGGCTTTGACTTACAGCAACAGTGTGCACACAGACAAAATGATGTCACCAGTAAAAGCAGAACACACAATGCTACCGGTAGGGCAGCAAGGAATATGATAGACTGAAAACAAACAGAGTCAGAGTATATGAGTCATAATGTTAGTCATTTGTTACGACTAAAAATAAGCTGGCTGAAAAAAAATGTTCAAAGCATGTTGGACTAAACATGAAGACTGGAAAACCTGGTGGTCACATCACACTCATGGTGTATTGACTATATGTCTATGATTATATAAGTGTATGTACCTCTATGAGTCCAGCCAGTCTTATACAAGTGCAAAGGACCATCACATGAACTTGGTAATTAATACATGTTCAATCATAAGGTGACACTTATCTACATTACATGGTAACAGGGACTCTTTAATGCATGCCAAACAGCTTGTGCCTTCACAGCATTGACATAGTAAGTTATGGAACCACTGTCTATAACTTGGCAGAAATGGCATAAATCTGACAAGAACAGAATCTTTACAGGCAAAGATCTAAATTACACAGATTGGAAACATGTACGAAATCTCACGATTTCTCATGGCAGGTCTTATGAAATCTCACGAAATCTCGTCCGTTTTTAATACCTTACATCTCATGTTCTAATATACTTTTAAAGTTTAATAGGAAAAACTAATGAGTCTATGCAATTGATCTACTATTCAGCTTTCAAATGATACCTCATTTATTGAAATCACTCAAGTAATAAAATAGTAGACCCCGGAGAGAAAGACCTACTCTCATTTTCATCAAATTAGAAAAATGATCTCAAATAACAGTAAACTACAAGACTGCATTTACTTATTATATTATATGAATGGAAAATTTTGTGAATTCAGGAACTATATGTAGATACTATATGAGGGTCTTACTTAAACAAGTTAAAGCATGTTACGCCAAATCCTAAAATGTAAATTCCAAGTTTATCAGAAAATACCTGATGTGCCTCATTCAAATCCTAATTTTCAGTATTTTATAACAGGTAGACAAAAATGTAATTTAGGTCTTTGTTACAGGGTAACTTTTTCCAATTTGACTAGTTACTTAATCTGTCAGACCAAAATTGAAATAACTGTTAATTCAATTTTGGTCTGGCAGATTTATTTTAGGCAGAGATTTTTAACTATAAGTGTGTTGAATAAAGATTCTAGAAAATTACTCTTAGTCTTACATAGTATTGTAAAATTATTTTATTATATTATTCAATAATAGTCTTTTTGCAAGTGGTTTATAACAGGAACCGTTCCTGTTTATAAGAAATGTTTAACTGTAGGCAAACAGTACTTCACAATGGTGTGAACATTACATTTCCGCCTTTAAAATTTATTTTTATGATCTGCTCATGTAAATTTTTAAACCACTCCCTGGTATGCATTCATGAGTTTACAGTATTGAAATAACAAACTTTGTAACCCGAAATTATGCATGTTTATGTGTATACTGCCAAGGGAGATGATTCCGGACAGGAGAAGTTCCGGACAAACGGTCGTAGACGGTTTATTTAGTTAAATAATTCATTGATATTGGTATCAAATCACTCAGGTGCGTATTTAAAGGAAATCTGGAAGAAGAAAAAATCAAAATCAACAAATAATTACTCATATACCGAAAATATCGTCTGCTGTTGTGATTTTGACATCAGCACCGCCGGGGGGGGGGGGGGGGGGGGGAGAATTTTTTTTGATATCTTGTCAATAAATCTGAAAAACTGTTTCCACATTTTGTTTCGATTTTCGGCCAGTAAACAAGATACGGTATGGATTGGAATTTAACCTGTCACGAGCGCCCCCTGGGTTGAAAACATGTGCGTCACATGTTGCCATGTCGTAAATATTGACATATTTTTGCATGATTGTGAAGAAGGAACCCTGTTCAAAATATTTTCTGGTAATATGTTTCTAAATATTCGTCGCGGAATATTCGAAGCAGACTGTCCGGTATATCTACGGTAATATCGTTGAAAATAGCACAAAAGTGCCCCTTTTCAGGCCCCAATATTTTGCTGTTCACGTGACGTCATTTTTCGGGAAACCTATTTTTAGCAAAGATCCTGGACCAAGGTATTTGTAAACACAAAAAAATCTTAGAAAAAATCTATTTTTAACTCCAGGGGAAGCTTTTTATGCGATTTCTGTCCGGAACCATCTCCTTTGCCAGTACAAGTTTATTACAACAAATATTCAATAATGCAGTTAGTATAATACAAAAATATATTCCATGCAATGTTCAATCAATATAAATCTATTTCGACAAAAATAAGCAGTTGGTTACAAACAATCAGATGCCAAACAGAATATTATATATACTCAATATTTTAATTTGATGTTTTTGAAACAATGAAACACAATAAAACCATGAAATGATGAATTAATTGATATAATTGCAGACTTCCAAGCACACTAAACGTGATTAGACTATTCAAAATTTGCTACCATACAACACGCTACATTTTAATCGGCAAGGTTACATTCACAGGCCGACAAATCAAAGGATCAGAGATCAACGAAATTTTAATCCTACCTGTTGATACTGCGATGACCCAGGATCGAAAGTCGAGTTGGTTTCAGCAAATCTAAAATCTATATGTGGAAATTTGTGGAGAATAGTGGCCACCCAATCTATCGAATACACTTTACTGTCCGTCATATCTGTTTCTTCAAAGCTGTAAGCATTTTAATTAATAATTTAAAGACACCGACGATCAACGGTACTGACCTAGTTTTATGAAGGAAAACATTGCTGTCACGTGATTACCAGACAGACTGTGTTTCTACCTTTTAGCGAAACGGTTTTCGTTTTCAGCGAAACGGACGGCATTGTTTTCATTTTGCGATTCGGTCATGATAACGAATTCGTGGCAACAACCAGTGGCGTGTTCAGCAGGATAGCACTCGCCTAGATCTCGATTTAGTGCTATCCGAGTGCTAATATTCCTCGTGAACGATATTTGTCATTTTACTACATAGCGGCATGACTAAATTACGAAAAGAGGATTTTTGGCGCAACGAGACGAAACGAGGATTAAAATTTGATATTGTAGGAATTACAGTTATTATTTTTTACAAATATCAATTCCAAATAAATGAATTGTGTGTTTGGATGGAATTAACTTGTTCCTATCAATAAATAATGACACTGTTTTAAAATAAGCCAATTTGAAGCCTCCTTTCGTCGACCCGTAGACACATATCCAACTATTTGTCCCATTCGCACATGTGACAATTTTTTTACCATTGGAAGGCATGGGGACTACACGTAAAATCGTCCGTATGATAAAAACTATTTAAAGATTTCTTATGTGCAAACATATTTTGTAGTTTGATATATCTACAAAATAATGCACTAAATTTCATGGTTGTATCTTTATAAGATCAGCCCCCTTTTTAAAGGTTTTTAACATGACTATCACTCACATTGAACAAAGAATGAAATGAACGGATTTGATATCAAACTTGTTTACTTTCTTGTCCGTAATTCTTTTGTTTCTCGGGGAATATATTTTGTGCAAACTTGATAAATAGTTTAATTTCTTCCCGTCAGATTGGTGTTTTGATATAAGAAATGCGATAATTAGATCTGCCCCCTTTTTACGGTTTTTTAAAACAGGTATCTTTTTTTTTAGTAAAAAAGTAATACACATATTTAATTTGCACATTGTTAATTGTTTTATGACGCGCCCCGCTGCGATTGTCACAGCATGTGGGGTAAAAAAAGTGGTACATTCGCTTGAAGGGTTAACCGCTATATTTCTATAACCGCTATATTTCTATAACCGCTATATTTCCTGTATATACATACTCTTTTATGATTTTAGAGATTTGCAACTTTGACTTTATTGCCGATTTCGAAACTAATACAGCATCAAAATAAAGTGAAATGTCATAAGCTCACGCATAATTTAAAATTATAATAATCGTACAGATGAGAGATAAAAATGAAGAATCATATCATTCCCATGACACTTGTTAAATAAACTGGTGAATTGACACGTTGTACCAGCTAATTGAATATATACGAATTGTAAAAATGAAAATTAAACGTCAAAAGGGTGAGGAAAGGTGAGACATCTGATGTTGTAAGTATACATTTTCTTTATTTTCATAATATAATAGAAAAATAAAAATGGAAATTTTGCTTCTGTTTGGTAACTGTAAAGTAAGAATCACTGACCAGTACGTTAAATATAGTTCTACGTTTGTTTTCGAAAATTCAAAGAAAATAACGGTGGTAGAATAAAATTATCATCTATCACTTGCTAATGATTCGCGCACTCAAGTTCACAAATGTTTTGTTTTAAAGGTCGCTAAAACTGCATGCTTCTGTAACTGAATCCAAAGACCTCTTTGTATGTGATATTATGATTGATGTTATGAATTGATTAAAACAATGAAAACTGAATTAGTATTTGTTTAACATTTCAACTCTTCATAACTTTAAAAGCACTTGTCCAACATACATATAAGTTGAACAAACGTTTCATCCCGATATCTTGAAAAAAATATTTGTGACAATTAGAGGGAAAATTGGAGTTTTGTCGGGTCCGCGAGCGCGCGAATATTCTCCTATCTAATTCAAGAAAAAAACGCTCTATTTCACGAACTTAAAATTGTCATATCTTTTTTTATTTTTCAAGATATTAAAAAACCAGTTCCATAATTGTGTGGTCTATGGCTTGAAGATGCAACTGAACAAACCGTACAAAATCAGCAGTGGTTGCTAAATTTCATTTAAACTGTACTTTGTGATATTGCACACATACTCAAGCATTGTACAGTTACTAGTAACCGTTTCTTTTTTATCATCCATCGAATATGCATGATAATCAGTATACATATCGTCACATGTATTGCGGTTATAACAAATGCATAATTGTTAGATTCCTCACACATGATCAACGAATTCTGAATGATACCATGGAAGTATTTAAATGTTCCTGATGATACCTACCTTATAAACAAAATTTCATAATGACAGAGCTATGTCCATAAAAAAGATCCTGGTATGCATTATATACAAAATGTAAACATACCAAAAGTGAAATTGAACACACAAAACCCCTCCAGCAAAGGATATACATTAATTTATACACTCCGACAACCCACTGAGTTAGCATAGCGCGATTACGCAATCGAGATAAGATCGATCAGATTAAAACCGGTATAACACCAGTCAAGGAAAGGTAACTGTGGTCGACTTGAAAACACATTTAATACAAATGGGACTAATAGTTGGTTATGTTGAAATATCGGCGAGCGAAAGGAACTTTACCTATCCACTCAGTTATGACATAACCTCCTTTCGCCAACTGTTACTTACTATACAATATCGGCGAAAGGAGCTTTATGATACTAATTTAATTATATATATATATATCTACTGGCCTCTTTTCGCCGTCGGTAAAATGTAAAATATAGGCGAAAGGAGCCTTAGCGTACCAACTTAGTTACCACGAACTATCGGCGAAAGGAGCTTTATAGATCTAATACCTGCTTAGTTATATGATGGTCCTTATATGATTGTCTCCTTTCGCCGCCCGAAGGTAGCATGTAAATTGTCGGCGAAAGGAGCTTTATCATACATACTTAGTTATTTTATAGTCTCCTTTCGCCGACCGTAAACCATAAAATATCGACGAAAGGAGCGTTAGCATACCAACTTATAGTTACACTACATCCTCATTTCGCCGACGGTAGCATGTAAAATATCGGCGACAGCAGCTTTATCATACATACTTAGTTATTTTATAGTCTCCTTTCGCCGACCGTAAACCATAAAATATCGGCGAAAGGAGCTTTAGCATATCAACTAACTTAGTTATACTACATAGCCTCATTTCGCCGACGGGTGAATATAAAATATCGACAGACAAGCCTCGTTTCGCCGACAGTGAACGTGTAAACGTTGGTAGAATGTTGATTAAAATATTGGTGAAAGGAGTTTTATCTACATGTACCAACTTTTTTAGCTCACCTGTCACAAAGTGACAAGGTGAGCTTTTGTGATCGCTCTTCGTCCGTCGTCCGTCGTCCGTCCGTCCGTCCGTTTACAATTGCTTGTGAACACACTAGAGGTCACAAATTTAGCCTGATCATTATGAAACTTGATCACAATGATCATCTCCATAAAATCTAGGTCAAGTTCGATATTGGGTCATCTTGGGTAAAAAACTAGGTCACTAGGTCAAATCAAAGGAAAACCTTGTGAACACATTAGAGGTCACAATTTGAGCCTAATCTTTATGAAACTTGATCACAATGATCATCTCTGTAAAATCTAGGTCAAGTTCGATATTGGGTCATCTGGGGCTAAAAACTAGGTCACTAGGTCAAATCATTGAAAAACCTTGTGAACACATTAGAGGTCACAAATTTTGCCTGATCATTATGAAACTTGATCACAATGATCATCTCCATAAAATCTAGGCCAAGTTTGATATTGGGTCATCTGGGGTCAAAAACTAGGTCACTAGGTCAAATCATTGAAAAACCTTGTGAACACATTAGAGGTCACAAATTTAGCCTGATCATTATGAAACTTGATCACAATGATCATCTCCATAAAATCTAGGTCAAGTTCGATATTGGGTCATCTGGGGTCAAAAACTAGGTCACTAGGTCAAATCATTGAAAAACCTTGTGAACACACTAGAGGTCACAAATTTAGCCTGATCATTATGAAACTTGATCACAATGATCATCTCCATAAAATCTAGGTCTAGTTCGATATTGGGTCATCTGGGGTCAAAAACTAGGTCACTAGGTCAAATCAAAGGAAAACCTTGTGAACACATTAGAGGTCACAATTTGAGACTAATCTTTATGAAACTTGATCACAATGATCATCTCTGTAAAATCTAGGTCAAGTTCGATATTGGGTCATCTGGGGTCAAAAACTAGGTCACTAGGCCAAATCATTGAAAAACCTTGTGAACACATTAGAGGTCACAGTTTGTGACTAATCTTTATGAAAATTGATCACAATGATCATCTCTTTAAAATCTAGGTCAAGTTCGATATTGGGTCATCTGGGGTCAAAAACTAGGTCACAAGGCCAAATCATTGAAAAAGCTTGTGAACACACTAGAGGTCACAATTTGAGACTAATCTTTATGAAAATTGATCACAATGAGCATCTCTATAAAATCTACGTCTAGTTCGATATTGGGTCATCCAGGGTCAAAAACTAGGTCACAAGCCTTTGAAGGCCAAATCATTGAAAAAGTTTGTGAACACACTAGAGGTCACAATTTGAGCCTAATCTTTATGAAACTTGATCACACTGATCATCACTATAAAATTTAGGTCAAGTTCGATATTGGGTCATCCGGAGTCAAAAACTAGGTCACGAGGCCAAATCATTGAAAAAGCTTGTGAACACACTAGAGGTCACAATTTTGACCTTATCTTTGTGAAACTTGATCACAATGATCATCATTATAAAATTTAGGTCAAGTTCGATATTGGGTCATCTTGGGTCAAAAACTAGGTCACGAGGCCAAATCATTGAAAAAGCTTGTGAACACACTAGAGGTCACAATTTTGACTCTATCTTTATGAAACTTGGTCACAATGTTTATCTCTATAAAATCTAGGTCAAGTTAGATACTGTGTCATTTGGGCCAAAATCTAGGTCACTAGGCCAAACAGGTGAGCGACCCAGGGCCCTTTGGACCCTCTTGTTTTTATAATAGCTGCTTTTCGCCGACGGTAAAATTCAACATAATCATATACGACCGTAAACCATGAAATATCTCCGAAAGAATGTTAGAATGTAAAATTTCACTGCAATGAGCGTTATCATTTATATTTCAACTAAGTTATATCATAGTGATATATTTGCTAGATCGCTGGTTGTGATTTTTTTCTATGCTGAATGTGTGTATGTACAAAATTGAATATGTATATCATCATTATGTATAATAAAAATTCTGGCTCTTCGATGTAACAGCGAACGAGTTTTACCATATTAACTTTGTTATATTCGAGCCGACTTTAAATTTTAAAATTTTCAGTTAAGGGAGCTTAATCTATCAAATAACTTATATTATGACCTCTATTCGCCGACTGTAAAAAATCAGCGAAAGGAGCTCTATCATACCAACTTAATAATATGCTAGCCTCATTCTGCCACCGTTGACTATGATATAACAGTGAAACTAGTTTTACGAGCAATAATTAATAACTCCCAGCAAGCAATCTATTTGGGTCCCATGTGGGCACCTTTATGGGTCCCATATGGGCTGCCTATATGGGACCCACATAGAAAGTGCAACAGGGGCCTTTGTGGGTCACATCTGGGCTGCCCATATGGGTCCCATCTGGGCTACACTATGTACATTCGCCTGGGCTGCCTATATGGGTCCCATCTGGGCTGCCCATAAACATTCAGAAATGGGACCCAAATGGGCAGCCTATATTCGTATGAGCACTTCAGATATATTGTAAATCAGAAATTGTACTTTTCAGTAAACACCGCTTTGCGACTACTATGCGTACATAGTGTCCTTGCAGTAAGGAGCAGTTGAACAGCTTCTTGTTTATACAAGGCGTTCTATATTATATGCTTACAAGTTCGATATTTACAAGCTATGTATCACATTTACATTTAAAGTTTCCAGGCAACCATGTGGTAGAATTTAGAAACAAATGTACATATATCAATTTACTTTGAAACACTATTATTTGTACTGAAAGTAAATATAATAGCAAGACGAAGATTTATATTAAATTTACTAATATTTCAATTCAAGGGAAGTAATACTTTTTTTGTTCTATATGGGCTTGCTCAGGAATAGCCCATATGGGACCTGTATGGGTACCCCATATGGGTACCAGATGGGAAAGCCCATATGTGCTTGCCCAGGAATAGCGCATATGTGACCCGTATGTGTACCAGATGGAAAAGCCCATATGGGCATGCCCAGGAATATAGGTCCCATATGGGTCCAATATGGGCATACCCACATAGGCTTGCCCAGAAACAGCCCATATGGGACCCATATAAGCATGTTTGCTGGGGTGTGGTCGGCGAAAGGAGGCTTCAAATTAGCTTATTTTTAAATATTGTCACTAAGTTATTTATTGATAGGAACAATCTAATGCAATCCAAATACACATCTTATTTATGTCAGGATCTTCTATATATATAGAATCCCTGTTTATTTGGAATTGATATTTGTTACCAATAATAACTAGAATTCATACAATATTAAATTTTAATCCTCGTTTGCCTCGTTGCGCCAAAACTCCTTTCGTATTTTAGTCGAATCCCTCCTACATTGCTAGCTTGCTAGACTAGGCTAGCCCTCGCCGAGATCTCGATTTATCTTGTCGTTCATGAGCGAGAACTGCTAGATCTAGGCGAGTGCTTAGCAGTGCTAGGCTAGCTGAACACGCCACAGTAATATAACTCTAACGCGATTACATCGTACAAAACTATTTATATCTTCAATTTCTAAATATTCAACCACCACCAAGCCCGGTCATAAGTTATTCAACCAATCAGGGGTCATAACGGCATGGTTAAAATAATAACACAGTTTATAAATACAAATTAGGTATATAAGGCTTAATTGATATATGTCAACAAAACTAACATAAACTAACATAATGTTTATAAATAATAACAACTAATAAGATAATTTTAACTACTTTATTAACTTATTAGCCTCGCAGACGGATATCTAAAATCGTATATAATAATGACGACATTGGACAGGAAAAGGCAGCACTCAACTTAACAAGCCGAGCACAGAAAACAGTAACAACACAACACAACCACACGGGGCAATGCCCACACACAACCCAAAGAAATTATTAAAACACAGGGGAGAATCACGTGACCGCTAAAGTACATAACATGTATACAATGGCGGACAAAATCGTCGACTGACCGTCACTCGAGCCAAAAATGCAGGTATGTCAGGGGCGTAGCTTGCTCAAGAATGAAGTGTAGGCACATTTGTAGGGGGTCCGGGGGGCATACTCCCCCGAAAAAATGTGTCATCATAGACGGCCGGAGATGCATTCTGGTGGTTATTTCCGGCTACTTTAGAAATATAACAGATCCTTGTTTCTGGTCCAAGTTTTATGTTGGTGTTGTACTCTGACTCAGTCTGTGGGACTTGAGCAATTACATATACTGCATCTGTATAATACACCTACAGATAATCAAACCGTTGTACAGCACTATTTTTTGTAGCAAAGTATTTCTTTATACCATGTCTCCTACGTTTTATCTTGCATTTCGTTTCGGCAATATGATACTGATGGGAGATTAAATAGCTTTGATAATAAATAAATAATGTACATTTCAATATTTTATGTACATTATATATTGTTTTAACCATGTATTAGTCAGGACTGTACAGCACTTTTGGAGGTGTGTATACATGAAAAAGGGCTGTATAAATATGGTATAATAAATAAAATAAATAAATATTATAAGTAAATAAATGCCTCACTTTACAGAAATGACGACACCTAGTTACATGAGCAGTATTTAAATAGGTCCTTATATTTTACAACGTTATTATAAGTGTGTACAATTTGTATACGGTTTAAACTCAATATTAATTAACTGATCCACAAGTATTAATTAAATGGGTCCTTGGGTTTTAATTCGCTTGAGTTTAAACACACAGGACGTCACATGATATATTCATGTAATGACACTGACGGACAAAAGTATACTAGTGAAGTGTTTTGAGTCCAAAGTATAAGCGTTAGTGGAAACTACTGACCAGGTGGTCAGCTAACCAGTGCAATGAGTAGATTTAATTTTGATTTAATGCGTTTCTTTGTCCCCGCCACCGGATACGGGCGAGGCCCACAGAAGAGTTTTAGTACTTTTGGTATTTGGGGGATAGTCACTGCGGTATATAACGTACACCGGATATTGCTAGTAAAATAAGTAATGTTATCAATTTTGGGGACATGAAATTGAGACCAGGCCGGTGACTTTAGAGACGATATTTTCCAAATTACTGACTACTTATGCTTATCCTAATTGAGTTTTAACTTCATCGGGAATTTGTGTAACTCAGTAGCTCACTATAGTATATCAGATATTCATAGGTAGCACCAAGTCCAATCGTTCAGTGAGTGGAGCCGGCTGAGAACGCATGTGGAGCCGGCTATTTGCCTATAGAATAACAAATAAAGGTAAGAAAATCGATTGTCATTTTTGCAATTAAACCTCTAGCCGATGGAGATATGGCCGAGGATGACCTCTTATAACTCCGTTTTCATATTATTATCTTGAATAGTATCGAATCCTCGTAGTTTCTTAGAACATTCGGGTCAAATGCGACAGAAACAGCGATTTTTGCGTACGTTCAACATTAAACTGCTCTATCTGACTGAAAAAACATATTTTGGCCAAATGATTGTCCATGTATGCTTCAAATATATAACTCCACGTGTCCCATAACATTTCACTGTTTCTGGGAAGAGTAGAAAGTCAGAAAATGGGGTTTTGCTAAAATATTGAAATGAACGCATGTGCCGACTTTTTTGAGCGAACTATTTTTGAACGCGAGTGGAGACGGCCATTCAAGAAACACGAGTTTTTTGGAGTTTAAATGTTTAAAACCGCCAGAAATTCACCTCATCTTCGTTATATCGCCACTGTCTACGATTTGTCAAACGTTTAACACACAGTCTAGCGCACACTTTTGTAATACACTCATTCCCAATGCCAACATATGATTTAATTCATTGTTATTATCCCTATCAGATGGCTTACTCCACTTGGATTGTATATACATACATTTGAGTCTATTTTCAATGTTTACATACATGGAAAATCATTTGGCCAAATTTATTTTAGAAATGGTAGCTGGTTTGTGCTACTAACTTACTATGGCAACATTATCCACTGGACGTGTCGTTGTTATAGTGGTATTCTAGGATTGCTTACAGTCGAAAAATTAGAATGAGCATATTATAACATGGGCGTAGGAGCAGGGGGGCAGGGGGGGCAGGCCCCCCAATGTCTGGACTGGGGGGGGCAACATATAACCCCCCCCCCCCAATAATTCAGACGAAAAGTATAATTTACGACCTAATACTAGTATATGAATATCGGTGAAAACGTATAAAAAATTATTTTGCTCGCTTCGCTCGCAAAAGGACTTCCTTATATCAAAATATGTCAACACCCATTGTTGGCAAAAATACACTTACCACATAAATTGTACTCTAGACGTCCCCCAACCCTCCTATATTACTTTGAAAGTTTGTCAATTATAAAATTATAAATATAGCCTTTGAAACAAACGCTTTCACATTAAACTTCAATCTCCAAATCGTGCAATTTAAATTTTGTGCAAGCACCTAATTGGGTTAAATCTAAGAACTTAAATTTCCTGTATTTAGTTATAAAACAGGTCCTTTTTGAATACAAACTAAAGTATCTCAGAATGCACCAGATTGATCCATTGTTTAGAAAATTTTCCCGGGGGAGAATGCCCCCGACCACCCTATAATGAAAATTCGTCTACCATTGAATTATGTTATCCAATGAAAATAAAGACGTTATTGTTATTATCATTATTGTTTTTACTTCAACTGATTAACTTCAAGTTACCACGTAATGTCTAAAACAAATTGCCATAGAACTATAAACTCACACTTATTATATAGACATGGGAGGGTGGGGCGTTTAAGAGTACAGTTTATGCGACGAGTGTATTGCTTTGCAATCAATGGGGGTAGTCAAATTTTGATATAATGATGTTACTTTGCGAGTGGGGCGAGCAAAAAAAATTTTTTAATCCAAGTTGCCAAATGTTTGCCCCCATGTTGAAGACGCTCCTACGCCCATGTATAAGTATGTTCTAAGTATTTTTTGGCTTATGTGCTGATGTGTGTGGGCATTGCCCAGTGTAGTTGTGTTGTGGTGTTACTTATTTCTGTGCTCGGCTGGTTAAGGTGTGTGCTGCCTTAGGCTGTCAGATTACCTTATACTTTTTTAATTACTCTACTGAATAATAGTTAAAAAGAAGTTGGATTAGAATTAATTTACATTCGTGTCGCTCTTGTAATTAACAACTTAAATTTACCAAGATTTTTGTACTCTGCTCAATTTAATTTGGCGCAAGTGTAGTATTTGTTTACCCTGGTCGTGATTATTCACACTAGAATGTCGCGAAAATTGATAATATTACTCATCTTGCTGGCAATATCCGGTGTACGTTATACCGCAGTGATACGATAGATTGTAAAATTGAATTTAAATTAGAATGATATTGATATACCTCCTGTTGCTTTGGATTTTAACATTTATTTGTTTACTGTTCTATATGTTCTTAGTTGTAGTTATTAGTGTTGTTTGGTAGTGTAAGCATCGTTATTTGTTATTTGTTAATGTATATTTCAAACTTTAGGCCATGTATATTTCAAAATTGTATGCCCATATGTGGGCCCAAAATTGGAAAATGAACAATATCTTATCAAGTATCTTATCTTCACAGGGTTGTACATATTCAGAAGACGTCTCTGGTTCATTTTGAACAAAGACCTAAATTACACAGATTGGAAACATGTACCAACTCTCACGATATCTCGTGGCAGGTCTCTGAAATCTCGCGAAATCTCGTCCATTTTTAATACCTTATATCTCCAGTTCTAATATACTTACGAAAAAAAAAAGTCTATGCAATAGATTTATTATTCAGCTTTCAAATGATACCTCATTAATTGAAATAGGTCAAGGAATAAAACAATAGACCCCGAAGAGCCAGACCTACTCTCATTTTCATCAAATTATTTTTTAAGTTTATCAGAAAATACTTGATTTGCCTCATTCAAATCCTAATTTTCTGTATTTTATGAAAGGTAGACAAAAATGAGTTACTTCATGTAGAAAAAGAAACTTAGCTCTTCAACATGATACATTGCCCATTAAAATTGGATGGCTAAACAAAATTTTAAGCACAATAACTGAATCTGCTGCATGTTATTTTGCGTTTTCTCTAAATTTTCAGTGGAGTGTCCAATCTGTGTAATTTAGGTCTTTGTTTTGAACAATTAACGTTATTTTAAAATAACTCGTAAGAACTAAATCGGCAGATAACCAAAGAGTACCCGTTATATGATCTTTAAAATTACTAAATCATAACATATCATTATGACAATATTAATACGTTCCGGTTTAATCGAACCATTTCGCTTATAAATTGCACGTGTTTGTAACCAGTCAGTTACCCTGTAACTTGCTAAATATTTACCTGGCTAGGGATATTTTCTCGTGTTCGTAGAATTGTACGCATTTAGAATAACTTCATTTTGCTTAAATAACCAATCCTGCATCTGCATGCATTTGCGAGTAAAACTGGAACGGATTGTTGAACATTGACCCGGCGAATGTGAGGACAACCCTATGCAAATGAGTCACGACGTGTGACGTCATTGGGCTTTCCCACGACTTAGTCACGTTCTTTGGTGGGGCAAAACTTTTGTGGCTACAGAATAAGTTGGGACTTACGAAACACCTAAGGGCGCTTTTGAAATTCTACTATATTTACTTCACGTCAGTAACCAACATATTTGTCCTAAAGAGGCGAAGTTCGTCTTTAAATTACGCTTGTCGGTTTGGACGTTTTGAGGGGAAACTCGTACAAAGAACGTAGTTGCGTGCATTCATTCTGATTGGACGGGCGCCTGTTCTTCAATCAACTGAATGGTAGACTAGAAGATGGCGGGTCAAGGTTAGTGCTAATTTGTTGAAATTTTCATTATTATCTGACCTCATATTGTTGCCGATTCGGTCGTTTTCAATAGCTTAATGTTCTGTTAAACTTTGTGCAAATGCATGGTTGCAAATTTTTTACTTGAAGCTCAATTTTGGACATTCAAGTTACACTTCCGTTCTAACTGCACACACACAGGTTGACTATGGTATGCTAGAGTTACTATGCTTTCAATGCTACATTCAGTGAACAGATGTCCCGACGTCTGCAAGACCACCGAGTCATTTAAATGAACTTCATGCAATGATTTGCATTTTTAAGTTAATGTTTTTACGATGCATTTCTTGCTAATTGTTAATAATGTTCAACAGTCCTGACTTGGCACTTTTTATCACTTGCAGTTAATTAAATAACAAGTTGCATTCATTGAATAGTTTCGTGTTTGGTTGTCTAACTTGCCTTTGAGTGCAACAGATTGCAGGGAACTTAACATTGAGAAATGTGCATTGTCGCATGTTTTCCCATTCATTGCATCATTATTTAGTTTGGTTGTGTTGAACTTTTTATGGTATTTTCTTCTTGTATTAATTGTGAATGATTTACTGTGCCATTAACTTGATTAAGGTGTGCATGCGAGTGATTTTGCCTTGCCTGGTCTGCAAAAACTGTCAGAATTCAGATACACTGCACTGATTTACAGATCAGCTTAGCTGGTTGATATCACTTGAAATTCTTGAATGTGCCACATTTATATTTTCTTCAGTTTATGTGGTACCTGTTGACTACATTATACCGGGTACCACCTGTATGCTAACAAACTGTAAAGCATGCACAGTTTATACGAGGATTGTAAGGTTACTGTCTGCTATATCATATCAGTCTGTGAATTTAGAATTTGAAACTGCTTCCCCCGAGTCAGTAAAATTAGATAGTTTCCCTATATACTGTATACTCTATTCATAATTCCTGCAAAGGTTACTTGCCCAAATCAACAATTAATTGTTTCCGATGCGTTTGCATCATAATTGACTGTTAAATTCTAACTTCAATGGTGTAGTCAATTATTTTCATATTTGAAAATGTGACCAAGATATTTGAGACTAATAGCTGAGTGGTTAGTGTGTTTGCCGCCTAATCCCACGACCCGGTTTCAAATCTGGGTGGATGCACTCATATGCCTGGCTGCCATATTTAGGCAGAAAGCTCACTGGCAAATAAAGGTTATGCTTGGCATTTAAACAAAATTGCCGAAACCTTTTCTGAAAGCATTGAAGGGTGTGTTTTAAAGTAAGGCACTTTAAACCAGACATAATCTTTCACCAGTTACTGGTACATGGAAACCAGTATGTTTTCTAGTAAGTCCTGAAACATTTCTTGTCAAGTTGGTGTTAATCATTTTATCCTTAGGTAATTGTAAACTTTACATTCATCACTTTGTTCGAAAGCAGAGCATTAAGTCCTGTGGATATTCCTGGAAATACAATTTCATGAATTGCTAAACCGACAGCTTAATCTTTGCGTAATTTCAAAATAACATTACGGTATATCATAATGATAAGTATAATTATATTCTGATTTACATCATGTTGTAGTTTGTATGCAAAACAAATGATGTTTACAAATTACCGAGAAAGTTATTTCCTCAAACCATTTATAAAGGTGTTTCGAAAGGATCCTATTTTTTGCTGTGTATACTTGCAAATGGGAAAGCTGGGTTTATTTGGAGTGGAAGGCTGTGGGGTTATTCTTGGGTCATGATGCGACCCAAGTCATTAAAACGGTGCCGGAATAATAGCTTCATCGCTTTGCACTCAGTCGTATGAAGTGTTTCCAGTAAATTGTTTGTTGACCCACTGGAATACAGTATAACAATGTGGATATGAAAATGGAAAAAATAATAAACTGGTCTTCAATCATGACAATAGTCTATCATTATTCCTATTATCAGACTGATATTACCTCTTGCATTATGTAGTTTTATCCTATCCACACCAATTATACATACAGTTTTTATAGTTATTGATGTGGTTCAGAGGTTTATTGCTGTAGTTGCCTGCCTTTATCCCTGGAGTATGAACCTTGACTTGTAGACCTATATACATGTGTATGTGTACAGAAATTAACTCATCTTACAGCATGTGCCTGAGATAACATACACACTTTAACTCGGAACTCACCAGGATAATCAAAGACTAAGCGGTTTCATTAGGTGCTGGTTGCTCTCAAGGGTCATTACAAAAGTTGCCAATATTGTAACCATGCACATACTAGCCAAATACCAAATACTGTACAACCCCCATTATAGTTGGTAGACCAGCTGACCAGTTACCCCAGTAGTCTAGTAACTTTGTAAGAAGAAAAATATGAAAAACCCCTGCAGGATTTCAAACTGTATGTATGCATGCATTATTGAGGTTTTCCACTGATTTCAAAATGTATGTATGCATGCATTATTGAGGTTTTCCACTGATTTCAAAATGTATGTATGCATGCATTATTGAGGTTTTCCACTGATTTCAAACTGTATGTATGCATGCATTATTGAGGTTATCCACTGATTTCAAACTGTATGAATGCATTATTGAGGTTTTCCACTGATTTCAAACTGTATGAATGCATTATTGAGGTTTTCCACTGATTTCAAACTGTATGTATGCATGCATTATTGAGGTTTTCCACTGATTTCAAACTGTATGTATGCATGCATTATTGAGGTTTTCCACTGATTTCAAACTGTATGTATGCATGCATTATTGAGGTTTTCCACTGATTTCAAACTGTATGTATGCATGCATTATTGAGGTTTTCCACTTTTTGCAATATAATCAAGTATAATTTTGGACTTTTGCATCGCATGAGTAGCTTGACCTGTGAATATAAGTTGTGATCATGCATGCAGTAAGCATTGCAGTGTGATAAAGGGTAAGCTGATTTATATATAAAAGCTTGTTTTATTGGCCCGTTCAATTGCATTGTATTTGCTGTGTCTTTCTGCAATGTCTATTCATAGTAACTTATATAAACCTATACGTAACTTGCAAATATTTTTCTGCCATTTGTTAGCAATGCATACAGTTAAATTTGATAATAATACCGTGTACTGTTATAAGTTACCTGTTATATTGTTGAAGCTACAGTTGTCTGGATTGCCTGGCTAGACGAGCAGGGGGAATTCTCTGGCTTGCTCTAACCAATGATATCAGTTTGATTACTACTATGGCCTGGTGAATCACTCATCTTGTGAATGAAGTCTATTTTACTGAAGTCCGTTAGTATATATTTCAGCCAATCAGATTGCTCGGTGTTTTACTACGTTGTAAACTTTATACTCCACTTCTTGGAAGAGAGTTTGAGTGGGGAAACCATGTTTTTGTGTCAAAACAAGTTGGTATCCTGCATTGTTATCTGTACAGAATGTTTTAACTCTTATTTTTTGAAGTGTTATGTAAGAATTAACTATGTTGCAAATTCATGAAGGATTTAACTCCATATTAAAGATGCCCGCTACAAGAAAAACTAAACCTGATGGGAGTAAAGGTATAAATTTGGTTTAATCTGTTATATGTATACATATTTATTACTGTTCCATTTAACAGGTTATTTCATTACTAATTGAGGGTTTTAATTACTGGTTTGTACCAGTATTTCCCCTTGTTATGTGGAACGTAATTAATTATTTCATTAGTGTTATTCTTATAAGTTACATAAGTATGGCAATCAACATTGTATTACCGGTAGGAGTCTAATACTACCTGTGTTCATGCTCTGCACTTATTTGTATTTTGTTGTCAGAATGATATTAAATGTCATGAGTCATTAAGTTTATGTGTTAGTATAACTCTAACACTGGTATTGGGACCTGTGCCACTTAAAGTAAACAGGCAGATCAGGTACAACAACATATAAGGATAGTGGAAAAGGGATTATCTTTTTCAATGTGTATAGCTTGGCTATTGTGACCTGAACCTGACCTTTATGCAAGAATTTATTACAAGATTTTTGCTTTGATTATATCAATTTCCGCAAGCAAATCGTGCAATATCGGTATTTCAGATTTGTGTTTGTATTACTTCTTGAGCGTCTTCGTGATACTCCCCGATTATGAAAACATACACTCCGTGTTGTAAACGTAGACAATATATCGACTGTTAAATTATGCTAATCAATAGGTCAGGCTCATCTCAATGTGGCCAAGCTTTACCGTTATTTTAATTTACTTGGTGAATAGAAGTGAGCAGGTAAAATACACTTCCGCTCTCCCTCAATCGATGTAATGGTCAGTGATTTCTGTTTATATTGACATTGCAGAATATCGCGTTAGACTTATAACAAGTTAAGGTATGTTTAAATTTATCAACAAATGGCAAACTATGTTTTATTGCCAAGTCATTGTTTTTGACCTTTAGATAATATGTGCACTGCAGATTAGTAGTAAGTTGGGATGAACAAGGGCTCCGGCAGACCCTTATCTCAAATTCTTTATAATGGACTTGAGTGGGTTCAAAGTTTGCAGCATTTAATTGATAAAGGGCTTCTTTAATACCCTCTTCCTGACCCCCCCCCCCCCTGAAATGCGTTCAATTTTTCATGCTTAAGTGTTTCTAATGGAAAAGAAAACTTTGCCCAGATATAAAAGCTGAGCAATCTAATACAGTATATAAGTTTCTGCTGGTAGCATTTTCCCTGTTACAATACCAGCATGAAGTGATGATCTCATCACCAGTGAAATATGTGAGCTTTTACATACCAGTAAAGTATTTTATTGATATCACTGATAGATTTACTGGAAACACTTTTCTGAGAAATTGTATGTGAAGTATGAAATGCATTCAAGCTGCCTACATAATGTTATATTAGGGCCTACTTCAAAAATATTATTTTCAGTTAACTCAAGGCGGCCTAAGTAACTTTTAATTGAACATGCAGTCCTCTTTATATTTGTTGTAAACACCCCTCAAAACTAACTTTGGATAATTAAGGTTGCAACTTTTCCACACCATCTCAAAATTGGCTGTGAATACATGTAGGTCACATGTCTGGAAATTTTTATGCCCCCGTATCGATAGATCGGGAGGCATATAGTAATGCACCTGTCCGTCCGTCTGTCCGTCCGTTCGTCCGTCCGCCCTGGTTAACCCAAATTGACCGTTTCTTCTAGCATTAATATGGCTTGCTACAAAGCTTTCAAACTTGCATGGATGATGTATATGAACACTCTCCACGCGCCTGTATCACCTGACTCCATTTTGACCTTCACCTTGACCTAATTTTGGACTTAGACTTATTGTAAGGCCAAATTCTTGGTTAACCCAAATTGACTGTTTCTTCTAGCATTAATATGGCTTGCTACAAAGCTTTCATACTTGCATGGATGTTGTATATGACCACTCTCCACACACCTGTATCACCTGACTCCATTTTGACCTTCACCTTGACCTAATTTTGGACTTAGACTTATCTCCCCTTTAGTATTTTCACAATAAAATTTTGTCTGGAGCGTATCTTCAAAACTATTTAACATATTGACTTGAAATATGATATATAAATAGATGGCAACTTGGAGAAGTGCATTGACGAAGAACCATAACTCTGTCTGTCTTAAATTTTGAATTATCTCCCCTTTCGTGTTTTTATAGTCAAATTTTGCTCTGAGTATATCTTCAAAACTATTTAACATATTGACTTGAAATTTGGACTATAAAAAGATGGCAACTTGGAGAAGTGCAATGACCAAGCAATATAACTTGTCTGTCTTAAACTTTTAATTATCTCCCCTTTAGTATTTTCAGAATAAAATTTTGACCGGAGTGTATCTTCAAAATTGTTTAAGATATTGCCTTAAAACTTGATATATAAATAGATGGTAGCTTGTAGAAGTGCATGGACTAAGAACCATAACTCTGTCAGTCTTACATTTTGAATTATCTCCCCTTCAGTATTTTCATGATAATTGTTTGTCTGGAGCGTATCTTTAAAAGTATTTAAAATATTGACTTGAAACTTGGTATATGAATTGGTGGCAACTTGGAGAAGTGCAGTGACAAAGAACCATAACACCTGTATCACCAGATCACACATAAAGTCAATCAAGGCACTGCTTTCAAATGTGGCATATTCGTTTACCATCATAAGTCCCTTATAGTTCAAAGCCATGTAACACTATCAAACATTTTAACTGAATAATGGCCCCTGATTGACTTAGCTTTTTATGGACATGGCTTCCACGGGGGCATAAGCGTTTATTGAACGCAGTCTTGTTTTTTTTATTCGTATTTTTCTTATCTCTTCAGAAACATATTTTTTGTTAAAAATACAACTTGAACCCTTTTTATACGCCCGTTGAAAAACAGGACATATTATGTGAACACCCTTGGCGTGCAGGCAGGCGGGTGGGCGGCGTCCAGTAATTTGTCTGTACTCTAACTCAAACAGTTTTTCAAACTTGCTGACAATGCTTATGGGTGTAATATCTAGGCCAAGTTCGATTATAGGCCAAATCGTTGCAGGCCTTCTTGGGTTATGGTCCTTCATTTACCAAAACAATTTGAAATTTGCCTTGTCTGTACTCTTAACTCAAAAAGTTTTCATTCGATCATCTTCAAACTTGCTTACAATGCTTATGGGTGTAATATCTAGGCCAGGTTCGATTATGGGCCAAATCGGTGCAGGCCTTCTTGGGTTATGGTCCTTCATTTACCAAAAAAAATGTGAAATTGGTCTCGTCTGTACTCTTACTCGAACAGTTTTCTCCGAACTCGAACAGTTTTCGTCAGATCATCTTCAAACATGGTGACAACAATTGTCAAAACATTATATATAGTTAGTGATTTTAAAGATTAGTTTAAAGATGAACGTTTAAAAATGTTTTGACATAATATGGGCTTTTATTTCATAATCAATATTTTTGGTCACTAGCACAACCAAGAGGGGCGTATTTTGTGACATTTTGGCATCTTGTTCGTTATATGATCTAGTCCCAGACCCTTCTGCTCTTACCTTCAGTTTTGGTAAATCATGGTTTTGCAGAGAGTATTCTGTGCCAGCACAGAGAAGGGTCAGGTATGCATATATATAATTTTATGTAGTAACTAAGTTTTGTTTAAATCATTTTTTCATCAGTTGCTGACTTTGCAAGTTTATTAGCTTTTATATCACAATCGTTATCTTTCATTGTCATCATCAGAGCTATCATTGCTCTAACAGGCTTAGTCTGTCACAGTTTGCTATCAAATGATAATAAAACATCCAAATGCAATTTGTGTTAGAATCTATTAACAATGTTTTGCAGTAATGGCTTCTTCAGGTTATTGACACAGACTTGATCTGATTTTGAATCATGGAATGGAAACCATATTCTGTAGAAGGTTTATTAATCATGGGATAAGATTTCATGAATTAAAAGAAAATTTACACCAGGAAAAATAATGACTGCTGTATTTAGGACTTCCTCTTTTTTGATGTTATCTATGCAGCTGTGATTTAATGCTAAATTTGTCTTAAATCACTCACATATTTGTCTGCATCTTAGGCCAGTATCAACTGCATAAGTTGTTACCAATTGGTACTGTAATCATAAGTTTTATCATCAATGTAAAAATGACTGATAATTAATTAGTTATAATTTCCTTACCCATAAGCCCCTAACATTGTTTCAAATTTCCCCTAATTTTACCCATTAGTTACAGATTATGAATGCTTCATATAGGGATTACGGTCATTTTGGGAAGTGGTTTCCTAATTGTTTTACAATAATCAACGGGCATTAAGTGAAGTGTTTTCCCTGTATCTATCTTTACTTGTTAAGGATGTTCAGCTACTATAGGGGAGTATATCATTCTAGAGTAGTTGTCTCATTGAAGTATGTCACGATGTTGCTGTGTCATTCTTGTTCTAGTCACATTCTTACTAACTTGTTACTTGGACCTTGCTCAACAATAAAACTATCTTCAAATTTGAGAACACAAGCGTTCAAATCATTTCTTAGGACCAACCTTTTGTGGATGCAGAACAAAAAGGTTTTTTCCTACATATCAGATAATACCGGTTATTTGGATAGAATGTTGTCAAATGAAGACACTCACTGTAGCAGAATATAGAATCCAAATCATGATATATATTATATATATATGGAATCCTACTCAAAATAAAGATTGTATTGTAGGTTCTGGTATGTCCTAACAACAATATCAGTAAGATTGGTATGTTAGTTATGTATAACAACATTACACAACATCTGTTTGGATATTTGAGCAGAGTATGAGGACTGTGAATCTATTATAGGAACATGACCCATCCTGACATTGGGAATACATTGTGAAAGAAGTAGCGACCCATCCTGACATTGGGAATACATTGTGAAAGAAGTAGCGACCCAATCTGACATTGGGAATACGTTGTGAAAGAAGTAGCGACCCATCCTGACATTGGGAATACATTGTGAAAGAAGTAGCGACCCATCCTGACATTGGGAATACATTGTGAAAGAAGTAGCGACCCATCCTGACATTGGGAATACATTGTGAAAGAAGTAGCGACCCATCCTGACATTGGGAATACATTGTGAAAGAAGTAGCGACCCATCCTGACATTGGGAATACATTGTGAAAGAAGTAGCGACCCATCCTGACATTGGGAATACATTGTGAAAGAAGTAGCGACCCATCCTGACATTGGTAATACATTGTGAAAGAAGTAGCAACCCATCCTGACATTGGGAATACATTGTGAAAGAAGCAGCACATTTTGTAAAACAAACATTTCATGTAACAATTTTAATCCAAGAAACACTCGATGTGATATTGTACAATTCTAGTGCAGGGATCCTGATGCATTGGAAAAACCCATCCGGCAATCTGTTTAACAAGCACCAAGAATCCACACAACAAACTTGCAACATTAAAATACACCATGCATCAAGCACACAATGCAACAAACACTCAATGCAACAAACACACCATGCAACAAACACTCAATGCAACAAACACTCAATGCAACAAACACCCCATGCAACAAACACACCATGCAACAAACACTCAATGCAACAAACACTCAATGCAACAAACACTCAATGCAACAAACACATAATGCAACAAACACTCAATGCAACAAACACATAATGCAACAAACACTCAATGCAACAAACACACCATGCATCAAGCACACAATGCAACAAACAATCAATGCAACAAACACCCCATGCAACAAACACACCATGCAACAAACACACCATGCAACAAACACTTGCATACATAGGGTTATCCAAAAGTTTGTGGACTTTTGCTCTAACATTTTTATTTTTAGTCAGATCGGTACGAAAATTACCATACAGTCACATTTATCTATTACAAACAATAAACTCAAAATATTTTTATAAAGTACCCTTTGTATTAAGAGTAACAAGTTGCCATAGTAACACAAAAATACGTTAGCGGCGCACTGCAGATTTTTTTCGGTAAAACGCATTAAGTTTTGTGAGGTTTTGTCATACCGAGATGTCCGTCGTCCGTCTTGCGCGTGCGTCCGTCAACAATTCTTCAAACGACTTCTCCTCCTAAACCGCTTGGCCAAATTTGATAAAACTTAACAGGAATGTTCCTTGGGTGGACCTCTACCAAAGTTGTTAAAAAATTTCTGGTCTGACGCATAACTAGGTCACACAGGCTAAAAATAGATTTTCAAAAAGGAAACTTCTTCTTCTCTGAAACGGTAAGGCCTAGAGCTTTCATATTTGGTATGTAGCACCACCTTGGGGTCCTCTACAAAGATTGTTCAAATTATGTCCCTTTGGTCAAAATTGGCCCCGCCCCGGGGGCCCTTAGTTTTACAAAGAGTTATATAGGGGAAACCTTAAAAAATCTTCTTCTCCGAAACCGCTTGGCCCAGGGCTTTCATATTTGGTATGTAGACTCAGCTAGAAGTACTCTACAAAGATTGTTAAAATTATGTCCCTGGGGTCAAAATTGGCCCCGCCCCGGGGGCCCTTAGTTTTACATAGAGTTATATAGGGGAAACCTTTAAAAATCTTCTTCTCCGAAACCGCTTGGCCCAGGGATTTCATATTTGGTATGTAGACTCAGCTAGAGGTCCTCTACAAAGATTGTTCAAATTATGCCCCTGGGGTCAAAATTGGCCCCGCCCCGGGGCCCTTAGTTTTACATAGAGTTATATAGGGAAAACCTTAAAAAATCTTCTTCTCCGAAATTGCTTGGCCCAGGGCTTTCATATTTGGTATGTAGACTCAGCTAGAGGTCCTCTACAAAGATTGTTCAAATTATTCCCCTCGGGTCAAAATTGGCCCCACCTTGGGGGTCACCATTTTACTTAGACTTATATAGGGAAAACATATAAAAATCTTCTTGTCTAAAACTACAATGCCTAAGAGCTTTGATATTTGGTATGTAGCACCATCTAGTGGTCCCCTACCAAGATTGTGCAAATTATGCCCCTGGGGTCAAAATTGGCCCAGCCCCGGGGTCGCCGTTTTACATAGACTTATATAGGGAAAACATAATTTTTAAAAAATCTTCTTGTCTAAAAGTACACTGCATAGAGCTTTGATATTTGGTATGTAGCATCATCTAGTGGTCCTCTACCAAGATTTTTCAAATTATGCCCCTGGGGTCAAAATTGGCCCCACTCGGGGGTCACCGTTTTACATAGACTTATATAGGGAAAACATATTAATATCTTCTTGCCTAAAACTACACTGCCTAGAGTTTTGATAATAGGTATGTAGCATTATCTTGTGGTTTTCTACCAAGATGTTCAAATTATTCCTTTGGGTGAAAATTGTGCAGGGTTTATAATCAGGTGAGCGATATTGGGCCATCATGGCCCTCTTGTTTTTTTAGCTGGAAGCGAAGGCACGAACAAATATTCGAGATATTGGCAGCATAAAAATACCATTAGCAAATAGTGTTGCTGTTGTTTTTTCAATGTGTAAACCAACAGCGAAAAGTTTAAAGTCAATATTTACCACATTGGTTGACGCGATCGAGCTGCACATGCAAAACATGCAAATTGAAAAAAAGTTCTTTGGGTGTGGGTATTTCGAATGAAAACAAATTGACAAATTTTTATTTTTTTCAATTAGGGTGCATTTTTAAAGCGGTTGAGTGTAATGCAACAAACACTCAATACAACAAACACTCAATGCAACAAACACTCAATGCAACAAACACTCAATGCACCAAACACTCAATGCAACAAACACATAATGCAGCAAACACTCAATGCAACAAACACTCAATGCAACAAACACTCAATGCAACAAACACTCAATGCAACAAACACTCAATGCAACAAACACATAATGCAACAAACACATAATGCAACAAACACATAATGCAGCAAACACTCAATACAACAAACACTCAATACAACAAACACTCAGTGCAACAAACACTCAATGCAACAAACACTCAATGCAACAAACACTCAATACAACAAACACATCATGCATCAAACACTCAATACAACACACACACATAATGCAACAAACACATAATGCAACAAACACTCAATACAACGAACACATATTGCAACAAACACATAATGCAACAAACACTCAATGCAACAAACACATAATGCAACAAACACTCAATGCAACAAACACTCAATGCAACAAACACTCAATGCAACAAACACTCAATGCAACAAACACTCAATGCAACAAACACTCAATGCAACAAACACATAATGCAACAAACACATAATGCAGCAAACACTCAATACAACAAACACTCAATACAACAAACACTCAGTGCAACAAACACTCAATGCAACAAACACTCAATGCAACAAACACTCAATACAACAAACACATCATGCATCAAACACTCAATACAACACACACACATAATGCAACAAACACATAATGCAACAAACACTCAATACAACGAACACATATTGCAACAAACACATAATGCAACAAACACTCGATGCAACAAACACACAATGCAACAAACACATAATACAACAAACACTCAATGCAACAAACACTCATGGCGTGTTAGTACAATGCAACCACTACCAAATGCAAAAACAAAATGCAACAAACACATGATACAATAAACAAGCATGGCTACAATCACTAAATACAACAAACACTCATTACAACAAACACACATTGTAACAAACTAGGGATGTATAGGATATCCTAACTATGCATACATCTTTTTGCAACCTATAAGGCCAGTTGAGTTAACTTTATTCCCCAGATATTTTAGTAAGTAAGTAAGTAAGTAAAGTCTTTATTTTACGAGGCTAACATATTTACAATAATGCAATCTTCCATATGGGCCTTAACATATTTTGCAATAAGTGATTTATGTTGTCTGTGTATTATAGAGATACATGTAATCTGGTCTGCTCCTGTGAAACCATCATTACAGTTATAGTTGTACGGTATTAATCATGACTTGTGAAACCATCATTACAGTTATAGTTGTACGGTATTAATCATGACTTGTGAAACCATCATTACAGTTATAGTTGTACGGTATTAATCATGACTTGTGAAACCATCATTACAGTTATAGTTGTACGGTATTAATCATGACTTGTGAAACCATCATTACAGTTATAGTTGTACGGTATTAATCATGACTTGTGAAACCATCATTACAGTTATAGTTGTACGGTATTAATCATGACTTGTGTGATAATGATGACCTTCACGGAACTAAAATCATGGCAAGGTGCTGGTACCTAAAACTGTAAACTCTTTTGCAAATTACTCTTTTTGTTGCAAGTTACTGATAACTCACACATTGTTTTGTAGTTTGTATTGCTTCATTGTCACATAGAAAGTAAATCTGTCCGCTCTGCTCTGTGTATCATTATATTCAATATTCATAACATTAGCTGGTAGTGGCTGTTTCACTGAGAAGTTGGATATTTGGTAGACATTTATGATTTGGTCTGTTTCCATGTCAGTATAAATGACATTCCTCTATGTTGGAAATCCGATAAACTGGTTTTAGTGATCATCTGAGTTAAGCAGCCACCTGTTTTATCAGTTTAAATCAGTTTCATATTGATTCTTAGCAATTATTGAACTCTTAACCTGTTAGTGTTCTGGTGTAAAGTGTTCTGGTGTAAGTAGTTATCACAGTGCAGCCACGTGCTTTAAAAGGTCACCTCTGCTGCATAGACTATTTGCTCGCCCTGATGGGTTATCCCGGTAGCGAGGGTAAGTAAATCTGACTCGCTAGAACATTAAATGATTGACTGCTTAACAAAAACTTTGCAGCTTTTTCATGTGAATGATAAGTACAATTTTTCTGAATTTGCAAACTTTAAGAATACCAACATTATCAAATAATCTTCTTGATTCATTTTCAAAGTATTTAATTCAGGTCTGAAAGATAATTTTTGCAGAATTAATTCATAAGTGATGTTAAACATGATTAAATGAATGTTACACTGTTGCCTGGTAAAGATCTGGCTTAGAAAGGAAAGTGAGTCATGTAAGACTGGTGTTTGTATCACCTCTCCTAACATTAGTCATTACCTGTCTCAGATTGTAAAACTTTTCCCTACCACCTGTCTTACACTGAGACATAGTTTCTATGAATTTCAGGGAACTTGGCTTGTAAGTTGTAAAGTTGTTTTTAGCTCACCTGTCACATATATAATAGTGACAAGGTGAGCTTTTTCACTCGTCGTCTGTCTGTCAACAATTTGCTTGTGTTCACTCTAGAGGCAACAGTTTTGATCCAATCTTCATGAAACTTGGTCAGAATGTTGTTCGCTATAAAATCTAGGCCAAGTTCGAAACTGGGTTATGTGGGGTCAAAAACTAGGTCAAATCTTAGAAAAACCTTGTGTTCACTCCAGAGGTCACAAGTTTGATCCAATCTTCATGAAACTTAGTCAGAATGTTGTTCTATATAAAATCTAGGTCAAGTGCAAAACTGGGTTATGTGGGGTCAAAAACTAGGTCACTAGGTCAAATCTTAGAAAAAACTTTTGTTTACTCCAGAGGTCTAGATTTTGATACAATCTTCTTGAAACTTTATCAGAATGTTGTTCTCTATAAAATCTAGGCAAAGTTAGAAACTGAGTTATGTGGGGTAAAAAACTAGGTCACTAGGTCAAATCTTAAACAGAGGCCACCGTTTTGATACAATCTGCATGAATGTTGTTCTCCATGCAATCTAGGCCATGTTTGAATCTTAGCCATGTGGAGTCAGGAACTAGGTCACTAGGTCAAATCTTAGGAAACACCTTGTGCTCACTCTAGAGACCCCTGTTTTGATCCAATCTTCATGAAATATGGTCAGAATGTAAGTTGTAGTGATACCTTGACCAACAGGTGCAACAGGTGAGCAACCTAAGGCCCTTTGTGCCCCCCTTGTTTATGTTGTGCTTGTTTTTAGACTGCCTGCATCATTTATTTGCCTGTTGAATGCTGTACCATTATGCTGGTATGATCAGATGTATTATAGAGCTTGCTGTGGTTTTTGGTACTTGGTAATTTATCTGGAATCTGACAATGTTAGTTATAATTATCTCAAGACTTTGTTTTATGTCTGTATTGTCATAATTACTCTATGATTGTTTATCCAGGCTTTGTCATAACTTGTTGGTTTTCATGCCAAGCAGTTAGAAACTAAGATAACACTGTAACTACACCACATAAAAACAGGTGATAACTTGGAGTAAAGGGTTAATTTGGTGGATGTGGGGAGTGCTTGCCTAGAGGTAGGGACCATGCTTTGAGATCTTGAAGTCCATTGTTTGATATTTGTTTGCAACTGGTGTATAAATGGATACCTGAGAGGGTAAAAGACCAATGTGTTCTGGCTGCCAGTGGTACTGAGTGTGATCCCCCACTAGTCTTACAACTCAGTGATCGGGTGTGGTATGAAATTACATCTGTTGATTGGACTTTTGCAGTGTCTATTCTAGGATGCGCGATTGCGGGATTCACGCATATTTTGCGAAGATCACGCACATTTTCGGCCGATACGCGCGAAAATCCCGCATTAAAATCCAAGAATTTGATCAAAATTGACAAGTTAATTTCAATAACCGTTCGCGTCGTAAACACAAAATTTTCAAGGGATGTAACTCGTGTATTACTCAAATAAAAATATTTCGTCTAAAAACCAAGGGAGACTACTGTTATTGTAATTAAATTCGTTCATTGACCCATTTAATCGCTCCATTGCGTCGCATTCGTACAGACGCTGCTACACGATGAAGAAGCAACTTTTTCAACGAATCTTCGACCACGAAAGGATCTCATTCAACTGCAAATTGTCCGGACCCCTCTTCTAACTTAATAAATATTGATAAACAGTCGGGACCCTCTACAAACGTATCAAATATTGATAAACAGCCTGATTCCAACCCGACTGATGCCTGCATTTGCACTATAGTCTATACTAATATTGTAGTCTGATCTAAAGCTACTGGTTATTACACCATACATGCCAATTGTAAGACAATTAAACATCTTTGTGGTTTTGATCCCCCCTTGTTTTTTAAAATCCCCCTTTTTTTCAAGAGGACGGGGGAAAATCCCCCCTAATTTCTCATTTCTAGAATAGACACTGCTTTTGTGGTCTCAAAATAGTCTTCACTTGATGTGAGGCTTTGCTGTAAATTGTATGATGACTATGTATGTGGTCATTACTAAATGAACATCTAATATTGTACCCCCTTTGGAAGAAGTGTGGGGATATTTCGCTTTGTTTATCTGGTAACTTACCACCTTACAGTTACTAGTATAGGTCTGTGTACTTAAATAACCTTAATTTGATGACTTCACTGATATAGATAGCTATACTATCACTGTCCAGTGATAAATATACTGTTCAAACTTTTACTCAATGCATTTTCCTGATTTCAATAAAAAAACAGATTTTACAAACTTATTGCAGACAGATTGAATTCAAAAGTTAAACCAGTAGTTCTGTGTTATACAACAGGTAGTAATACTGTCGTGTGGCATGTTGTAGCATAAACCAGTAGTTCTGTGTTATACAACAGGTAGTAATACTGTCGTGTGGCATGTTGTAGCGTGTTGTTTGGTTAATACATCATAATTATTGTTTCCAATGTTGCATAAAATGTAACTATAAATAGCTACTGTAATCACTGTGGATTGTTTAACTCATCAAGGTTTTAATAGACAAGCATCTGTCACCTTGAACACTAGGTAAAGGTTTGTGTTTTATCCGGTACTAGGTCAGTGGGTCGTAGTCGGTTGTTCACAGGTACTGGATCTCTGTATCAGTATATCGGAAGTATTATAATCATCAGATGACATTTTACAATATTTGATTTAACTCATTGTGTTTATTTCCTCATCAGTGCCTTAGATAGCATTAAAGGGATATTTAGTTTAAGAAAACTGGTTTATCTTAAAATCCCTGTAATTTAATCTATACTTGTAATCATGCTTGAGCTTTTCCAGCAATTTTTCTAAGGGTGTCTAATTGATTGCATAGGCCCAGAGTTATCATTAAGGTATTCTGAACAGGCTTGTTTTGAATTTGGGACAGTAAAAACAGTTATTTCCTCAATTAAAAGATTTAAAGGGTATTTAATATCTAAGTTTTGAGCAGCAAAATCACAGTTGACTTGAGACCAGCATTCAGGCACAAGCATTTAGGCCTACTCAAGCATTTAGCCCTACACAAGCATTTAGCCCTACACAAGCATTCAGGCCTACACAAGCATTCAGGCCTACACAAGCATTAAGGCCTACACAAGCATTTAGGCCTACATTCACCTCTTTACAAAAACCCGGTGCCAGGTTAACATACACATCTTGTTTGTTACATCAGATCCACATTTTGCCAAAATTTCCTGGGGAAACTAGCAGTTCTTTTACAGGATCTGCCCATGATGTTACCATGTTTTTAAATTTGTTGAGTCTTTGAACAGGATTACAACTTTTTAGATTGATGAATGATTTTTGACACTCTGATGCCAGCTGCCTTATTGTCACAAATATTTTAAGATCAAAATTTTTTATGGCTAATACCCCTATGTATGCAGTAATATGAACTTGAAGTGTCAATGACACCGAATATTCCCGATATCATGCTCCGTTTATGTTATAAAGCTTGTTATGCATCACATCAGATCATTTCATGTTTTGTAGGAATTAAACTGTCATGAAATTTCATTGAAAATACTGATTGATATGATTTTAATGCTAAGTTGATCAGTAATGGTCTATAAAGCTACTATGTTGGTTCAGTGCCATCAAAATACCTTAAGTGTACAGTGCAACCTCTCTTGATCAGCCCTCCCTTGACAACTACCTGTGTTTAGCAACAAACAAACATAGTGTTTCCTGAAGAGTGTTGTTCTAAAGAGTCAGGATGACTAGATGGTCTCCATAACATCCCTCTGGTGCTACAAGGTTGCTATATACTGTGTTATGGTATACAACCTGGTTGCACTGAGAGACATTGAATACGACTGTAACACTTATTACCAGTAGGGCTTGGAACATTATTAAGTAAACTCCTTCTCTGATGATAAATTCTGTAATTTCAGGTGGTCACAGAAGACGACCCCCAGGGCTAAAAATAGCCATAGAACCAGAACCTCAGCCATCCACGTAAGTAACGCTCGCCTCTAATATTCACTTTTTTCTTGCAGATCGTCCAAAAAAGAAACGGCCAAATTTAAAAATTCCAAAGATAGTCCCCCCTGAAATCCCTACGTGAGTATACATCATATGAGAGATGGACGCAATACTGTTGTTACACATTTACAATAAAAGAAAAAAAGTACAATATACAATAGTATTGCGTTTAGACTGTCAATTTCAGTTCACCTAATTTCCTAAGTTAACCTGATTTGGAATGTTAGCACGTAGTTTTTATATTTGCAAAATATATAATAATACCTTGTTTTTTGAACACCAAATATTATATTAGTTGTCCAATATGAGTGTATATCTGCACTGCTTGTACAGATTCCTGGTAATAAAATTTTCACTAACATAGATTTAGAAAATTCCTAGATGTAATGCTTCAGGTAATTTTATATTATAGGCTATACTTCTATGTTTGTTTCACCTAAAAATGCACCAGTTGCATCCGCAGTCCTTCCATCCCTGGAAATGGGCAGTGGATAGCCGGATAATGGTAGTGTTTTTACCTTCCAGCTTCCCCTGCACTGCCTGCGAGATTTTTTCTCTGAACCATTACCCTGGGGACAATATTTAGTCAGGGGCCTGAGTAATACCGGAGATTTTACCATCAGCAGTCCCCTCAGAGCAGTAAAAATCTCTGGCCATCCCCGGGGGTCATGAATGCTCTCAAACCTATAGCCCTAGAGTGAGAACCCAGTAGATCTAGGTTTGATGTTTAATACAATGAATGTTGCCTACCTAACAAAAACTATTTATAACATATTATATACTTTATTACATTGCTCTGTAAAATTGTATCAGTATTGGGAATCATGTGATCAAATGATTTGAAATGAAAAACATGATTTCGTCCGCTAACGGTGAGGTTTTTCTTGATTATAGCGATCGTGCACTTTATATGACTAAATATTCAGCCTCAAGTATCTCCTGTATATGTTGGAACACTAGACAATTATCAAGTTTACTCTATATTTAGCTGTTGTTAACTGATGCTCCACCAAATTATTACCCTCGGCTGAAAACTGCATTTGGTCGAGCATCAATTAAAAACAGCTAAAGATAAAGCCCAATCGGTACTTGCCAGATATTCTTACCTAAATGGGAGATACTTTAGGCTATATAATATAACCATATTAAATGCACAATCGTTATAATCAAGAAAAAAAACTCACTGTTAGCAGACAAAATCGCAACCGTTGAGAGTGTGAACGTTATTCATTTAAACATGTGATTCTCCATACTGTATATGATTATATTTTGTGGATTTCAGGGGTCATGAAGTGGATTAAAACTAATGATGGGTAGTCTGTGAGGGATATCACATATTTTGTTTTTAATGAATCATTAAATAATGTTATATTGTGTTAAATCATTCACATATAATAAATGACCCACAAGTATTACCTATTTTACACGATATTCTTCTATAATAATTTATGAATAATTAAATTGATATGAATTTTTGTTTTGTTATTGCCTTACAATTTTTCAGTTGCTCAAATTTCGTTGCATATTATAATGACCAGTTTGTGATAACCTTTAAAGTGAGAGGCTAATTTGATACACACTACAACTATCTTAGTCAAATTAAAAACAATGTGCAACCACATGTTTCACTGATGCCTATGCAGTTCAATATCTCAGGAAATAAAATAAAATGCTCAAAATTATTTACATTTTTTGCAAGTTTCATGATTCTTGATGAAATGTGAATCATTTGTTCAAAATATATTTATGGACAGAAATAGAATACTAGTTATTAATAAGTTCAATAGGTTAAGGTCATAGTAACATGGAACTGGAACATTAAATAGTATTATGCTTTGGTTTGTAAAACTTGTGCAGCCAAAGCTGGCTGTATCCTGTGTGACAGGTGGAAACCTTCCATGGAAACCTTGCAACCATGTTGAATAGAAGTTTGCAGTTTATTGTGGAAGAGTCAGCTAGTACCTGATACGGGTTATGATACTAGTGTAGTCAAGCAACTAGCTAGTGGACAAATTAAGGCTATGCTCTGATCTGTGGTTTAGTCAAATAAATGGCATATAAATGTACTGTAAAATCATTAATTTTGTGGGGTTTAAATTTCATGGATTTGTGTGGTTCACCTTTAACTACGAAATCAAATCCCCTCAAACAATAATTTTGAGTCCCTTGTATTTATTACCTAAAATACAAAATCGACAAATTAACGTCCCATTAAAATGGTCATTTTTACTGAAACCACGAAATTTCATCCCATTGAAATTAAATGATTGTACAAATTACAGTATTACTGAAAAATTGGTGATAAACAGTGTTAAATTTTTGTTATTTATCATTACAGACCACCACGTGATCTCGACTCTAAAGCAACAATTCGTATAGATGAGAAAGAGTTTGAGATTGAGGCTCATGATCTGGAATTTATGTGTACGCTGGGTCGGGGAGCTTATGGTGTGGTAGAAAAATATAGACATAGACTCACCTCTACAATCATGGCTGTCAAGGTAAACTTTTGTCATGCTTTCTGTGGAACATCCTTCCCGTTATTACGTTATCAATTGGTTTGTTTTGTCTTTTTCTCTTCATATATTCTTGGTATAGATGTGTTTACAAAAATATTTTGTCTAGAAACTGGTTAAATAAGTCCTGTGCAGATTTTGATACAGAATGACCCTGAGAAGAAAAATGGTTTAAGTCTATTGTCGGACGTATGCCCGTTTACCACCTGATCATTGAGTGGCAAGTGTGCTATTACACTGAGAATTAGTCCCTGCTTAAAGCTCAGTTGGAGCAGTAGCATTCATGTTCTTAACTAGTGCTTCATGCTCTAAATATTCTAAAGTTTTTTGTTTGTGGAAAATAATTAAAAACCAATCAATATATTACAAAGATTGTTGCTGATAGTGTTTCACAATGTTCTTGTTTGATAGGGGATTCGCCATACCAATATCCCATTCTTGCGAGGTTTTAGCCCAGCCAAAATTTGGTCAGCCCTAATCGACTGAATTTTGTGTGTAGGAATCTCGCAGTGAATAGTTATTAATAAATAAAATAGTCATTTAACGTCTTTATTTTTCGCTCATAAATGATCTTTAATTGTTTAAAGATGACAACGATAAAGAAGTTCATACCAAATTTATGTATAAAGGATGATGTCACGTCAAGGACGTCACGTTATACGCGATGACGTCACATGACGTTACTCGACAAAAAGCTAGGGCTGTAACGGTACACTCACCTCACGATATGATACGTACCGTCAATTTTTCTAACGGTTCGGTATATTTCGGTATGATACAATATTCTCTAACAACAGCTTAAATACTACAATTTTAAGTTACAATGAATTTGTTGATTCTATATCAGAAATTATTATGTGGCTATCAACTATTTTAAATGAATTTCGACAATATGAGGCATATATTAATACAATTAAAACGAGTAATGCATGGTTATTATACATAATCAGAGGGCTTTCAGATATTTTCGTTCTCTGAATATTATTTTGCTCATAAAAAAGCTTATATCGAACCGTACCGAAATTTGCAACTCGTGAACCGTGTGGGACTGAAGTCTGCGGTCTTTTGTGTACCGCGCTATACCGTTACAGCCCTACAAAAAGCAAGGTCTGTATCGTCACACGACATTGTGAAGTATATATAAGTCACGATTAATTTACATCTCTGTCCTTGACATTACAACCATGGGTTTCACTGTATTTAGTCATCTTATAACATGTTATTTCTGCCGCCCATTGGCATTGATTGAGGGAATCCCCGATGTATGCGGCACATTTCTTCATATTAGTGTTTGACAATGTTTAATGATTAGACGATTCATGGTATACTTTCAGCGTATAACAGCAACAGTGAATACAATGGAACAGAAGAGATTGTTAATGGATTTAGATATTTCTATGAGAAGTGGATCATGTCCATATACTGTCACCTTCTATGGTGCACTCTTCAGAGAGGTACGAGAATGTAACATATATTTCTCGGTGGATTTCACGAGAAACAAATTTCATATTTTAAAACTATTTTTGTAAAGTTAACAAAAACACAGTGTTTCTGCCATATTTTACTATTTGAGCTAACTGATTATTATTCCCCCCCCCCCATTTTTGATGAGGGGGTATATTGCTTTGCACATACAAGTCCCTAGGTTTGTTCATCAGTAGACTAAAATGGTTTCCATTCCTTAACTCAAGAACGCTTCACAAACATATTATGCCTTTGATTGTTCTATTACTAGGGTGATGTCTGGATATGATGGTAACTATCATGTACTGATTGTTCTATTACTATGGTAATGTCTGGATATGTAGGTTACCATCATGTACTGATTGTTCTATTACTAGGGTGATGTCTGGATATGTAGGTTACCATCATGCACTGATTGTTCTATTGCTAGGGTGATGTCTTGATATGTAGGTTACTATCATGTACTGATTGTTCTATTACTAGGGTGATGTCTGGATATGTAGGTTACCATCATGTGCTGATTGTTCTATTGCTAGGGTGATGTCTGGATATGATGGCTACTATCATGTACTGATTGTTCTATTACTAGGGTGATGTCTGGATATGATGGTTACTATCATGTACTGATTGTTCTATTACTAGGGTGATGTCTGGATATGACGGCTACTATCATGTACTGATTGTTCTATTACTAGGGTGATGTCTGGATATGTAGGTTACCATCATGCACTGATTGTTCTATTACTAGGGTGATGTCTGGATATGATGGTTACAATCATGTACTGATTGTTCTATTACTAGGGTGATGTCTGGATATGTAGGTTACCATCATGTACTGATTGTTCTATTACTAGGGTGATGTCTGGATATGTAGGTTACCATCATGCACTGATTGTTCTATTACTAGGGTGATGTCTGGATATGTAGGTTACTATCATGTACTGATTGTTTTATTACTAGGGTGATGTCTGGATATGTAGGTTACTATCATGTACTGATTGTTCTATTACTATGGTGATGTCTGGATATTTAGGTTACTATTATGTACTGATTGTTCTATTACTAGGGTGATGTCTGGATATGTAGGTAAATACTAGGGTGATGTCTGGATATGACGGCTACTATCATGTTCTGATTGTTCTATTGCTAGGGTGATGTCTGGATATGTAGGTTACTATCATGTACTGATTGTTCTATTACTAGGGTGATGTCTGGATATGTAGGTTACTATCATGTGCTGATTGTTTTATTACTAGGGTGATGTCTGGATATGTAGGTTACCATCATGTACTGATTGTTCTATTGCTAGGGTTATGTCTGGATATGTAGGTTACCATCATGCACTAATTGTTCTATTACTAGGGTGATGTCTGGATATGATGGTTACTATCATGTACTGATTGTTCTATTATTAGGGTGATGTCTGGATATGTAGGCTACTATCATGTGCTGATTGTTCTATTGCTAGGGTGATGTCTGGATATGTAGGTTACCATCATGCACTGATTGTTCTATTACTAGGGTGATGTCTGGATATATAGGTTACTATCATGTACTGATTGTTCTATTACTAGGGTGATGTCTGGATATGTAGGCTACCATCATGTGCTGATTGTTCTATTGCTAGGGTGATGTCTGGATATGTAGGTTACCATCATGCACTGATTGTTCTATTACTAGGGTGATGTCTGGATATGTAGGTTACTATCATGTGCTGATTGTTCTATTGCTAGGGTGATGTCTGGATATGTAGGTTACCATCATGCACTGATTGTTCTATTACTAGGGTGATGTCTGGATATATAGGTTACTATCATGTACTGATTGTTCTATTACTAGGGTGATGTCTGGATATGTTGGTTACTATCATGTGCTGATTGTTCTATTGCTAGGGTGATGTCTGGATATGTAGGTTACCATCATGCACTGATTGTTCTATTACTAGGGTGATGTCTGGATATATAGGTTACTATCATGTACTGATTGTTCTATTACTAGGGTGATGTCTGGATATGTAGGCTACCATCATGTGCTGATTGTTCTATTGCTAGGGTGATGTCTTGATATGTAGGTTACCATCATGCACTGATTGTTCTATTACTAGGGTGATGTCTGGATATGTAGGTTACTATCATGTGCTGATTGTTCTATTGCTAGGGTGATGTCTGGATATGTAGGCTACTATCATGTACTGATTGTGCTATTACTAGGGTGATGTCTGGATATGTAGGTTACCATCATGCACTGATTGTTCTATTGCTACGGTGATGTCTGGATATGTTGGTTACTATCATTTGCTGATTGTTCTATTACTAGGGTGATGTCTGGATATGTAGGCTTCCATCATGTACTGATTGTTCTATTACTAGGGTGATGTCTGGATATGTAGGTTACCATCATGCACTGATTGTTCTATTACTAGGGTGATGTCTGGATATGTAGGTTACCATCATGCACTGATTGTTCTATTACTAGGGTGATGTCTGGATATGATGGTTACTATCATGTACTGATCGTTCTATTACTAGGGTGATGTCTGGATATGTAGGTTACCATCATGTACTGATTGTTCTATTACTAGGGTGATGTCTGGATATGTAGGCTACTATCATGTACTGATCGTTCTATTACTAGGGTGATATCTGGATATGATGGCTACTATCATGTACTGATTGTTCTATTACTAGGGTGATGTCTGGATATGATGGTTACTATCATGTACTGATCGTTCTATTACTAGGGTGATGTCTGGATATGACGGCTACCATCATGTACTGATCGTTCTATTACTAGGGTGATGTCTGGATATGTAGGTTACCATCATGCACTGATTGTTCTATTACTAGGGTGATGTCTGGATATGTAGGTTACCATCATGTACTGATTGTTCTATTACTAGGGTGATGTCTGGATATGTAGGTTACCATCATGCACTGATTGTTCTATTACTAGGGTGATGTCTGGATATGTTGGTTACTATCATGTACTGATTGTTCTATTACTAGGGTGATGTCTGGATATGTTGGTTACCATCATGTACTGATTGTTCTATTACTAGGGTGATGTCTGAATATGACGGCTACTATCATGTGCTGATTGTTATATTACTAGGGTGATGTCTGGATATGTAGGTTACTATCATGTACTGATTGTTCTATTGCTAGGGTGATGTCTGGATATGTAGGTTACCATCATGTACTGATTGTTCTATTACTAGGGTGATGTCTGGATATGTAGGTTACTATCATGTACTGATTGTTTTATTACTAGGGTGATGTCTGGATATGTAGGTTACCATCATGTACTGATTGTTCTATTACTAGGGTGATGTCTGGATATGACGGCTACCATCATGTACTGATCGTTCTATTACTAGGGTGATGTCTGGATATGTAGGTTACTATCATGTACTGATTGTTCTATTACTAGGGTGATGTCTGGATATGTAGGTTACCATCATGTACTGATTGTTCTATTACTAGGGTGATGTCTGGATATGTAGGTTACCATCATGTACTGATTGTTCTATTACTATGGTGATGTCTGGATATGTAGGTTACCATCATGTACTGATTGTTCTATTACTATGGTGATGTCTGGATATGTAGGTTACCATCATGTACTGATTGTTCTATTACTAGGGTGATGTCTGGATATGATGGTTACCATCATGTTCTGATTGTTCTATTACTAGGGTGATGTCTTGATATGATGGTTACTATCATGTACTGATTGTTCTATTACTAGGGTGATGTCTGGATATGTAGGCTACTATCATGTACTGATTGTTCTATTACTAGGGTGATGTCTGGATATGTAGGTTACTATCATGTACTGATTGTTCTATTGCTAGGGTGATGTCTGGATATGTAGGTTACCATCATGTACTGATTGTTCTATTACTATGGTGATGTCTGGATATGTAGGTTACTATCATGTACTGATTGTTCTATTGCTAGGGTGATGTCTGGATATGTAGGTTACCATCATGTACTGATTGTTCTATTACTAGGGTGATGGCTTGATATGTAGGTTACTATCATGTACTGATTGTTCTATTACTAGGGTGATGTCTGGATATGTATGGAAGTGATGGATTCTTCATTAGACAAATATTATCAGACTGTATACAAAATAGGACGTACTATACCAGAAGATGTCCTAGGCAAAATCTCGTTTGCTGTAAGTTGATGCTAGAGTTTTGTTACATATATTTGTGTGCTACTGTAGAATCATTTAATTTTGATGGGATGAAATTTCATGGTTTTGGTAAAAAAAGAACGTTTTGATGGAACATAAATTCATGGATTTTTCATTTAAAATAATACATACAAGGATCAAAATAATTATTTGATGGGATTAAATTTCATGGTTGAGGTGAACCACGAAATCCATGAAAATTAATGATTTTACAGTATAATACACCTGGGACTGTTTGGGTGGGTGAAGATGCAGTTCAAATTCCAAGCAATAAAGACATTTCAGATATATTTATGGTGTCATCACTAAAAATGTACAAATGACGCGTATGGAGATGGGGTAGTGTTGGTAAATACTAGGGATGGCAACGAGTACCCGAGTACCCGAGTACTCGTTCAAACGTCCGATTATCGAATAGTAAAATCAGTATTCGAGTACTCGAAAAAAAAGTTAATCCTGTGTAATACAGAAGATATCCAAGTATCTGGTCAACTAAAATTACAATTAACAACGTGTCATCAATCCTTAATCGTCGCCGCGAGGTCGCTTATTGCAAGCGTAATCAAAACACAGACCTGTCAATCACCGTCTGTTAGTTAGTTTATGACACGTAGCTAGGGGTTCTTTCATTGACACCAACCAGAGTAATTGTCATCAATTTTAATTGGCAGTTATTGTTTATTGGGGTGACATTCGATTAAGAAATAAAAAAATATTACTTTAATCTTAAATCGTTCTTGCGTGTATATGAACGAACGATTACTCTGTGAATTGGTCACGCTTTGTAAATATTATGTCACCGGTTGATAAGAGTAGTTCCCCTTAGTTGTTTATTTGTTTTTATTACATTTTCTAGCGTAATTGATTAAAACTTCTATTGATTTTACACTGTATTGATTTTGTTGTCATACGATTTTATTATTGTTATTGTTTCATAGTTCTTCTACCGATCTAGATTTTATCAACAACTGAACCGAACGGACAGGCACACGCGCTGCTTTATTTGAAGTTGAACACGCACGTTTGCAATACAACATTTCTATTTCCTAAATATCATAATTCATGGACATTTATTGTGTTCCGAGTACCCGAGTACTCGATCGGAAGAATGACCGAGTACTCGAGTACCGATTTTAGTACTCGTTGCCATCCCTAGTAAATACTATAAGAAAGTGGTATGGAGTAAAGGGTTACCATACAGAACAAGTCTCAGTGCTGAGGAGTGGTAGGAGCATAGTAAACCAGCCATTGTGTATTGTTGTGTATGTTCGAAAACAGCACATTTTTTAATTTCCCTGTTAAGTGTAAGCTTTATTTACTCTTTTTAATGAAGGAAGTTTTATTGAGGTTTTATTTTTAGTGGGGAAATATTATTTAACTGTTGAATGACTTTGAGTTGGTATGCAGAGGAATTTTCTAATCACAAAGACCTTGGAATTTCTATATTTAACTTTTATTCTATATTAAACCATAAGCACAAAGTTTCTTCCATATTTCTTTCTACTGGATCACCTGTTTGCTTTCTTGGATTTTTCTACAGAAAGCAGGCATAGAATAACTGTAACAGCGGTATGCAGGCTGTTTGACTGTGCAAAGTTCTGCCAGTTGCAAATGGCGTTCTTGTTTCTGTTAATGACATAGTCATGAGACTTTGTATCAATATTTATAAGCATGTGAGGTTTGATTTGACTGGAACCAAGTTGTTTCAGAGTGATGGGATTGTTTTGGAAACTTAGCTATCAGATTAAGGAATTTGGGAAGGGGTGGTCCATAGGGCACATACTTAATTTCTTTGATCAAGAAATACATACATTATACAAATACACATCTTCCTATATTTGTGATTTACTATACATCCTTTATACCAGCTATTAAATACATTGAATACTGCAGCTATATTTGATAGATTTCAATGTATTGTTAGCTGTTTGTACCAGCCATTAACATCGCTTGTGGTTAGACTGATAACTTGTGGTTAGGTTAGGGTACATATTCTCTACAATATAATGAGATAACACTTTATTTATTGTTGTTATTTAGGTATCTACCTTTGTGCTTTCTGTGATAAGCTTTTCCAAACTAGAATATATTATCAAATTAAGAATGCAGACTGGTGTCAACACGAATCCTTGGTATTTTAGCTTTGACCATGTGTTAGCCTTGCCTATAATGGTTACTATCGGCAGTCTGTGGTTTGTGCAGGATCAAATATAATAAAAAATAAATGATAAATACTGCACATTTCTAAGAAATCCTGCTTTAAGGCATTAAACCTAAAAAACACGCTTAACTTTACAAAATTCCTTAAAATCCCCAATTTTTAGCTTACCTGTGTACAAAGTGTACAAAATATTGACTTCTTCAAATATCATTATTTACTAAGACAGAATAATCAAGAGTGTTTTGTTGCCATTTTGCAGGTTATAAAGGCCTTAGACTATCTTCATACAGAACTTCATGTTATACATAGAGATGTGAAACCTTCAAACATTTTAATAAATAAAAAAGGACAAGTTAAAATCTGTGATTTTGGAATTAGTGGATACCTCGTAGATTCTGTTGCTAAGACGATAGAAGCTGGATGCAAGCCTTATATGGCAGTAAGTATACATTAGAATAGATAGAAGATAGTTTATGATTCAGCTCTGTTAAAGCATTGATGTATCTTGTACAAGTTATAAAACATGGCAGTCCGTTAGTAGACCAAAGTATGAAGGATTTATTGTGTTATTTATAAACAGCAACATGACTGTGGGGATATGTTTATATATTTAATGTAGGAAATCATGTTCTGTCATGATCTAAGAATGCTTCCATTTCATACTTAAGATGGAAATTGGTCAAGACCTACATTAAGTAGTTCATAGTGACCTTTACTGCTACAGTACTAAGTGGCTGCCAAAAGGGTGATGTACATGCAGGGATATGTTTTACAAACATCTCTTTGTTTGTTTATTAAAGAAATGTGTTATAAATGTGGAATCGTTGTACATGTTGTGTTCAGAGTTCAACATAACAGCACTTAATACTGGTATTTATAGATAATATAACAGTGAAATATTTCTAGATACGTTGTTGTTGGTCCTGGCATGTACTCCAGTTTATAAATGAGAGGCCTTTGCCTGCCTGTAGATGTTTTGCAGTAATGCAGAAAACATCATAAGCATCATTCTGGGAAATTCCTCAATGTGAAGTGACATCTTGCATAAATTTCTTCTTGCATTAAGATACAATTTTCTGATTTCAGCCGGAGAGAATAGATCCTCAGACAGGACAGCAGGGATATGATATTAAATCCGATGTCTGGAGTTTTGGAATAACTATGGTAATATTATACAGCTATTCTCAATAATTATCATCCTTGAAAATATCTTGTAGCTATTGATAAAATTAGACTGATGTATTTTGTGTCGTTGGCACTTTTGGTTTACCATATTTTTCAACGGAAAAAAATCTGGTTATGATATTAATGAATTTCCACGTCTTGTTAGATGTATTGCATTTGTATCAGGCAAACCATCAAATTTTGCATTTTCTTCGCAAAATTTATTGACTTATACAAAATTAATTGACTTATATTAAACATTAGTGAAAAGCATCATTGAAAATGATCTGATGATGGTCTTTGCAGACAGTTTTTAGCTCACCTGACCACATAGTGGTCATGGTGAGGTTTTGTCATACCGAGATGTCCGTCGTCCGTCGTGCGGCGTGCGTCGTGCGTCCGTCAACAATTTCTTCAAACGACTTCTCCTCCTAAACCGCTTGGCCAAATTTGATAAAACTTAAAAGGAATGTTCCTTGGGTGGACCTCTACCAAAGTTGTTAAAAAATTTCTGGTCTGTCGCATAACTAGGTCACAAAGGCTAAAAATAGATTTTCAAAAAGGAAACTTTAAAAATCTTCTTCTCTGAAACCGTAAGGCCTAGAGCTTTCATATTTGGTATGTAGCACCACCTTGGGGTCCTCTACAAAGATTGTTCAAATTATGTCCTTGGAGTCAAAATTGGCCCCGCCCCGGGGGCCCTTAGTTTTACATAGAGTTATATAGGGGAAACCTTAAAAAATCTTCTTCTCAAAAACCGCTTGGCCTAGGGCTTTCATATTTGGTATGTAGACTCAGCTAGAGGTCCTCTACAAAGATTGTTCAAATTATGTCCCTGGGGTCAAAATTGGCCCCGCCCCGGGGGCCCTTAGTTTTACATAGAGTTATATAGGGGAAACCTTAAAAAATCTTCTTCTCCGAAACCGCTTGGCCCAGGGCTTTCATATTTGGTATGTAGACTCAGCTAGAGGTCCTCTACAAAGATTGTTCAAATTATTCCCCTCAGGTCAAAATTGGCCCCACCCTGGGGGTCACCATTTTACTTAGACTTATATAGGGAAAACACATAAAAATCTTCTTGTCTAAAACTACAATGCCTAAGAGCTTTGATATTTGGTATGTAGCATCATCTAGTGGTCACCTACCAAGATTGTGCAAATTATGCCCCTGGGGTAAAAATTGGCCCAGCCCCGGGGGTCACTGTTTTACATAGACTTATATAGGGAAAACATATAAAAATCTTCTTGTCTAAAACTACACTGCATAGAGCTTTGATATTTGGTATGTAGCATCATCTAGTGGTCCTCTACCAAGATTTTTCAAATTATGCCCCTGGGGTCAAAATTGGCCCCACTCGGGGGTCACCATTTTACATAGACTTATATAGGGAAAACATATTAATATCATTTTGCCTAAAACTACACTGCCTAGAGTTTTGATAATTGGTTTGAAGCATCATCTTGTGGTTTTCTACCAAGATGTTCAAATTATTCCTTTGGGTGAAAATTGTGCAGGGTTTATAATCAGGTGAGCGATATTGGGCCATCATGGCCCTCTTGTTGTACTTGTGACCTTTATTCACAGGTTTTACCATTTGACTGATTTGACTATAATTATTATTGTTTGTGTATTACAGATCGAGTTAGCCTCAGGGAAATTCCCGTATGCGACCTCTCCAACACCATTTGAACAGTTAAAACAAGTTGTTAAAGATCCCCCACCAAAGTTGCCCGCTGGAATGTTTTCACCCGATTTTGAAGATTTTATTGCTCAGTGGTAAGTATGACTGTTTTGTCAATATTTGCATATTCTTATGTTTCCTAGTAGCATGTGTCGAACATAGGCTTTTAAATATGGGGGTTCAAATTTAAAATGGTACAGACTCCTATATGATTGCTACGTTTAGGTAGTACTTCTATTGTTCAGGAACAAATGAATAAAAGATTTTATGTGACTGTTGATTGAATTCTAAAGATAATGTACCCTTTCATGTCACTGTGTGCAAGTATTAGAATGTCCAAACCTTGATCCACATCTGTTGGATGCCTTAACCCCCTAACCATAGATACCTTTAATGCCACAAATACAATTTGGGATGAATTTGCCTTATTATGCATGATGATTTAAACAAAATATGATTTTAAGAATTTAATCCAACTCAACCTATGTTTGTGTATGTAGTCATTGGACATTCTGGTATTTTCAGTTTAAAGAAGTCAGTAGCAGAGAGAGCGAGTTACCAGGCATTGTTACAGCATCCATTCTTACAGAAAGCTGAACTATCAGAAGTTGATATGTCAAGTTATGTGACAGATGTGTTACAAGAAGCTGCTAGAACTGATGCAGCTACAAGCCAATGATGATATCTCACGCTTAGTACTTATATTCAGATTCATATACATATTGCAAATAAAATATTTATTTTTGTGAAACTCGGCGGATAATGTTGTATCTGGTGTATGAAGGATAATGTTGTATCTGGTGTATGAAGACTGACTGGTTGATTGTTCACAGTGTTTGAGTGATAAGTCAGGTTTATAATTGTTACTATATACAGTCAAGTCTTCATACAACCATGCTGTTGGTTCCTAAGAAAAATGTTGTTATCACAAACATTCTCAGTATACTGAATTGATACTAGGATCGTTTCAAAACATCTGTCCTCATAAATTGATGTCAGTACTGTTGTATGAAATTTGTAGGAATATCATGTGTTGTTATATTAAGACTTGACTGTACTGATATATATATATATATACATCTTGTGTTGATGTTCAATAGTGCTCCATTTGTTGCCATTTATATCAATGTATTATATTACTTCGTACTTAGTAATTATGGTTGGGCCTGCAAATCATAGTTAAAAGTCTTAACTGTATTTTTCAATTTAAACAATATGAAAATTCAGGATTCAAAAGCCTGAAATGAGACGTCACATAGGCCTGAAATATAATAGGCCTGTTAAAGATGTAAGTAGAGTTTTATATATCAAGGATGTAGTGAAATCTCATTGACATAGTATTTCCTAAAATCTTGTTCCAAATGTACTGGAAGATTCTGGTATTTTTACAAGGGTAACGTTTTACTAACTATAAGTATGAGGTTCATTTGAAATGATTTGCAGGCTTTATACTTTAAGTTTTGCATAGAGTAAGTGCAATAATAGCAAGCAATTATGTACCCAAATAAAGGCAAAAGCACAAACTAATCCCTCGTTAGTTAAAGTATTTTATTACTCGGTAAAACTTGAGTTTTATGTTATCCGTAAAGTTATTCTGTAGATATTAGCAGCTTGGCTGGTTCTAAGTTGTTCTCTAAGAATGGGACAGGTTCTGGTGTCCATAGCAACCATGATTGTTGTATGTCAGTTGTATTTCATGGTTGAATCAGGAAACATGTAGATTTTATGAATTTATTTCATTATTTGCTTGCCTCTGTAGCTTGTAGAATATAGAATAATGCTTTGTCATGGTTGTTTGGCCCTCTTGTATAATACTACACTGTATTTATCTTAATTTCACCAAATATTTTGCATATTAAAATAATTCTACTATGGTTCTACTCTGCACAATTATCATTAGTATGTGCTAAATCTGTTTCTTCCATCCGCATTAAACTACCTTATAAGAGCATAGTTGATATATACACTCATCTTATGAGCTGATTTCTGTGACAACTATCAAGAGTTATTTCCCTTGATAAAATCATTATTTTGTTAAGATCATTTATGTAATTTTGGCTAAAATCCAGAAACAAGATAACGATTTGAGCCCCTTTTATGACTTGAAACCCAAATTGGGGAGTCTGCAGTTTTAATCCAAGTCCTAGTCCCAGTATTGCCGTCTTTGATTCCTATATAATTCTACAATTCTCCTAACTTGGTGTTCATTTATCAAGTGCTAAGTTCTAACTTTGATTTTCATGCCTGTTTTGAAACCGCTGAAATTATGAATATGCTGAGATATTCATAGAAACTTTGTATTACACACTAAAAGTCTCCATTCATTAAGCTGAAAAGCACTCATGTCAAAACATTGTTATTATGTATTATTGCTTATTGATATGTAGGAAAGTGTAGTATGCCTTCTTATTGATTGACCAAATTTGCTTTTATTAGAAATTGCTCAGGATGGATGAAATTTGCTTTATTAAAAACTTCATTGATCAAGCAAGTTTTTCTTGTTCAAGTAATTGATATTGCTGTATGTAGAAGCCTGTGCTAACCATCACCTGTATTAGACAGTCACCAATTATAGGCTAGCACCACATTTCTCAATGTTATGTTTTGCAAGATTTACATATTACAAGTATATGAATATACCCTGAATACAGTATACCCTGGTTCTGTAGACCATTTCTCACATGTTCAGATAGTTTTAGGTTCAATACAGGCTGGATTATATAGTCATATTACACAATGATTTGTCAAATTTGTTATTACTGAGTAGAAAATTTAGTGGATACTGGCAAAATGGCCAATTTCGCAGAATTCATGAAATTCAAACTTCAATAAACAAATACTGAATTTACTTTCAATAACAAGATAAGTTAATGTTTTACAGTATGTACCATCATAGGTTAAAAACATGAAGTTTGTGTTCGGATAAATAAGTGATGTTCCTCATCCGGGTAAAACCTTGCAAGTCTTACAGTTTGTTTGTATCACTTATTCTTTTCATGGTCTTGAAGTGAGAGTATGTAAGATGTCAGGGTGATTCTTGTCAGTATATGAACTTGTTGATTTTGTCTGTTATATTCACTTTCATGTTAGAGCATCGTTTGTACTGAATTGTATATTGCTGTTCACAGATGATATAGATTGTACATATATGATTATGTATATAAAACCTGTAATCTCATCGACAGAGAGTATGTATACAATATCATCACCTAGATTTTGTTGATTTAGAAGAATCATGTTAGTTATATATCATTATAAATACTGCATGTTTTATCATCCTATTGAAGACTGTGTTATGTATTGGACAACAATTATTAAAATATGTCAGCTGCAATGACTTGTTGTGTACTGTTTATAATAAATCCAAGGCAAACAGCAATATGATATCTGATAAAGCTACAGACAAAACTAGCATGGATTCTTTCAACATGCAGTATTGAGGGGACCTAGACAGACGACTTGCTAATGGAGGTTTGTTTCAGGTATATGACTGCTAACAGAGAAAAAAGGAGGAAATATGGACTCTTACTTACTAATTATTTAAGACAAAAAGGACTGTCAAACGGATTTAAAACTTCAATATGTACACACACACACAAACAAGCATTGAGACATGACTAGTAAGTACTTTGTAGTCTATCTCTATAAAGGTCATTACCGAGAGGTAATGGTATGTATTATCTTAATAAATGGTTGATTTGATATTAGCCCTGTTATTTGTTCGAGGGCAGTCGTATTGGCCCGAGGCCGTAGGCCGAGGGACAATACCTCTGTCCCGAGGACAAATAACAGGGTTAATATCAAATCACCCATTTTTTGACAATTTTATTAAATAAGTATCAATTATTTTAAAATTTGTCTTCGCAATGTTAGCACATTAAACTAGACCGACATAAAACACTGCGAAAAACTTTTTTTCAGATTTTTGCATCCAAATATAGTCTAAATTGTAGCAAATGATCTAATTAAGAAAATGAATACCCATATGACATGTTTCCGTTCAGTAATAAAAAAGTTATATACATTTTAGTGAGTAAAAATCGATTCTCCATAATTTCAGCTGAAAATCTATATCACTTTTTGGCCCTGTCTATTAGCCAATCAGATTGCTTAAAAGGAGGGCCAATATTAATATCACTTTTCGGCCCTGTCTATTAGCCAATCAGATTTTATAACACTTTCGGCCCGGGGCCGTTAACTGATATAGATTTTCGGCCCTGATATACTGTAAATCACTTTACATTCGCGTGAGCTTTATTTCCCGATTTTCAGTTTTGAACTTTTTTCGCGAATTGATGAATTCTTAAAAAAAACTATTACATAAGTACGGTAAGTATTAAACATAACTGCGTTTAACATGCAACAATATCGCTCAATTCTACTTTAATACCAATAATTAACAAATATATCACACGTTTTATACAATGGTCAGTGTGGTTTGATAATTGCATCACACCATGTATCATTTAATGTTGTTTTTGCAGGTACGTGTGTTTGTCTACACAGTCAACAAGCTGTATAAAAAATTCAGGTTTGTTGTGAAGATCATTGTGCGGTATATCAAAAAATAAAACAAGAGCTGTCTCCATAGGACGACACATGCCCCCGTGCATGCTTTGATAGTAACGTAACGTTAAGATATCAGCACCGTCACAGATGTGTCATAATATATTGGGCAAATGTGATATTGACATATTTTTCTTTGTGTAAAGGGCCATAACTCTTAAGCGTGTAGGTCAATTTGAAATCTTGTTATCTAACATGACCTAGATCTTATGGCCGTACACCTTTTCATGTTTCAAAAGGTTTGACGAAGATCCGATGACAAATGCTTGAGTTATTGAGCGGAAACGGGAAGAAACACCATTTTTCTTCGCATCAAGGGCTGTAACTCTGAAGCGGCTAGGCCAATTTGACTGGTTGTCGATCTTGATCTAGACCTTATAGCTGTACACTTTTTCATGAGGTTTGGTGAAGATCAGATGATAAATGCTTGAGTTATTGAGCGGAAACCAAAAAAAAACGCCATTTTCCTACGTGTCAAGGGCCGTAACTCTAAAGTGGCTACGTCAATTTGACTGGTTATCAAACCTGACCTAGATCTCATAGCCTTTCACATTTTCATGAGGTTTGGTGAAGATCCAATGACAAATGCTTAAGTTATTGAGCGGAAACCAAAAAAACCGCCATTTTTCTATGTGTCAAGGGCCGTAACTCTAAAACGGCTAGGTCAATTTGACTGGTTATCGAACTTGGCCTAGATCTCGTAGCCTTACACATTTTCATGAGGTTTGGTGAAGATCCGATGACAAATGCTTGAGTTATTGAGCGGAAACCAAAAAAAACGCCATTTTTCTATGTGTCAAGGGCCGTAACTCTAAAGTGGCTACGTCAATTTGACTGGTTATCAAACCTGACCTAGATCTCGTAGCCTTTCACATTTTCATGAGGTTTGGTGAAGATCCAATGACAAATGCTTGAGTTATTGAGCGGAAACAAAAAAAAACGCCATTTTTCTATGTGTCAAGGGCCGTAACTCTGAAGCGGCTAGGTCAATTTGACTGTTTATCGAACTTGACCTAGATCTCATGGCCTTACACATTTTCATGAAGTTTGGTGAAGATCCAATGACAAATGCTTAAGTTATTGAGCGGAAACCAAAAAAAACGCCATTTTTCTATGTGTCAAGGGCCGTAACTCTAAAACGGCTAGGTCAATTTGACTGGTTATCGAACTTGACCTAGATCTCGTAGCCTTACACATTTTCATGAGGTTTGGTGAAGATCCGATGACAAATGCTTGAGTTATTGAGCGGAAACCAAAAAAACCGCCATTTTTCTATGTGTCAAGGGCCGTAACTCTGAAGCGGCTAGGTCAATTTGACTGGTTATCAAACCTGACCTAGATCTCATGGCCTTACACATTTTCATGAAGTTTGGTGAAGATCCAATGACAAATGCTTGAGTTATTGAGCGGAAACCAAAAAAAACGCCATTTTTCTATGTGTCAAGGGCCGTAACTCTGAAGCGGCTAGGTCAATTTGACTGTTTATCGAACTTGACCTAGACCTCATGGCCTTACACATTTTCATGAAGTTTGGTGAAGATCAGATAAACACTGCTTGAATTATTGAGCGGAAACGAATCCGGACGGACGGACGGACGGACGGACGGACGGACGGACGGACGGACGGACGGTGCGATTTTAATATGCCCCCGAACCATCGGTTCCGGGGGCATAAAAACATTATTTTACAAACTACAACCACTGGAATTAATTAAATGTTGACATGAAATTATAGAATTCAAAAACCAATGCATGCAAAATGGCTATAGTAAACATGTTTACTATGCCAATACAATAGATTCGTCCACATAAGTAATTATTTGTGATTAAATTAAACGTTATAACTTGCCCGAATTTCAGACATTTTTTTCGGATAGATCTTACATTGTGAAATGTTATTTACGCGAAATGATGAATTCGCGATTGGGACGAATCGCGAATATTAGCGAAAATTAAACCACCGCGAATAATACCGGATTTACAGTAGTGGAAGCATGTGTATTATTAGACTAGGTCAATGCTGTGTTATAGGGCTAATAATTGATAGTCATTTAATAAATAGTTGTACAACTAAAACAGTTTTACGAAATTAACCTTTACTGCATACAGTATCTAAAACATTAATACTGAATGTGACGCCTCATGGAGACAAAAATATTAGAGTTGTCTTCCTTGATGATTTTCTAGGTAAGTCTAATGTGATTGTCTCCCCTCCATAATCATTCATTTGAATTACCGGTATTGTAGTTTTATTGACATGTCAAAAAATAGATAATTAGACAGCAGCTGCACACTCCAGAAAGATGAGCACTAATCTGCATAGAAAGAAACAATTTGATTATTATTATTATACCATATTGATATAGCCCTTTTTAGCTCACCTGACCATGGTGAGCAGGGGCGTAGCTGGGCATATTTTCAGTGTACGCACATGATAAATGCAAAGTTGCTTGGGGGTTCGGGGGCATGCTCCCCTGGGGATTTTTTTATTTCTACGAAGCCGTACGTGCATTCTGGAGTAGTTTCAGACCATAGTATAGCGTAATATATGGCATGATAAACATTGATTCTATACCATTTTCATACTAGTATGATTTCGTTTTATACTCAAGTATATTATATTTCTTGGCATTAAATAGGACACTAATGGACACTTCTTAATAAAAGTAGCCAATGATTAATTAGTCGAATATACGTTATAAGGCATCACCATCCCCGGGATTTTGACTTTTGGGTTGTTAAAACCTCCGCCCTTCCACGGCCTGCAGGGGACAGCTGATTGTTAAATATCCGGTACTTCCCGGCACCTGAGAACTAAATATAAAAATGCAATGCCTAACCCGGGTGAGGCATATTTTCCATTTGATAAAACGTAATTGATTTAGAAACTATCGAAAGTGTTTTAATGAACTTAATGTCCACATTGGTCGCAAAATTGTTCCTATCTAGTCAAAAGACAAGATGTTCATGTTAGTGACTAGAGTTTTGTTGGTGTAAATATCGCTGTGTTGAGAAAATATCCAGGTATAGTTTTTATGCCCCAGTCAGTTGCATCAACGGCCCCACCCCCTGGGATCCACTGGGAATAGCCGGGAAGACGGTCGTGTTTTTATCTTCCAGCTTCCCCCACAGGGCCCGGGAAATGTTGGGATTTTTCTGCAAACCAATACCCCGGGGACAATATTTAGTTCTCAGGTGCCGGGAAGTACCGGATATTTAACCATCAGCTGTACCCTGCAGGCCGTGGAAGGGCGGAGGTTTTAACAACCCAAAAGTCAAAATCCCGGGGATGGTGATGCCTTATAACGTATATTCAAAGACCTAAATTACACAGATTAGAAACATTTACCAAGTCTCATGATATCTCGCGGCAGGTCGTCTGAAATCTCGCGAAATCTCGTCCGTGTTTAAAACCTTATATCTCATACACTTATGAAAAATCTAATTAGTCTATGCAATAGATTTTTTATTCAGCTTTAAAATGATACCTCATTTATTGAAATCACTCAATGAATAAAACAGTAGACCCTGAAGAGCCAGACCTACTGTCATTTTCATCAAATGACTGTAAATTCCAAGTTAATCCGAAAATGCCTGGATTTGCTTCATTCAATTCTTAATTTTCTGTATTTTATAAGAGGTAGACAAAAATGAGTTACTTCGTGTAGCAGAAGAAACTTAGCTGTTCAACATGACACATTTTCCATTTAATATGAACGATAACTGAATCTGCTGCCTGTCAGTTTGCGTTTTCTCTAAATTTTCAGTGGAGTGTCCAATCTGTGTAATATAGGTCTTTGGTATATTCGACTAATTAATCATTGGCTACTTTTATTAAGAAGTGTCCATTAGTGCTATTTAATGCCAAGAAATATAATATACTCGAGTATAAAACGAAATCATGCTAGTATGAAAATGGTATAGAATCAATCAAAGACCTAAATTAATTAATTTAGGTCTTTGAATCAATGTTTATCATGCCATATATTACGCTATACTATGGTCTGAAACTACTCCAGAATGCACGTACGGCTTCGTAGAAATAAAAAAATCCCCAGGGGAGCATGCCCCCGAACCCCCAAGCAACTTTGCATTTATCATGTGCGTACACTGAAAATATGCCCAGCTACGCCCCTGGTCCCTGGTGAGGTTTTGTCATACCGAGATGTCCGTCGTCCGGCGTGCGGCGTGCGTCCGTCAACAATTTCTTCAAACGACTTCTCCTCCTAAACCGCTTGACCAAATTCATGGGCGTAGGAGCGTCTTCAACATTGGGGGGGGGGCCAAACATTTGGCAACTTAGAGTAAAAAATTTTTTGGTTTAGTAATTCCCGTGGTAACTGCAAGTATATGGGGTCAGGGGGCATTCCCGCCAGGAAAATTTTCTAAACAATGGATCAATCTGGTGCATTCTAGGCGTTCCGAGATACCTTATTTGGTATTAAAAAAGACCCTAGATACAGGGCATTTAAGTTCTTACATTAAAGTGCTTGCAAAAAAATTAAATTGCTTGATTTTGAGATTGAAGCTAAATGTGAAAACGTTTGTTTCAAAGGCTTTATATATTAATGACAACCTCACAAAGTCGTATAGGAGGTTTGAGTGACGTTTAGAGTTCAATTTATGTCACAGGTGTATTGTTTGCAAACAATTGGTGTTGACATATTTGGATACAAGGAAGTTATTTTGCGAGCGAAGCGAGCAAAAAAAAAATTGTAAACGTTTTCTTCAAGAACTGAAGGCAAATTACCTATAACGACATATATTAGGTCGTAAATTACACTTTTTATCTGGATTATTGGGGGGGGGGGACAAAAGATATGTTGGCCCCCACTGTCCAGACATTGGGGGGCCTTGCCCCCCCTGGCCCCCCTTCTCCTACGCCCATGAAATTTGATAAAACTTAACAGGAATGTTCCTTGGGTGGACTTCTACCAAAGTTGTTAAAAAATTTCCGGACCGTAGCATAACTAGGTAACACAGGCTAAAAATAGATTTTCAAAAAGGAAACTTCAAAAATCTTCTTCTCTGAAACCGTAAGGCCTAGAGCTTTCATATTTGGTATGTAGTATCACCTCGGGGTCCTCTTCAAAGATTGTTCAAATTATGTCCCTGGGATCAAAATTGGCCCCGCCCCGGGGGCCCTTAGTTTTACAAAGAGTTATATAAGGAAAACCTTAAAAAATCTTCTTCTCCGAAACCGCTTGGCCCAGGGCTTTCATATTTGGTATGTAGACTCAGCTAGAGGTCCTCTACAAAGATTGTTCATTTTTTCCCCTCGGGTCAAAATTGGCCCCACCCTGGGGGTCACCATTTTACTTAAACTTATATAGGGAAAACATATAAAAATATTCTCGTCTAAAACTACAATGCCTAGAGCTTTGATATTTGGTATGTAGCATCATCTAGTGGTCCCCTACCAAGATTGTGCAAATTATGCCCCTGGGGTCAAAATTGGCCCAGCCCCGGGGGGTTACCGTTATACATAGACGTATATAGGGAAAACATATTAAAATCTTCTTGCCTAAAACTACACTGCCTAGAGTTTTGATGGTATGTAGCATCATCTTGTGGTTTTCTACCAAGATGTTCAAATTATTCCTTTGGGTGAAAACTGTGCAGGGTTTCATGTATAATCAGGTGAGCGATATTGGGCCATCATGGCCCTCTTGTTATTATTATACCATATTTATACAGCCCTTTTTAGCTCACCTGAGCACGAATGTGCTCAAGGTGAGCTTTTGTCATACCGAGATGTCCGTCGTCGTCGTCCGTCGTCGTCGTCAACAATTTCTTCAAACGACATCTCCTCCTAAACCGCTTGGGCAATTTCAACCAAACCTCACAGTAATGATCCTAGAAAATAGCTAAAATTGTTCCGCTCCGATAAACAAGATGGCCGCCAGAGCTATAAATAGAAAAATCTTTAAAGGACTTCTTCTCCTTAACCACTTGGCCGATTTCAATAAAACTGTACAGGAATGATGTTTGGGTGACCCTTTACCCAAATAGCTTAAATCGTTCCGCTCCGCTAAACAAGATGGCCACCAGAGCTAGAAATAGAAATATCCTTTAACCCAGCAGGCACACAACGTTTAATCCACGTGGATTAAACGTTGAATAAACGTTGACAATCGTTGCAACCATTTTTAACGCGAGTACAACCTTATATCAACGAAAAAAAGAATGGTTTCTTCTTCAACGTTGATAAAACGTTGAATAAACGTTGGCATTCGTCAGAAAGTTTCTTCTTAGCTTCAAAACAAGGATTATAAAGGATTATATCACCATACTGGATTCTTATCAGATAAAAGTAAATAGCTCAACAGCACTGCGGTATAACGTACACCGGATATTGCTAGCAAGATGAGTAATATTATCAATTTTCGCGACATTCTAGTGTTGACAAGGGTAAGTTCAGAGATGATTGTTAGTTTTTCTGAGTGTTTTAATGTACATTTTATACAAAACTATCTTCTCCATAAATTTTCCTAGCCTGTGCAACCGGTAAATTGCCAGAAATTTCTTAAAGGGTGATTAAAAGACCAAACTCGTATCGTTACTCACGCAGAAAGTAAGCTCGATCTGTCGAAATAAGATGTTTTTGTTTATATTTTTCGTTAAAATAATCAACTTGAATCGAGCGAATTGTCATTTTTGTTACAAAGATTATATTGCAAATGTAGTATCCGAAACTAATCGAAAATGACGGTGCATTGCGAGAATAAATGCAGGTGTTAGTGTACAGAGTATTGCTATATCGTTGCTCTCTGGTGTACGGAGTATTGCTGTTTGGTGTACAGAGTATTGCTTTACTTGCAGTGACTATTTGTCACTCAAATCGAATAAATACAAGGTATAAGCAGCGTTATTTTATAAAAAAATAACTTATATTATATATATACGAGTATGTACCTATTAGATTGGATTGTATGGACTGCATGAAGCAATTAATGTAACAAACTAATCCTAGCTCCAAGTCCTCCCTGAATTTTAACGGAAACTTCTATTAGTAACCGTGTATTTCACATACAGTAAAGAGTCATAGCTGAGCAATTGTATTTGACAAACACAAAACTACTACAATGTCCAATACTTTGAATTAACAACGTTGGACGTAAATCATAGCAAAGGAACCTCATTACAGTATCTGAAATAGTTGAGAGATTATAAAATAAACCTTGGTGTGTACATTTTGTATATATGGATATGAATGCCCTTATTTGCCATTTGACCATAAGTATGACTCTCAAAGAATTGCATATATCCAAGCTAAATATCACATTTGTACTACTCACAAGAACACTTTATGCATAAAATTCAGCATTCTATAGTGTTAATCGTATTCATCTGCCTGACGGTTGAAATATTTTAACATAATCATTTAAGAATATTCTTATTGTATCGTATAACCCATAAAACATGACCGTATTTGTGAACAAACGTAATAATACGATAAAGCTGTCCATTTACATTCTTTATTTACTCATTTTATTATGCCATACTCTCCGTTTACTAACGTTGAGCTTATGTGCAATACTCCGTACACTAAACAGCAATACTCTGTACACACACACGTATCTTTTTTGGGGTGTATCTTGGTTGTTTTTCGAACAATATTTATGAAATTTGGTCACAACATTTTGGAGTTCAATATAAACAAAATGGCCAGTTCAAAAAATCTACAATTTGGTATTGCAGCCGTTCCAGAAGCTTGTAAAGTCCTGCTGTCAATATTTGCGAGTGAGTAACGGCATAATGCTGGTTCATTTTAACCTTTCTGTGAATATCTGATATACGATAGTGTGCTTAAAGTTACCAAAATGCCCGAAGAAGTTAAAACTCAATTGGGAGGTACATAAGAAGTCAGTAATTTGGAAAATTTCGTCTCTAAACTCACCCTGGTCTCCATTCAATGTCCTTAAAATGGATAATATTACTCACTTTACGAGCAATATCCGGTGTACGTTATACCGCAGTGAACAGGAGATTGATAAATTGTGCACTTAATACATGGACTTAACATCACCATAAATTTGCCAAAGAGATTAAATTGATTATTGCAGATCTTAGTGACATATAACATCCTCCTTTAATGGTAAAGCCAGCAAAATTATTGTAAATTGTAAAAATTATATAGTCAGCGAGTGTTGCTATACGGACAGGAGTTTTATGGTGGTAATTAACTAAATACCAGCAGAGTTCAAGAATCAACATTTAAACTAGGATACAGCTGTAGAACAAGTGATTTTATATACAGTTCTATGAAACAGCCTCAGTGTTATAATCGACAGAAATGAAAGTAAAACTATACATGTATATTGATTTTATTACTTTATATGCGCTTCATTATGTCATAATTTTTATCATATTTTTATGGTCCATTGAAGCATATCGCTGGCTTAGAATGAGAAGGTCGTAACTACAAAATCAATATTTTGAGGAAACAAGAAAAACTGTTAGATAATCACTCTGTTCTATGATTTTCAGAATTATATCTTTCATTTTAGGTCTAATTTATTTACATCATAGACAGAAAATATACTACCTTTCAAAAATATACTGGTAATCTAAGTCATTTAGGGTGCTAAACTCATGAAAATAGCATTTCTGATACCGCGCCACAAACCATCATGCCTTGAGAAATTGAAATGTCCTTGAATTTACGCACCAGTCAGTTGCAACCACAGCCCCCTACCCCAGGGATGGAGGTCAATAGACGGGGAAACGGTCATGTTATTACCCTTCAGCTTACCCTGCACTGACAGGAAATGTGGCAGATTCTTTGTCTGAACCACTACACCGGGAACAATATTTAGTTCTCAGGGCCAGGGAAGTACCGGAGATTTTAGAAACAGCTGTCACCCACTTCAATTTCATACTTAAATAACATCGATAAATTGTGAACACAGGTAAATCAACTGATGTGGGTCATACCAAATTTTCCCACCTTTCTTGTTATCCTGGGCACACTATTTCATAATGTTTTATTGATCAATGTATTTTCAGAAGCTGTTGATCAGTGTCATCTTAGTACTAAGTAAATGGGGGATCAAGAAGAAGAAGACAGGAACTAAAGAAGGCGAAATAGGCTGCCAATGAGAGACGGGCTAGGAAGGAGGCGATAGACTTGGGCTGATAATGTCAATTGCTTGTTAACTTACATAGACAACAAATAAAATAATAATTGATATTTGTTTGAATTCGAATATTTATGTAAAGTTGGTAGTGATGAACCTCAGATTTATTCTAAAACATGCTGACTTGTTCATTTGACCAGGAAGTTTGGTACATATTAAGCTTTCCGTTTTTACTTATTTATTTAAGGTCGATTCACGGTGGGGAATCACGTGGTTTCGATGGTAGGAGCCACCACAAAAATGGCGGCCAAATAGCGTCGACTTAACCCATATTTTGAGGTAAATATATAACATCGAGACTCGTTTATTTATGGACACCCCGGCCAGCACGCAATGGCTTCTCCAATTAATCTTTTGGTACCCTACTTTCCACGATTGATCCCGTAGTTTCCTCAAACACTTCGATATTGTTCCGTAAATAACAAAACACTAGCGGGGTAGACCTCACGATAATGACGATTTTGACCATATTATGACCATACCTCTTTTATATCATCCTTATTTCAAGCGATTCCAATGTGCGAACATTTCGCCAACATTTTCCAACACAATTACCACCAGAATATCATGAATTTTGGTTTACTGAAAAATTTAACAGTCAATTTGCATGAAAGATAGGATCCACGCTTAGGGTAGGACGCACGATTGAACCTGGGCAGTGCACATTCATCAGTGCGGTCGGCAGTTTTCTACGGTTCTATCGATCGACATATGCGGAACGGGCACATAGTGTTCATTTATACAGGAAGCTATATAAGTATCAGTATATCAGTATATGCGGTCCATGTACAAGTGCATGTATGTAATTAGTATGCTTTCTGGCATATTTTGTTTATAATTGAATTTTTAAAGCTCACACAAAACAGTTGTAGTGTGTATATTGTGTCTGTCCTTCAGCCAGTCTGTTCGAAAGACGAATTCTGGTGAACACAACTCGACCTACGGTAACTGTTGTTGCCGGAGTTTCCCAAAACTTTCTCTTGACATTTAGAAATAATAAGTGATGGATTGATTGTGCAAATTTAATGTAACGTGGTCCTTTGTCAACGGGGTATGTTAGTCTGACAGCTATTTTTTTTAAACAAATGATGTTGATGCATAAACAATACACGTTAAGTTAAGTTACCAATTTTCTAGGGCTCTTTTCAGCTGTTAGGCCGCCCAAGCACCCTTTGACAATTCAACTTCCCCTGGTCATTGGGCTACATATGGAAACCTACACTCGTGTCTCCCTGGGGAGACTATTTCTCTCCTGTGGTGTGGCAGCCAACATCGATCTGCGGCGCCAAGGAATAGACACTGCCCTTACAGGTACCATTTTATACCATGGTGGAGTGGAGCATGTGGGTCTTGCTCAGAGAAATTAACCAGTGGTCCAGAGGGGGGTCGAACCCGGGACCTCTCGATCCCGAAGCGCGCGCCCTACCACTAGGCCACCGCTCCCCACATAATTCGTGTATGTGTGTCGATCAATGTGTTACAGAAATATGCTTCTAATGATAGTACTGTTTGGTGTTGTTAATAAGCCCGTGTGAAATAGCTTGAATCTCCAGTTAATCGTATATGAATCGGTTATATTTTAACACATATTGTCTAATATTCTATGTAATATGTCATCACGTTGATTTTTTTCTTTCACTTCTGTCAGAGCAATGCGTTGACAAAGTCCCACAAAGTTTCAGAATCAGCAATATTTTACTACCTAATAAGACCATGAACATTGACAAGTTATAGAGCTCCGTAAATGGCATAGAGTCAGCATCCATATTTGATCTATTTTTACTTTCATCCTTTGAATAATCATCTCCGCAATTTATGCGAGTATACACGTGTAACTAAAAGCTAAATACCGTTATACTCCGGTACCAAAAATCGCCGGTATCCTATTGCACTACATTGTATGTGGTATTCTGTATACTCTTTCATGGGTGAATTGAAGGCTAAGTTGTTTCCATTAGGTTATAATATATGTACAGTATGAATATATTGAGACAGAATTGTAGTGTAGATGTAATAATGTTTTAGACCTGCCGTCCACTTAGACCCTGATGCTATGCGGAAGGGATGCCGATTACAGACTGCTCGTTTCGGAAAACCTTCGGGATCATTTATTAATAAAAATGGGCGGAGCTTTGTCATCGTGGTTGTTCGGCAAGTATTCGCGGATCGGTATACAAATTGTATTGTTGAGGTATACACGCAGTATGCATGCCATAGCCTATCCGAAATAGCCGAATGGTGGATCCGATCGTGCGAAAAGCCGGGTTGCGGTTAGACCTCCCGTCCACTAGACCCCGATGCTACGCGGAAGGGATGCCGGTTACAATGTGCTCGTTTCGGGAACCCTTCGGAATCATGTATCAATAACAATATGCGGAGCCGTGTCATCGTGCTTGTTCGGGAAGTACGATATTCGCAGTTCGGGGTAAGAATGGTTGCTGTATTCATGTACACGCAGTACAAATGCCGAAGCCTATCCAAAGTAGCCGAACGTATCGCGACTAAATGCCGTCAGTTCAGGAGTAAGTCCCGAATGTTTCCCCCGACCGTGTGATATGCGGATAGGTTGCCGAAAGGTTGTCTAGCTCGACCTAGATGCACACTGACGGTATCGCTTCAGCTGTCATTCGGGATATACAACTGGGATAATGTCGCGCAAATTTACGCTGGTATATTTACGCAAATTCGTAAGTTAGTTTTACTATAGATAAACCACAATCACTCGGGCGTAAATATACTTTTAATATTGGAGTAATCCAGGTTATAGGGGTGTATTTACCCAGAAAACATACATTTAGAAATGGTTTTATCATGTAGTGCGCATAGCGCAGTTGGCTAAGCTACTATGAATACGAGTTCTTGAGAACTGAATGAATGGGTTCGATTCCCATTCTGGTATTTTGAACTTACACTGGAAATAAAAAATAGTCGGTTGAAAGCGATAACTACTGTACCACTGCACCACACAGTCAAGTTCATAACATGATCGGCATAGTTTCCGTGAGTTAATCTCATCACTTCGCCGTTTTCGGGAAGCGTTCGGCATCGATTCGACTTTCCATCTAGAACCATTCGGGATGGCTAATGAATTCGAAACCTCACCGAAGGCGTCCCGAAGATGCGGAGTGAACGCCGATGGTTTACTGAAACTCTCCCGAAGCACTTCCAAGCAAGACCTTTTAAACTTTAAATCGAAGATTTTCGGTCCCGAAGTGTACCAGAGGCATCACTCTCAGATTGTTATAGGTATCTAATTGGTATGATGGCATGCCGAACCATCTCGATCCGGTGAATTTCTGCTTCGAGAACCCTTCGGGGTCTTTTGTCGCCCTTTGTAACTATTCATGAGTTCTAATTGGTTGAGAAGTAACAGACTCTTCAAATCCGGGATTCCGAGTGGTAAAAGAATAAGACTGAATTCTAGGCGTCAGTTATAGCAAACTATATCGCACAGCTAGCAGCAGCTTTCCACAACATTCCACCATTACACAATTATAACTTCTCATATTTCAACTTTAAGCCGTCAAGCGGTAATGCAAAGACTATTTGGTTAAAATAATGGTACCATAAAAATATAATATAATATTTCAATTATAATAAATTATTACCAAATATCTCACAGCGAACATTGATACATCTCAAACGATAAATTACGACTGGGCTAGCTGTTCAATTCCACATATATGAATGTTCATGCTATTTGTCTAGTCCGCATCGTTATGAAATTCTTCGTGTAATACCTAATTAGATATATTAATTATAATCTGACAAGTTTGTAGATAAATTAGTACAGATCGAGTAGGCCGTCATGTCACGGTTACAGTCAACTAAGTGAACTGATCGGTAAGCGTTCCATGCGATCGATAGAAGCATAGAAAGCTGTCGACTAATAGCATACATGTATAAATGAACATTATGTGTCCGTTCCGCATTTTCCGATCGATAGAACCGTAGAAAACTACCGACCGCAATGATGGATGCGCTCTGCTTAGGTTCAATCGTGTGTCCTACCCATAGCGTGGATCCTATCTTTCATGCAAATTGACTGTTAAATTTTTCAGCAAACCAAAATTCATGATATTCTGGTGGTAATTGTGTTGGAAAATGTTGGCGAAATGTTCGCACATTGGAATCGCTTGAAATAAGGATGATATAAAGGAGGTATGGTCATAATATGGTCAAAATCGTCATTATCGTGAGGTCTACCCCGCTAGTGTTTTGTTATTTACGGAACAATATCGAAGTGTTTGAAGAAACTATGGGGTCAATCGTGGAAAGTAAGGTACCAAAAGATTCAATGGAGAAGCCATTGCGTGCTGGCCGGGGTGTCCATAAATAAACGAGTCTCGATGTTATATATTTACCTCAAAATATGGGTTAAGTCGACGCTATTTGGCCGCCATTTTTGTGGTGGCTCCTACTATTACAAACACGATTTTGGTGTGTTTTGCTGTCACCGGGTCATGTGATGTTACCCGGGAGTATCGATGCTGACGAAGCTGATGTGATGATGATGATGATGGCGTAATGACCTTGTTGTTGGTACCTGGGGCAACAGGGAACAAACTCCAATTTAAAATGTATAAAAGTATTTATTTATTTAATTATTTTGATGATCTGCACACACAGTTGGTTGAACATAAACTCAATAAGAAATATAGAAGATATTTTTCAATATATGATAAAGAATAAAGATAAGCATAAAATGCATATAAAATATTACTCATCAATATTGTAGACACTACAGTGAATATAATTTAGAATGCTAAGCATTTAATTAATTCAATTTGTAATTTAAATGGCAGTCTCTCAAATATATATGTAATGTATACATGTTGAATAAGGTAACTAAAATAGCCTATCATTTCAACAGTATTCAATAAAGTCTACAATTAATAATATGATTCCATGTAAAATCAACACAAAATAAGGTTCAGTAAAAGTAGAGTCCTTTTCGGATAATTTCGGATAATTTCGGATAAACCTTCAGTTTTCAACTGTGAATTATCAAACGATTAATAATTGCCATGTTATTCTAATCAAATATTTGGTACTTACATTTCTATTTGAAATGATTGAAATCAAACACATAGTTGATCCTCAATTTTTAAGCATAAATTTAACGTAAAATAAAACAGTCAATTTACAAATGACTAATGACCGAAAACTTCTTTTTTAGAGAGTTTTCGCACGGGAGCTAACTCTTGCTAATACAGTACATATTCTAATCAGTGTATAAAAGTAGTTCTACTATTAAGTGCACTAAATAAAAACAATCTATCAACATTAAACAAAATACAAGTATAATTAATACAGTATTTGGCTTACCTGGGGAAACAGGGAACAAACTCCAATTTAAAATGTATAAAAGTATTTATTTATTTAATTATTTTGATGATCTGCACACACAGTTGGTTGAACATAAACTGATGTGCAGATCGAATTTCTGCTCCAAGCACGGAGAATCAATCACAAAAATGACCAATCAGATGTTTCCCTGTGTCCCCGACTTTTCAGCCGACCAATAGAAATTGACATGCTTACTAATCTCCTAAAGGTATGGAGTCATAAAAATTATGCAACACCAATTAATTATACAAATTGATAACCTCATACTTAAAGATTGCGTATCGCAGAAACCCCGCTTAGTGACCGATAAGTAATTTAGGCAGAGAAAGGGTTTCACGATTATAAAAATGTCTTCCCTTGTGATGCAACAGACGTAATCAAATTAAATCGGCGATCAAGTCTCTGTTATCGCAAAGTAACATCCGATTAAATGGCGTGGCCATAAATGTCAATGTGTATGTAATCTAAGTGTCGGAATCACTTAAGCCGCAACATCTACAAAATTATATCTTATTTTTTGAAAAATTAAAAAAAATATCTAACATCAAAATACTCATATTTTACCCCTTTAATAACTTCTCCCTTCCCGAAAATCTTTGGTCCCTCAAAGATAAGAGAAAAAATATGTAACATCAAAATACGCATATAAATTTTTTTTTTTTTTTTTTCATTAACTTTTAAACATACTCAGTACATACTTTTCTTGCATAATAAAAAACAACACTAATATACGTCATTAAACCACATTCACTCATGCATAATGTTAGTCAGTCACACATTCCTATGCGCTACTCGGACAGCTTGCCGCTTCAGCCAGTCAAACATAACCAGAGTAAGAGCCTAAAATACAATCATAAAAATACACAATCTAACTACACTTTTTCTTCAATCAATCAGATAAAGCAAAAATAATGACATCTATATACAACATACTGTAAACCAATTTACTTTCGCAAATACTATCTTTCATGTTTTCAAATCATAGACATATTAGCGACTACAAAATACTTTATTTAAATCAACGAAGATGCCAATGTTATTGTTTTGAACACTTCGCAGCTATTGAATTTTCACCAATTTATATAACTCGCAAACTCCGAAAATTAAAATTGCGCAATAAAATATTGGTTTACAGTATAACATTTACAACATATACAAATAGTAAGGTAACCTCTTATTTCCATTATGTATTAACATATCAATTCTTTCTGAGAGTAAAAACTACTACAAAAATAGCTTTTCAAAGTTATTATCATTACTAAGTAAAGAAAGATACCACTTTTTTTTTTTAAATGTTACTTAAATTTCTAATATAGAATTTATATCAATTGTTCTAGTTACTAAAAAAAATATGAATGAAAATATCTATACCAATGAAATAGTATTTTTAATAGTGATTTTCTGAGTCAGAAATAATATATGCAATAACATAAATCAATGAAGCATCAAAGTTTAGTATAATTTTCTTAGACTTTAATGTATATAGATTTTGTCTAAGTAAAACATGAAATTGTATTCATTTAAGTAAATATACAAGTGAAATTGTATTTATTCTTACCAAATGATTCCTCACAATTCATGAATCCATGATTAATTAATCAAGTGAGTATGTAAGTTATGAGCTATACTTTTTTTTAAATGACTATAATACTTTTTGTGTATTTTAAAAACATGTAGTTGTCTTCATTAATGTACATATACAATAAATTATATTTCTCATACAAAATGATTTTCACAAAAACATGAATCAATATACATCAATGTTAATCAATAAAACATCAAGGTTAGGAGTTTTGATTTCATTAGACTGTCCAATTGGAGAAATATGGATGTTTTGTCATGTCTGCAGTAAGAGGTATTAATACTGAGTGGTGCTTGATAAGAATATAAGCACAAAAAGGAGATTTCAGCATGTTTTTAACAGTCAGGTAGTTCAACAGACTTAATCTAAACTGATCAGGCACTATCCAGTCCTCCTCGGAGAAGGGTTTAGTAACAAAGAATCCAGGCCAATTAACAGATATAGTTGGGGCGCACACATTTCCCTGAACAGTCACATCAAAAATACATTCTGGAACCTTTATATTACAATGAGTGGGTGCAACAGGCAAGTTCATAACTGGTAATAAAACAGATGTTTTGCCATTAGATAATTCCAGACAGATCTGGGATTTACTTTTTCTTTTGAATGTGCGGGCACAAATTATAATTAAAAATAAATCCAATTATTTATCTCAGAAATAATTGCTGTTATTTTATGAATATTTATGTTTGTAGTTTCTACTTTCACTTTATCGTTTGTTTATGTACGCACCGCTTGAGGTTGTCGTTTGCCACGCCCCCCTCATTCGGTTGCCTTCAGCTGGTATAAAAAGGCCTGTGCACGAGGTCCAAAGTCTTTTCAAATGAGATTGCTGTAGTTGAAACACATACCATGCAACTATGTTACCAGCGAAAGGACGGACACAGAATACGAAGCTCGTATTTTACGGCTAAACCTAGTCAATAGGCTTTTGGAGGCACAGCAAGCCGAGACACTGCACCGGAAATGGTGAGAATAAAATTACTGTACTGTATTGAAACATTTTACGTGATGCAAATGGCATGTCATCACCGAGTAGCTTATTCTGACTTCTTTCGTAGGAACAGAGCGAAGTTTCTAACGAAACGCAGCTCCTAGTACCCTGCAATGCATTGCAATGAGTGTGTGCACTAAATTGACCTCTGCGAAGAGTTTACATCCGGGCATTTCACTAGAAAGTCCGGTGTTGAATTCGGCGTGTCCATGTATATGAAGCTGGTTATAAGGTATGGCTACCTGGATTCAGTTCAGCACCAATATTATTTTAAGTTAAGCGTGAAATACAGGGTTTAATATTGTAAGCAACATGATAATTTAGCTACTGTCACTTTCAATTTATCAACATCCGGTCTCGAGGACAGGTCTAAAACGAGACATTTTGGTCGGAAGCTAAGCAAACATGGGAACGACCCATTCAACAGCGTTTCGATGCTAGTAAATTAATAGGCCTTTACGAGATAATATTTATGAATAACCAGTTCGGAATAAGATAACAAGGCTCATTCTTAGTTGTTTCACAAGTTTAATTGACTCAGTTGACTGGTATTTGGACATTTAAATTTAGGATATTTTAACATGTTCCCAACTAAGCAATTAAGGGACTTCAAAAAATCGTACACCTTATTTATATGAAGGTATTGGTGGATTTTATATTCTGTAATCTAGTCAAGGTCAGGCCAAGGTCAGGGTTGGAATAATTGTATCATACTCCAGAAGCGGAGGACAATAATAGTTTATATGAATTGGATACATAAATTCGGACATTTGTGTTATCTGAATAGATGCCACATATGCATGAGTTAATATTATTAAACGGTTGGGTTTTGAGAAAATTATGCACATATTTGTTATTGGTCTTTTACCATTTGACAGCCTTGTGACTAACATCAAGTACACTTAGTAAGGATTGCTGAATTGTAATACAAACATTGCTGCTATGCACATGGGCACTGTTTTACTAACAATGTGTAAATATTGCATAGATATCTACCTTACGCAAATTCATTAGTGAGTTTTACTAAAAGATCGCAAATACTTGCATACATTTACGAAGATTGAACGTTAGTCGGGACACTAATATAACCTTTACAGTTAACTATTACTCAGTGATGTCTCAACTTTTGGATTTCGTTGCTCAGACCTCCTTATCAATTATTATACTATGAGGGTCACTGTACCCCGTGGAGACATTTAGCGACAAAATCCAGGTCATTGCTCTGTTGGAACTTGTACATTATAAGTGTGATTAATTGTTCTTTGGGGCTTTCTTTGCATATTGATTATCTTTAAAAATTCAAGCACTATGATATCATTGGGACGTCATCATAAAGGTAGGTTAGCCTAACGACAATAATGCTAGCCTTCGGTTAGAAATTGAAATAATACTGCATTTCTTATGTCTACATTATAAGTTCAATCTTATGCATATACTAGCTCAAGCTATACTTAAAACAAGCGGCCAGTCTTCAGAGCAACCTATTTTGAACCAGTTTCATTTGTATACATGGCCTGAATAGGCAAGCTATATTTGGACTTTTAGATGATAATAGAAATGAATTTTCATTTCATTTATTTATTTATTTATATATATATATATATATATATTTTCGATCGATCATATATTGTTATATTTAACTATGGACTTTCAGATGGCATTACTATAATAGTACGAACTGTTTCTAGAGCTCATGAATTGTTAAATTTCTCTTGCAACTCTGACGCTATGTCCAGTCTTGCGCTGCAGCCTATCAAATACACTGATCTGGATGTTTCTAAGGAAATCAGTCAATATTTACATCTGAATGACTAAGGTGTTGCACAAAGTCGGGAGACATGACCATACTACTTGGACACTAAAGTCATTGAATAGATTCTTAAAAAGCGCTTAAGGCCTGGCCAAAATACAATATAATATTTGCAACTTTAAGTTTGCCAATTATTTAACTGATACTGTCAAAGGGGCAACAGCCAATGAAATAACATAGGTATCAGGGCTGCCATAAACTTAAGCTTCATGTGGGAATGGCGACTAATCCAACCATGTCATTTTGCGCACTTTAAATTGTAACCAGACTTTGTATGCAGTTTCTTAGGTTCAACTCAACCTGTCAGCGTTTTTAATTTATACCGCTAGCAATTAAAAAACCCGAAACGAAAGTAGACCATGGGGTTCAAAGTCTATTCATGTATTTTCTCACATTATACATTTTGTATGTTTCGAATGCAGTAGCTCGAGAGAAGTGCTAATAGCTGAGGAAGTCAATAAGTAATATCAAGTCACAAAGCATTCAGTTACAACTGTAAATATCACCTAAACTTAAATGACCGTATGAAAATACGACTTAGGCCACTCTCATAACACATGGCCACATAAGAAGGCCGCTGAAAGTAAAAAGAGAAAGCAGATCACTAGATTTGTACTTAAATGTGCAACACATTTAACACATTTACGAATGACAAATTTTTTAACGGTTAAAAATCTGACAGTAAACACCAAAGTAATGCTTTGGTCCTCATAGATATATGCTTGCCTTTGTTTTACTTGGAAATTAAATGTAATTCAACATCTATGAAATCATTTCAAGCGAAATTACTTATAATGCCTATATAATAGTTACTCTTTCATCCTACACTTTTCATGCAACTAGTCGACCATGCCATGATATACTGTCGCCACGGCTGTCAAACTTAAGTTCTATACCTCTATACGTTTTAAACATATGCTGGTGTGCCATACAACATCCAACCTGATAGCGGATAACAACCTGTTTAACTGGGTTTTGGAACCTTCCTTATGAATCCTAACCGTTACGAGACCTGAAAAGTTCACAGAATCGCATGTAGCTTATCCATAACCAGTTATGAGTCTTAAACCCAAGGCATAACATTGACCTTTCGGAATGCTAATGGGATCGTCTTACAAGACAGCTTGAATGCTTACGAATTGTCACAGCATTAAACTAAATCAACTGTTCACCTTATTGTGTACTATAAAATCAATGTGTATGATGTATTGCAATATGTATATTAAAATCACTTGTAACTTTTGATCGCTATATGACTTTTTGGGGTACAATACAATCTGTATGCCTTATTGCATTTACAGTGTAGTAGTTGTCACATCTAAATACCAGGTCTAACATTGAGAGGGCAGCAAGCCTTGAACACATTGATTATAGTTATGTTCTTCAGCATTGTGCTTAGTTGTTGGGTGACGCCCATGCTTGGGTAATTGAAATATTTCAAGGATTGAGCATCAATCACCAGATTATTGCTAAAGGGTATAGCTACCCAGAGATGAAATAAACCAGATTATTGCTAAAGGGTATGGCTACCCAGAGATGAAATAATCTGCAATACAGATAGTCTAAAAATAAAAAATAAATAAATCAAACCGAGGTAATGAATTCATCCTCGAGACGAACCATGAATGGCTCCACCATCCTCCTTTGGATTGAATAGGAGCTCTTTTGCAGTTAAGCTCTAAAGAAGGATTGGTACTTAAAGTGTTGACTGAAAATATTGGCTTGTATTCTTTTTGTCATACACCATTATTGAACACCCTTAATGCGGGCTGGCTCTATTTTGCTTGGACCTTCTACCCATTCGGATCCGTTTTAAGTTCATTCATTGGACTCTGCTTTGCGGCATTGGGCCTTGCATTATAGTGCCGCAATATACATTGGAAATGTAGCCTTTTCCTTGATACAGCATGCTATTTTGCTGAGTATTTACAAATTTAGTCAGCGCAGGGATCTTAGTATCAGTAATCAGTATTACTTCACGGTACTTGGCAGATTATCTTAAAATAAGAAACATAAGGGCAGCTATAAGGCTGCTAAGGTTATAAAAGGAATTTTTGGGGAAAGTATTGCTACGCCATACTTTTGTGGCGGAAAAATTCCGGCAGGGGACAGACATGCATGTAGTAATTATATAATCTTCCAAAAGGAAGTTAATTTAGGCCAATTTGGGGTCCTGTGAAAGATGGAACTAATATACTCTGCGCATGGACTCCAACTTCCATTTCACTTAGTATCGGTTTTGAAGGGAACTCGGGGCTTTGTCCGTTATAAGCGTTTGCAAACGCTTGGCATGCCCCGGGGTGAAGCTAAATTCGGTCAGGGAGTTGAGGAAGGGTATGGCTACCCAGAGATTTTTGGGTTGGCTCCCCATGCAGCACTTACGGGTATGGCTACCCGCAGCATCTACTGGGAGCCAACCGAGAAATTTAAGACATGGCTGTCCACATACATTACATAATCCTCCCAATGACCAATATATCCTATAATTAAGTTGTCATGCATGTCTGTCCCCTTGTCTGACTTACCGGGGTTCAAATACCGGAAGTCTGAATTAGTCACGGCCAATATTCCCCAACACTTAACTTGCTCCCCTTACTTGATCGTATGCTATTATGTATGATGTAAAAAAAATAATAGAATTTTAATAGTTAATCTTGTTAATTATACTTGAAAAGAATTGACCTTGTGGCGAAGGTAAAATAACTATTGGAAAAAGTAATGCTCATATCAGATTGCTTAGAATATCTCAGCTTCGCCATGGGGTCCATTTGTTTCTGAAATGTTTCATTAAAATAAATCCAATTATTTATCTCAGAAATAATTGCTGTTATTTTATGAATATTTATGTTTGTAGTTTCTACTTTCACTTTATCGTTTGTTTATGTACGCACCGCTTGAGGTTGTCGTTTGCCACGCCCCCCTCATTCGGTTGCCTTCAGCTGGTATAAAAAGGCCTGTGCACGAGGTCCAAAGTCTTTTCAAATGAGATTGCTGTAGTTGAAACACATACCCACCCACCATCCCCAGACTATTAATGGTTAATGGGTGATAGGTTGAGAGCTTTAAATTAGATATTCATAACATGAATGTTTTGTTATTCCTTGCATTATTTATTTTAGATGCTAGGCTGATATTCATATATTTATGGGTAAAAGTTGGAAATTATGAAACTTCGGAAAATGGTTAAACTTAACCACTGAATAAAAACAGTCCATTTGCGGATTGCCAGTTGTGAATCACAAGCACGAAACTTTTACCCATGCATGCTGACTGTATCTCTTATCAATACCATTATGTTTCAAGATACTGCCAGATTTCTGTTCTATTTTCAGGAGAAGTTGTCTTAACCTTATGAATATATACACAAGTGAGGGGAGCGGTATTCATCTTGGCATCAGATATCAAGAGACTATCACACACATGGACTCATACAAGTCATCGATTCAATGGCAGAACATGCAAGACAACAATAATTAAATCTTCATGCCATTGATTCATCAGCGACTTATGGATAGTGTTATATACTTCGAAATCATACAAGATCCCAATTCACATGGTGGATTTCGCGATGTGCTCCATTCTAGTACATTGAGTGAACAATGTGTAGGTGCCAAGATGTGATATAACTGTTCACAAAACGAACAGTTACTAATACTAACGACGAACATTTAATCTACGATTTCTGCAAAACTTTGACTTTGAAAGACTGTCGTGACAGAAGTGTCGTTAGGAACTATTTTAAAATCTGGCGGAAAAATTCCGGCAGGGGACAGACATGCATGTAGTAATTATATAATCTTCCAAAAGGAAGTTAATTTAGGCCAATTTGGGGTCCTGTGAAAGATGGAACTAATATACTCTGCGCATGGACTCCAACTTCCATTTCACTTAGTATCGGTTTTGAAGGGAACTCGGGGCTTTGTCCGTTATAAGCGTTTGCAAACGCTTGGCATGCCCCGGGGTGAAGCTAAATTCGGTCAGGGAGTTGAGGAAGGGTATGGCTACCCAGAGATTTTTGGGTTGGCTCCCCATGCAGCACTTACGGGTATGGCTACCCGCAGCATCTACTGGGAGCCAACCGAGAAATTTAAGACATGGCTGTCCACATACATTACATAATCCTCCCAATGACCAATATATCCTATAATTAAGTTGTCATGCATGTCTGTCCCCTTGTCTGACTTACCGGGGTTCAAATACCGGAAGTCTGAATTAGTCACGGCCAATATTCCCCAACACTTAACTTGCTCCCCTTACTTGATCGTATGCTATTATGTATGATGTAAAAAAAATAATAGAATTTTAATAGTTAATCTTGTTAATTATACTTGAAAAGAATTGACCTTGTGGCGAAGGTAAAATAACTATTGGAAAAAGTAATGCTCATATCAGATTGCTTAGAATATCTCAGCTTCGCCATGGGGTCCATTTGTTTCTGAAATGTTTCATTAAAATAACAAGATAATGATACAAATGAAAAATATAGCATGATCCCATTGTAAATCTATGTCAAAGCTGAAATTTTGACCAGGTTGTTCTGTTACCTTTCTGTAAATGAATGAAGGGATTTCATCAGCTTTAATTGTTTTAATTTGTTGCAATATTAATAAGGCAGTGCTAAGTTTCCTTAATCTGATAAACATAACAAACACAATACCTATACTTATGATTGATGCACTCATACTGATAACAATGAATACAGATTTAAGATCTGTCCAACCAGAATTGAGATTGATCTCACCAGACAAGAGAGGATCTGACATGGACTTGTAAATGACCCCATCCCTTTTTGCAGCTTCAGCAATTTTAGCTAAGCTAAAATGTGATTTCTTATCATCAGCCAAAATGGAATCCATATTATGCTTATAAAATTGAAAATCTGGAACCGACATATTTAATGGTGACTTGAGAATTGTGTCTGCATGTAAGTTTTGCAATTCTTTGTTGTTGAAAAATTTCTGTAACAAAATTAAGCTAAACGGGTGAACTATAGTGACATTCTTTGTTGTATTCTGACAGTCAGCTAATCTTGGGGCTAAATAAAAGTTTGCGGTGGTAACTGAACATAAGCATGGTAGTGAGATTATACAGTATTCACAACCTTTAACCATTTTCTGTACTTGAGAACATTGCAGGGAAAGCAATGGTGTTTTGTAAACAATGAGTGATGTTGGATTCACTTCTATGAGTTTTGGTGTAACTGCATTGTGGATATATCTGAAATCACATAGGTTGTTGACTGAGTTTTTGTCGTTCGAGTATAAAGCATAAACACAGGTTTCTGTGGTAACCGGGGTTAAAGCAATGTTAAAGAGACAATGTTTGGTGTTATATCCTGAACATTGGGAAACCTGTTTCTCATTCAAGAAGGCAAAATATTGCTTGTCTTTGGTTATAAGGAAATATTCTGGCAGGTCCAACAGTTGAGTAGCATGAGTGGAAGTGCTGTTGATTGGAACTGGTAAGGAAAGTACTGAGTACAGTGTGGAAGCTTGTTTCTGGTGACTTAGTGGTACTTTGATTGAAACATACAGAGATGTACCATTTCTTGTATAAATGAAGTTGTTCGAAGAATAGAAATATTGTGGAGAAATATTGTCTAAATAAAATCCAGGAAATTTAACATTGATAATATTTTGAATATCTCTCAAGGTAGATCTAATTGTTCCTGGGGATATAAGTAAGGGAGATAACCTTCCCTTGACTAAGTCAACAATTGAGTTTTTCAACTCATCCAGCTCATGATTTAAATGTGCTGACTTTTCAATTTGTTGCGATAAAATAGACATTATGAGGAGATATTGTTGTTCTAGGTCATGCATTCCACTTTGTATTTGATCATGCAAAGTTATAATTTGTTTTTCATTTGCCTTAATTCCACTCATCAAGTTATTCATTCGTGTGTTGGCTGAGGAAATGTATGAACTGAGTTGTTCTTGATGTTGAACAAGTGCCTGATTAGCCCTTAATGAGTTTTTAGTCAAAGCATTGATATGGCTTGCTAAAATATTGACATCATCCATTGTTGCTGTGTTGAACAAACTCTTGGATAGTTGGCCTACAAAGTTTAGTAATGCTCTCTTACTTTTAGATTTATACGGGAGACCTTCAGGTACCAATTCTCGGACAGTCCTAATGGTGTTATTTAACCTAGCTGATGTTTCTGACTTAATGGCATTTATTTGCCGGGTTAAGACATTAGTCACTGATATGCAGTTGCTAGCATTCTGCATACATTCTTTTAAATTTGGCGTCAATACGCGTCTTGGCAAAACGATCTCAAAGGTATGTAACCATTGCTCGCTTGCCATTATCAATTCTCCCTCTGTTTTGAACAATATACCGTAGTTAAGTCTCTGCAGCAACTTTTCGCTACTCCCCGATCCAATGCTCAGCATAAGGACAATCACAAACAACAAGCCAGGGAAGCTCCAACCTGAAACAACAATGAGACCAGTCTTACACTTATGTAGAGAACCAGGTTGTGGGTTCGCGAGACTCACATAGCACTATAATACACAAGACCAGCTTGTAGGTTTTGGTCCCTACAAAGCATAAGACAAACAGCCTCATGCATGTTCATCCAGAGCCCTGCAACATACTGGATGTGTCACCCCCAAACTAGAGCATTGAAAAGGAGTAGTACGGTAATAGGGCTTTTTATGTTATGTGTTAAGTTTAAACAGCATAACTATTTTATTACTTATGTTTTTTTTTAATGTTTATCATTTTCAACCCATACAAAGTATTTCTTTTTCTTACTAGGGTGTTTTCTATGATAATCTTGTCTAGCTAGATCTGAGACATTCCTACTCAGAACCCATGTGTTGGGGCTTCCGTCAGCCCACTTTATTAGATATTGAGATTTGTTTTTGTACCTCCTATAGTTTATTGCCTCACAGTCAAACCATTGGGTTTTCTTATTTCCCTTATTATTTGACTGGAGATTTGAATCAACAACCATCTTTGTCTTTGAGTTTTGAATTACCACCTGCTGTGGTTCTGCAACCTGTGGTTTGGGTTTTTGAGTAACCACCTGCTGTGGTTCTGCTACCTGTGGTTTGGGTTTTTGGGTAACCACCTGCTGTGGTTCTGCTACCTGTGGTTTGGGTTTTTGAGTTACCACCTGCTGTGGTTCTGCTATCTGTGGTTTGGGTTTTTGAGTAACCACCTGCTGTGGTTTTGCTACCTGTGGTTTGGGTTTTTGAGTTATTACCTGCTGTGGTTCTGCTACCTGTGGTTTGGGTTTTTGAACATCAGGAGCTACTATGGGTTGGTTACCCTTCTCTGTAGGTCCTGATGGAGTTTGTTGTTCTTCCTGTGCATTTGTGTCTGTTCTTGCTGGAGTTCCTTCATCATTCACATCATTTTCATGGTTTGTACCTAGCCTTCTGTTAGCTGGGTCATTATATGGTTTCATCCTAGATGCGTTTTGGAAACAAGTACACTTGTTATTCTCCACCTTCCGTAGTTTGTATGTGTAGTTGGGACCTTCTTCAAATATTATATATGGTCCATCATACTTAGCAGTTAACTTTGGGGACAGTCCCACTCGGGTCTGGGAATTTTCCAAGAACACCTTATCACCAACCTTATATTGGGTAATTTTAGCATTTCTATCATACCTTTCCTTTGTTTTCTCTTGAAGAATTAATTTGTTTTGGTGAGCAATATCACGTACTAACAATTGCCTTTCTATTATGGTATTAAAGAATTGTTGGGCGTCTCTACTAAGGGTTTGTTTGGGAATTAGCTGTAAATCAATTGGTAGAGTCATTGGAATACCAAATAACATTTCATATGGGGACATTAGCGTAGCTTCATTTGGAGATGCTCGTAAAGCCATCATAACACTGGGTAAGAGTGTGTGCCAATTTTTCTGATCCTTCGTGACGTAAGGCCTCAACATCTGAAGTATGGTACCATTCATACGTTCACAGGTAGAATTAGTCTGAGGATGATATGAACTGGTAGAGTGCTTCTTAATATCAAACAACTCGCAGAGTGCTGCTATTAGTTTTGACATGAAGTTAGCCCCCCTATCAGATACAATACTCAAACTTGGTCCATACCTGGTGAAAACCTCATTATACAGGATGTCCGCGATTTCCCTAGCCTCCTGGGTCCGTAATGGAAAAGCTTCCGGCCATCTACTCCCACTGTCAACTATCAGTAGAATATACTGGTAACCCTCAGAAGTTTTAGGAAAGCTACCAAGAATATCCATATGATACCTCTGAAATGGTTTCATGATTGGCATCGGGGTCAAGGGTGGTTGATGGGGATGCCTATTGACCTTTGTCCTTTGACATGCATCACAGGAAGATACATAATCAAAAACATCCTGATACATGCTTGGCCAGTAGTACTTCATCCTAAGTTTATCGTAAGTTTTCTGCTTACCAAGATGACATCCTCCTACCTTGCTATCATGGTATCCTATGATGGCATCCATGCGGAACTTTTCAGGCAAAGCCAGTGGTTGTACAACCCTTTCAAGGTTCTTAACTCCTCGGCTTCTAGGATAGTACTTACGATACAGAACACCATTCTCAAGTACATAGTGATCTGCCTCGCGCATCACCCTCTTCGCCCTCTGGTCATCATTCGGATGGATTTGAGAGTCAGATGCTATGTAAGCATAGATATCCCAAAAATCCCTGCTTTCCTGTTGGAGTTTCACAAAGTCATCTTGGTTCTCGAAGACAGTATACTCCTGCTCCTGACGTTCCTTTTCAATGTTCTGAGTATCTCCCTCCAGTGTATTTACTTCTATGTTACCTCCGTATGTGATATCTAATTGATGATAAACCGATGCTGTTTGTTCAGTACAACCTGTTAGACTGTTACAATTATGTAAAGACATATTATCCGTGAGGTCTAAAGATTGAACATGTTGAACCCCAGCATGATCATCATCAATTTCCACCCGTCGGTCTGTATGGATTGTCATCACTGCTTCTCCCATCTGTTTGTTAGGTTCACTTAGCATATCCTCTGAAGCATTGTTGTCGTACATTCTAGATAGAGCATCCGCTTGCATATTCTTACCTTCCTTATAAATTATCTCAAAGTCATAGTTCTGGAATTCAATTGCCCATCTTCCAAGCCGACTTGATGTGTCTTTTGTATTCTTTAACCATTGTAGAGCCTTATGATCAGTATATACAGTGAAGGGTTGGTGTTGTAAGTAGTGTTTATATGTCCTAATCCCTTCTAGTACTCCTAAGCATTCCAGTTCTGTAATTCCATAATTCTTTTCAGGTGGTCTCAAGGCACGACCACCATAAGCTATAACATATTCCCTACCATGGTCGTCTCTTTGAGAGAGGATGTAGCCTAGTCCTTTCCCAGAAGCATCTGTGGTCAATATAAATTTCCTGTCCATGACGGGGTATCCTAGTATTGGTGCCGTAGTTAGACACTTCTTCAAAGACTCAAATGCTGCTTGACAATCCTCAGTCCATTCAATTTTCTTATTTTGAGATTTTTGTAGTAATTTGTTTAAAGGAAGGCAAATTTTGGAGTAATTTTTACAGTATTTACGGTAATAATTACACAAACCTAAGAATGACCTCACTTGAGTTTGAGTTTTAGGCACTGGAAATTGAATGACTTTTTCTATTTTTGAATTGTCAACCTTAACACCATCTGCAGTGATCACATGACCCAAATATAGCACCTGATCAACTGCAAATGAGCATTTTTCTGGCTTCAGTGTCAGATAAGCGTTTCTTAACCTTTCAAAAAGTTCATTCAAATGCACCAAGTGGTCTTTGAAGTTTTTAGAAAATATCAAAATGTCATCAATATAGCACAGCACATTTTTCCAATTCATACCTTTTAGAACCTTGGACATGACCATCTGAAAACTCATGGGAGCATTTTTGAGACCAAAAGGCATTCTAAGAAATTCATACACACCATCATGAGTCACAAAGGCTGCCTTATGCCTTGTAGCTGGGTCAAGGGGAATTTGGTAAAAGGCAGATGATATATCAACTGAACTAAATATTTTGGCCCCAGCTTGGCCAATTGCATCAAATGCATCCTCTAGTCTAGGCATGGGGTGAGAAATAGTTTCAGTCACAGCATTCAGCTTCCTATAATCAACCGCAAAGCGGAACGTTTGATCTTTTTTCCGAACTAAAACGACCGGTGAGTTCCATATTGAATCAGAAGGCTTAGCCAAGTTGGCATCTATGAAAGTGTCAACCAGAGTGTCAATTTCGGTTTTCACGTTTGGGGGTTGTCTATAAAATGATAAATGAACAGGTTAAGCATCAGGTTTTGTTTCAATAGTATGCTGATAAACATCTGTAAGCCCAATGTTATCAATTGAAGTCGAAAATCTATCAACATTTTGTGCCAGCAAATCTCTTAGCTGTTGTTTTTCCTCCTCAGATATACATGATGAAGATAAATCAAAATGTATATCAGAATGAGACCGAACATTGTCATCCGAGGATGCACTGGCAGTATCAACATTGACAGACTGACTTTCGGAATCATCAAGAGAGAATACTTGATGTGGGTCCACACTGTTAACAAATGCAATAACCCTATTGCTATTTAATACTATACTCTTGCTAGTTGGGTTTATAACATTGATAAAAGCAGACTTTTTCCTAACTGTTACCAAACTTTTTGCACCAATTAGTGACCTAGATTGTAGAATCGGACTGGGTTCCAATAAAACAACTTCATTTTTGTCTCTCTTTGAAATTCTTACAGGAACTGCAGTCATGTGACCCGGTTCAATACAAGTTTCTTTCTGCACTCTAGCGAGTCCATTTTCAGTTGTATTTAAGCTGGCAACTACTACCTCATCAGCCATTAAAAACAATTTCCTATCAAAATCCAACTTGACCTTATGTTGCTGAATAAAATCTAAACCAATAATCATAGGATGGTTTAATTCTTCCAAAATATAGAATTTGTGTGTCAATACTGCCCCAGAAATTTTGAATTCAATATCCAAAGTACCTAAAACTGAATGCTTAGTATTACCAACACCTACCACAGTTTTAATATGCGATTCAAGAAGATTTTGAGTTTTTACATGTGTTTTTTTCAAAAAGGATCTGGCTGCACAAGAAATAGAAGCACCAGTGTCCACTAAAGCTTGAGTTTTTCGGCCGCCTACTGACATTAAGACTGTATTTTTTATCAAAGAAGTGGCCAAATTGACTGATGCTGTCGAATTACAGTTTGAGTGGCTACCGTCATCTCTATCTTGGGGTTTTGAACTGGTATTAGAATCTTGATGATTTGATTTAAATATTCTCTTAGCACATTTTCTTTGCTTAACATTCCATTTAGACTTAGCACTGTTTACTTTTCTGTTAGATTCTTTTTGTACTTGCCTACCCTTAGACAGATGCCTGGACTGGGTAGGCCCAATTTCCTATCTATTACCTGACCTAGATCTATTATGGGTAAAACATAAGCTTGGATAGTGCCCAATCACTTTACAATGAAAGCAGAGACATGACTTAGCAGGACAGTCTAAATGAGGAAAACTCCTACCTTTATTCAGTAGACCACAGTTCCAGCATGTTCTGTCATTGAATTGCTGTTGGCGCCCCTCATACTGTTGTTTTCTTTGTGGAGCCTCACCTCTGTACCTATCATACTGTTGTTTTCTTTGTGGAGCCTCACTTTGGTACCTATCATACTGTTGTTTCTGAGAAGGTCTAGTAGATGTGTCAACTGCACTCACCGATTGTCTATGTTGAAATAGTTCATCTCTGAATTGTTTGATAATGTCTTCCATTGCAGAGGAGTTACTGGCCACATTCACTTCGAGCCTCTCTGTTCTCTCTGCAAGTAGCATTGCCTCGCGAGTAGCGTCTGTAGTAAGTGGGTTTTTCATAATGACCTGGTTTTGTATTTTTGGTCTAAGACCTCTGATCAGTAACTGTATTTTCCCGTTATCATCCAAGGTGACTCCACTGGCAAGTCTAAGAAACCTGGTGAAATAGTCCTGACACGTTTCTTCGGTATATTGTTTTATGTCCCATAATGAAGCACTTGCATCAGTATTGGTAAAACGCTTGATGAATTTTTCTTTCAGAATGTCAAAGCTCTCCTGGTCACCAGTCGTCAATGAATCATACCAAACCTTGGCATGAGATTGAAAGTAGAAAGGGAGGATGTCTGCTTCCTTTCCTTCTTGTTGGTTGGTCTTAATATATGCATTAAAGTACTTTAACCATTGTGTAGGGTTCTCTTCAGGATTACCTGAAAACTGACTTAGCCTGATATGTGGCTTGGACATGTCTATAACAGTTCTTTCGAGGATCTCCTCTTGCTGAATAGAGAGATCGTCTTCTACACTTTCTTCAGCTTCTGTGGTATCGTCCTCTGAGTAGTCGTCCTCGTCAATTTGTTCGGTTGGATCTTCCAACCCTCTTAACCAATATTGATTTTGTGGTCTCATGTGAGAGTGAGCGGAACCGTACTGTTTGCCTCCACCAGTTATTAAAAACACGTTTTTGGTGTGTTTTGCTGTCACCGGGTCATGTGATGTTACCCAGGAGTATCGATGCTGACGAAGCTGATGATGATGATGTAATGTGATGATGATGACGTAATGACCTTGTTGTTGGTACCTGGAGAAACAGGGAACAAACTCCAATTTAAAATGTATAAAAGTATTTATTTATTTAATTATTTTGATGATCTGCACACACAGTTGGTTGAACATAAACTGATGTGCAGATCGAATTTCTGCTCCAAGCACGGAGAATCAATCACAAAAATGACCAATCAGATGTTTCCCTGTGTCCCCGACTTTTCAGCCGACCAATAGAAATTGACATGCTTACTAATCTCCTAAAGGTATGGAGTCATATAAATTATGCAACACCAATTAATTATACAAATTGATAACCTCATACTTAAAGATTGCGTATCGCAGAAACCCCGCTTAGTGACCGATAAGTAATTTAGGTAGAGAAAGGGTTTCACGATTATAAAAATGTCTTCCCTTGTGATGCAACAGACGTAATCAAATTAAATCGGCGATCAAGTCTCTGTTATCGCAAAGTAACATCCGATTAAATGGCGTGGCCATAAATGTCAATGTGTATGTAATCTAAGTATCGGAATCACTTAAGCCGCAACATCTACAAAATTATATCTTATTTTTTGAAAAATTAAAAAAAATATCTAACATCAAAATACTCATATTTTACCCCTTTAATACTACCATCGAAACCACGTGATTCCCCACCGTGCGATTGGGAAACCAGTTTTTCTAACTTATATTAATCACTATCGGCACCTCATTGCTGATGTTATTCATCACCAAAAAGGTATACATACTGAGAGAAGAGATGCAAGTTTCCCTTTTATAGGGAATTTCTGGTACCATTTAAAGTTCATCTTTGGTATGACACGGCCACACATAGGATCGAACCAAGAACCTCACACACTCGAAGCAGACACTCTACCACTAGGCCATCGAGATTTTGTGATCACTTTTCAGATACAGATTTTCTGGTATCATTTTAAATTGCATCTTTGGTATGAGTACTATGACACGGCCACACATGGGATCGAACCCAGGACCATCTTACACACTCGAAGCAGACTCGTTACCACTATGCCATCACTTTTTGTCCGCTTTTCAAGTACAGAAATTCTGGCGGACAAAGTTTATGCAACCTCATTTCAACGTTGATGCAACCTTATTTCAACGTTAATGCAACCTTATTTCAACGTAAATGCAACCTTATTTCAACGTTGATGCCACCTTATTTCAACGTTGATGCAACCTTATTTCAACGTTAATGCAACCTTATTTCAACCTTAATGCAACCTTATTTCAACGTTGATGCAACCTTATTTCAACGTTGATGCAACCTTATTTCAACGTTGATACAACGTTATTTCAACGTTAATGCAACGTTGCATTTAGGTTGTATTAACGTTGAAGTTTCGTTGCAACATAGTGGTTGCAAATGAAACGCTTATACAACCTTATTTCAACGTTGCCCCGCAACGTTTTTTCAACGTTGTATAAACGTTGCTGTGCCTGCTGGGAAACGACTTCTTCTCCTTAACCGCTTGGCGAATTTTAATAAAACTTTACAGTAATGATCCTTGGGTGACCCTCATTAAAAATAGCTAAAATCGTTCCGCTCCGATAAACAAGATGGCCGCCAGAGCTATTAATAGAAAAATCTTTAAATGATTTCTTCTACTTAACCACTTGGCCAATATCAATAAAATTTACAGGAATGATCTTTGGATGACCCTTAACCAAAATAGCTAAAATTGTTCCGCTCCGCTAAACAAGATGGCCGCCAGAGCTCAATATAGAAATGTCCTTTAAACGACTTTTTCTCCTTAACCGCTTGGTGGATTTTGATTAAACTCTACATGAATGATCCTTGGGTGACACTTATTCAAAATAGCTAAAATAGTTCCGCTCCGTTAAACAAGATGGCCGTCAGAGCTCAATATAGAAAAAAACTTTAAACAACTTCTTCTCTTTAACCACTTGGCCAATTTTGATAAAACCTTACAGGAATGATCTTTGGGTGACCTGTAACCAAAATAGCTAAAATCGTTCCGCTTTGCTAAACAAGATGGCCGCCAGAGCTAAAAATTGAAATTTTCCCCACATGACTCGGGTGAGCGTTACTGGCCCCTCAGGGGCCTCTTGTTTTCATGTATACACACGTTCAAAAGTGCTGTACAATCATGACTAATACATGGTCAAACAGTATATAATGTACATACAATATAAAAGTAGGACCTACTAAACCCAGTAGGCGGGGGCTCTACTTAACCCAGTAGACTGTCTAGGTCTTTCTGAAATTCTTCTGAATCTGCTTGGGTTTTCACAGTTTGGTATAGGAGGCTGTCATCGGCGAATAGTCTTGCCTTGGAGGTGACCTTGCCTGGTAGATCGTTAATGTATGCAAGGAAGAGCAACGGGCCCAAGACGCTATCCTGGGGTACCCCAGATGTAACGGGCCCAGTTGATGATCTCGAACCGTCTAGGACGACCTGCTTGGTGCGGGAGGAGAGGAAATCTCTAACCCAAGAAAGAGTGTAGTGCCTCGGACTCCGTAGTGTTCAAGCTTTTGTAGAAGACGGTTGTGTGGTACCTTGTCAAATGCTTTTGAGAAGTCGAGGGTAACTGCATCAACTTGTTCAACTTTACCCAGTAGACGGGGCCCTACTAAACCTAGTAGTAGGGATCTATTGAAGACAGTTGACGGACCTCTACTTAACCCAGTAGGCGGGGCTCTATTTAACCCAGTAGACGGGCCCTACTAAACTTAATAGTAGGGATCTACCAATAGGTGGATGGGGCTTATATAGTCCTGAGAACATGTGGGTCGTTGGGTCCAATGATAGGGCGCCAAGTTAATGGGAAGACACAAACAGTCAGAATGAATAAGCTCTATTAAAATAGTGCGTTTTCAGCGCTTTCTTGAAGGACGGTAGTGTTTTACTGTCTCTGAGCGCTGTTGGCAGTGCATTCCAGAGTTTCGGTGCAGCAGCTGTGAAACATCGGTCACCGTAAGTCACAGTCCTCGTCCTTGGCACAACTAGAAGAACAGAATCATTTTGAGACCTCAGCTGTCTTTGTGGAGTACATGTATATACTTCCAACATACTTCTGATGCAGCCAGGCGATTTTCCATGTAGTACTTTGAAAACATGAGTCAAGACCTTGTACTCTACCCTGTACTGTACATGTAGCCAGTGAAGATCCTTCTGCACAGGAGTGATGTGATTGTAACGCGGTGTCCGTGTGATGAGGCGGGCAGCTGTATTTTGAATAATTTGTAGTTTATTCAGAATGATTTTCGGGGTGCCACATAGTAATGAATTGCAGTAATCCAGTCTCGATGTTACTAAAGAATTGATCAGGGATTTTTCTTGCATCAACAGTTAAGTATTGTCTGATTTGACCTATTTGTCGGATCTGCATGAAACACAACCTTGAGATAGAGTTTACATGTTTGTCCATGTCCAAATGCGAATCCAACATGGCCCCGAGGTTTCTCACCATCGACGTTGGTCTGATCACAGCATCACCAACTTTTACATTGAGATTGTCGACTGAACTGGCATTCCTTTTCGGTACAAACAAGATTACCTCTGTTTTTTCGGCGTTAAGTTTCAGCAAATTTTCTTTCATCCAGTGCAAGATATCCTTCAGACAAGCTTCAATTCGTTGCAGTGTTTCATCTCGCGAGACACAATCTTTTGGTTTGAATGCCATATACAATTGGGAGTCATCGGCATAGACATGATAGAAATGATGTTGCAATTGATGTTTTCTACTGAGATTGCACCTAGTGGTTTTGTGTACATAATGTAGTTCTTCGGACCAAGCACAGAACCCTGTGGTACACTGTAGTTCATTAGTACAGGTTTTGAAAGTTCTCCATCTATACAGACAGTCTGGTAGCGGTCACACAAATAGGATTTCATCCACTCTAGTGGCTTGCCTATTATACCGAAATGATTGTCAAGTCGGCGTAATAGGGTATTGTGATCTATGGTGTCAAAGGCTGCCGATAAATCCAGCAGTACCAGGACCATAGCTTTATTCTGATCTAGAGAGCAAAGGATGTCATTTTGCACACAAAGAAGAGCCGTTTCAGTTGAGTGGAATTTTCTGTATGCTGACTGACGTTCTTCGTGGAGATCGTGCAGTGTTAAATGCTCTTCCAGTCGAGCATCGACTACCTTCTCGAGAACTTTGGAAATGAAAGGTAGGTTTGACACAGGTCTATAATTTTTCAGTACATTTTGATCAAGGCCTGGCTTCTTTATCAGCGGTCTTATTCTGGAGCTTTTAAAAGCCTTGGGTACATAAGCACTTTTGAGTGATGCATTGAATATTCTTGTTAATAATGGCCGTAGTTCATTCAAGCAATCCTTTAACAGCCATGTTGGTATTGGATCAAGTTCACATGATTTACTACAATGTAGGTGATTTATTTATTAGTTTTCGGATTTCATCCTCATATGTTGGAGAAAATTCTGACAATTGCTCTTTTCCGAACGGAGTTTCGACTTCAACACTGTCGTTTTGTTGATATGACTGAATAGTGGAGGCTATTTCAGTATGTATTGCTTCAATTTTGTTAATGAAGAAATCACTGAAATCCTGTGCAAGCATTTTAGCAGGTTTACCAGTTGGCAACACAACTTCTTTTTCTTCACCCATCAGATGTTTAGTTATCTTGAATAATTAACCCTTTCTGATCACGACCACAGGACTCTACCTTATCTGTGTAATAGGATACTTTGGATCGTTTCAACATTTTGTTGACTACCAAACATTGATTCCTATATATTTCATGGTCTATTGTCAATTTAGATTTTCGCCATTTTCGCTCCAATTTTCGTCTCAGATGTTTGGCGTCATGTAGATCTTCAGTGTACCATGGACAGGAGGGTCTTAAAACTATTGTTTTTGATTTTAGGGGTGCATGCTTGTCAATTAGTGATGAAAGTCCATGGGTATATACCTCAACTAGTTCATCAACGTCTGATATGTGCAGCCCACTGCTCAAAATATCTGAGGATTCAATGTCTTTTTTGAATTCATTGATATCAATAGATTTTAACTTTCTTAGATTAACTGTTTTTCTTATAGGAGCAGGTTTAGCAGCGCAAGCTTTAAATACCACTGCAAAATGATTGCGAGAGGTCTTTCCACTGTTGTCGGGTAGACCGGGATCAGATATTTCTACATGTGAGACAGAAGTGTCAGTGTCTCTTGTGATTACCACATCTAATGTGTGACCAGCCATGTGGGTTGCCCCAGTGACGTGCTCTCGCATGCCGCAAGATTCAAGAATACTTGTGAACTTCACAGTGTCTAAATTCAATAGATTGTCAAGGTGGAAGTTCAAATCCCCAACAACTATGATGTTAATTTCTGTTGTTACAAGTTTGGCCAGAAAGGATGGCCACTCATTTTCCAGAAAAGTACTAGGCCAAGAGTATTGAGTTGTGACTGCGTATTTAGCAGTCTGTGTTATATAGTGAACTGAGGTCAGATTCTAACCTATAGTGTGCCAGTATCATGTATTTTTGACAGGTTGTTGGGTGATTGATCTGAGATATCAGTAGAGGTAAAAGTAATGTGCCTATGGAGTAAAGTGTTAATACCAGGTGATCTGGCTCGGTGATTATTAACATTGGGAGAACATACACCATGCTCACACTTTGTACTCTGATTGGAGCATGTTCTTAGTAACAAACACTGCTGTTACTTCTTTATTACTGAATGAAAAAATATAATATAGGAGGTTCATTTTCTTAATTAGATCAAGTTGGTACCGGCTTAGATGCAAAATTCTAAAATAAAGCTGTTTTTCAAGTTTGAGCTTGGAGTATGGAGTTTGAGAAAACATTTATAATCACCGAGCCAGGCTGTGTAGTGCTACTGAGAATATTGAATACAGAGTGTGAACTGTTGGGATGAGAGCCATTCCCAGGGAGACTTATTTTATGGCTCCCATGGGAACATTAAAATATAGCACAATGCCATGGATAAATGTTTGGTAATGAAGTATTAAGACAATGCCATAATTCTTAATATAATAATTTATTACAATTCTATACATTTAACATAAAAAATATCAAAATCAAGATATATATACATGAAACATTCTATTTACAAAGCATAACAATAGCATAATTTACCAAGTTTGGACGGAAGTAGAATACAATACAATAGAACAAACCGAGCTGAAAAGTACTGCAGTTAACAAGCGAATGATTCCACTATTGTACACATTATCATTTTTCTTATGTAATATCTCAAGGACATGTACATTTCTAAAACATATAGATCTACTCCAGAAAGCGCTTAGTATAGATTTTCTCCCTTTTCCTGAAGTTCAAGCTTATCATACTGCTAGTAAAAAACACTTTTATTGAATTCGCTGAAAATATGTATAAGTTTGTTTTTCCTTTCTACTGCTGAAAAACCTGTTAGTGAATTCCAGATAATTTCATCTATTCAAATACTTCACGTATTTCCTAATACAATGACATCGAAACAGCCTACTGTCTTAATTTCCACATTTGTAGATTGTTTTACTCCAGTCATTACACTTCAGTAGATAATTGGATGTCACTAGGTAAACATACAATATATTGTCTGAGTTTGTCTCAGCACAGAGTTTATGATTACCGTCTTCCACCTTTCACTACTAACGGTTCTATACTACCAGTGGCTGAAAATATAATAATATCACACTAGATTAAGGTATGGATAGGCTAATATCTTGTCACTGTCTCACAGCTAATTTAAATATTCATTGCACACTTAATTGTGTGGATTTTGGTAAAAAGTGCAATTTCTTGAGTGCACAAATTCAAGGACAACAAATATGGAAAGAAAATATGTGTTATGTATTTCTGTGGTTGTTTCAAATGGGGTTAAATTGTGGTCAGGTCCTTCAATAACGACAATATGATCAATGTAAAGTATCCCCCATGTATATTGAATTATTGACTGATTTTACAGTATAACAAATTTAGGGATGTTGATGTCCATGTGGTAGACTAGCCCAATCTATACATGTATATGCTATATGAAAATATAGTTTATAACACCACAGACACTTGCAAACAGGTCAAATGAAACAAACTTTCCATCAACATGACAAAATAGAGGATGCAACAATATTATGTTTACCCATTTCATTTTCCAGTTCTTCTAAGAATCTTGAACTTTGACCTCGATTCTGCATGGCTGACATCGTACTTTTACCACGATTTTTGTTCATAAACTGACCAATTAAACTATACAAAAGTGGTCTGAAATAAAAAATTTAAAAAATAGAAGTACAATTTTGCAACAGAGAAATTCCTTTATATGTAGAGTACCGTATATGTTAACAAGTTAAGTTAAGTTACCAACTTTCTAGGGCCCTTTTCAGCTGTTAGGCCGCTCAAGCACCCTTTGACATTTGAACTTCCCCTGGTCATTGTGCTACCTATGTAAACCTACACTCATGTCTCCCTGGGGAGACTTTTCTCTCCTGTGGAATTGGCAGCCAACATCGATCGGCCCTCACAGGTACCATTTTATACCATGGTGGAGTGGAGTAGCCTATGTGGGTCTAGCTCAGAGAGATTAACCAGTGGTCCAGAGGGGGGTTGAACCCGGAACCTCTCAATCCCGAAACGCGCGCCCTACCTCTAGACAACGGCTCCCCACGGTAAGTACCGGTATTAATGTAAATAAATAAAAATCACATGAGGATATACACATTATGCATGATTAGGGGCTTATGTGGTTACGATCATCTAAGTGCCCCTCACTGCTGGATGTTTGCAGGGCTTTTTTGCCAAAATTCTGAAGAAGCCCTAGCCTGTTAGATTTGTGAAACGTAAAGTGTGATTTTTCTTCGGATTGTGAAATTCAAGCGTAGTTTTGCTTTTGAATTGTGAAAGAGGAAGCACGATATTTACTTTAATAAAGGGGTAGAGCCACGAAGGGTAAAAAATGGCCCCATTTCGAAATCCTGTGAAAATGATAATGTGATATCAATTGTTCAAATGTTTTTCAAAAAAGGCATTTTTTAAAGAAATTGTTATTCAACTGTTGCCATGGCAACGGATTGAATATTTTGTAAAAAAATGAAAAATTGCTTATATTTTCAAAATCTTTAAAAGGAAAGGAGGTGTGCGTCCATATAATCATACAAAGCAATTATACTGACATTTGTTACGATTTTTTTCACTTCGGTTGCTATGGTAACAGTTTTAAATAATGTCCAAAACGATTATTTACGAAACCTCATCAGGGTTTTTCTGCCTAACACTTTACTTGCAGCTGCATATCGCTCGAAATAAATTTTAAGACGTTCCTCAGTATTTTACATTTCAAGTTGTTTTTAAACATTGTAACTGTAACCATAACAACGAAAACAACATTTTGCCGAAATTGTGAAAAATAAATAATTTTTCATATTTTGTAGAAAATAAGTTTTTTTTCATGAGAGTGTTTATACAGATTCAAAGTAACATTTTGACAGTTGTTTTTATTTGGTTACCATGGTAACCTATTTGACAAAATTGGATTCTAGGCTTCTGATGGGGTTGGTTTAGGCCTTTTAAAGAATCTTCACTATAGCTATTCCATTTTTTATTTAATTTGAACCAATTCATAACAATTACGTAGACATGAGCGATGGCTTCCATTCAAGCTTGTGACCGATATGAATATCTTATGTTGTCCTCTGTGGTTACAGCCATAAACAGTGAGAACAGCAATAAACAATTGCCAATAGGATAGCGTCAGAATGAAAATGGTTTCATTTATGATTTGATTGCAAAGAAACTTGCACATATTTTCAAATTTTCTTCGCCATAAGAATATATTTGAACTAATTATGGATACTTTCTCAACTACAAATAATAAATAACGAGATACACTGGTTTGCTATAATTTATTGCTGGTTAACTTCATAACATTCTGATATGAGTGATGATCAATTTTGTTTATACACATGTACTATAATAATGACGCACTTCAAACAAATACAATATAACCTGGTTTATCCGGAACCTGATTCTACCCGAACGATGATTTAACCAGCACTGTTCGTCGTATTTCTATTTGAAGTACCCTGGTTTCAACAGAACCTGTTTTATCCATTATCCGGCATTGTTTCTCAGTCCCGATAGTTGATTGTATATAACTTGTTCGAAGATTACTCCTCCTAACTACTGGCACTAAAGACATGTGAATGGAGTTCTGCATTACAATATTGAATCTGTGGACTTAGCATATTTTGACAGCATCCAGTAGATTCAAGACTCATCAATAAGGAGCAAATCCAAATAGTTCCACCAGCGTCAACGCGTCTGAAAAGAAATAAATAACTTACAAATATTGTTTTCAAAAATATGACTAGCCACATATTCGTATAAACTTGCAAATTACACAGTTCATCGGCAGGGTATCATATTAAATACTTTGATTTTGCAGCACCGATATAACATGTATGATATAGATATTGGTAGATAAGAAGTGTCTGGGAATTGTCTGAGTTAAGTTGGTCAACCAGTTCATTATCAGTTGTCATATCTATACTTTACAGTATAGCAGCGGTCACAATTAGAGCCGTGTTGTCTACATGCTAAAACATAGGTAACACGTAGGAACCGTGCAAGGTTACTGATCAGTGCTATCTTCGGTACATTTTTGGGAGTGCGCAGACACGTTGTAGCACATTTCATGTATGCGTCACTTTCGCTGCAATCGATGTGCGTTAGGCATATGTGTTCATCTTTTTTATATGTGCGACGTGTTCTTTCTACTGCCAACATTAAGGACAACGCTTGTTAGAACACTTCTCACCATAATTTGACAAACACCCGGAGATGGATTCATAAATCGAAACTAACAGATGAAACAGAATGATTACCTGTGAGTCTGTGACGGAGCACAGTACTCCCCACATAGTTCGCACTTTCTTTGTGTGTTGAAGAACAAAATGGATAACCTGAAAAATATGTGACTTTGTCAATGTCTATATACATTAACAAGTGTTAAACAGCTCGTTCTGCCTTAATTTAAAGCACTTAGCCTCATTATTGAGTATTCAATGTGTTTTGCAATTTATACATATCCGTGGTTCGCGAGCAGCCGACCCGGGTTCAAATACAGATTGAGACACTCATATGTCGTTCCTTATTTCGGCTGATTGGCAAATAAAGACTTTGCGTACATGTAGCAACTTTTTAAACTAAGAATAACTGCAATATCCTAGATTTAGAGAGTCTGCTTCAAGTGTATGATCAAAGGTTGAGTCGTAACAAATAGTGTATTAATTATAAGGAAAAAATGGTGATCAAGTCGAGTGCCGAGCCACAAGTGAACGTCATCATGACGGTTCTGAGTGGCTGTCGATAATAAGGGGGATAACTGAATTATATCTGTTCTCTAAAAAGTGTAGGGATTGTGTCCCTTGGACGTTCTAAATATTTCTAAGTCATGACGTCATATATGACGCAATGAATGGCAATACAAGCATCTGGAATGTACTTTCATTTCGAGGTAAACAAACACGATTGAGAGGCAAAATAACATATACCTATTTAGGCTATTATAAAAGAAGCTGTAGTTTGGCCATTCTACCCACTATACCCAGGAATCTCACAAGCGAATACATCACGTAGGCTAGGCATGGCTAGAACTACACTGTTATGATGTCTCATCGAATTAATCGATGTAATAATTGTGTTTGAAAATTATTTAGTCTACTGTTGATTGGAGCCAATTATGGATGTCCGTGACACAAATCACGATCTTAGATAAATCCAACACCATGTACAAACAAACAAACGATGCTTGTAGGCCTACACTTCTGGGTAATTTCAACCTACGTAGATCCCGATATTTAGTATTATTTACAGTGGCAGTGTGATGACAGAAATTATAAACAACAACTTACCTGTTCGTTTTAATTATAGCACCCGATAACAACCAGATCATACTGCGATCGATGTCAATATTACTACAAAACCATATATTGTAATGCAGTGTTTACAAAAACATGTAATACAGCGACACTCACGCCATCTATGGAAGGGGAGAGAACTATCACTGCATGCAACGGTTAGACTGCACTAAAATAATATTGCGTGGAGAAGGATAAAGTACGATGCGAGTTTTAACCAAATAGGATTATTATTTTATACCATTGTACACATGTCAGTTAATTGATTGGAAAATCTGGGAAAAATGGCGCGCGTCTATGACGTCATTTCCTTACGTTGACGTTGCAGAAATTTGATCAAAATTTACGATTTTTTTCGTTTTTGAACTTGGCGGCATTGATGACCAGCGATGATTTTTATGTATTTGGTTGCTTTTATAGTTACAAATCACTGGTATAAATTTAGTCGCTGGTTACCCTTGCCGCCAATACGAAAATGATGCTCAAAGTGGTAAATTTCGTAAAAAAATGCCATTTTTGTTAAAAGTGGGTGTGGTTTGGTGGCCTATGTAACAACAACAACTCGTAATTTTTAAAAGTTTTTTATTTTGAATGAAAGTACGATGCTTAATAAACAATAATAGCATAAAAACATTATAAAACAAGTACTTCAAAATATGGGAAAAAGCGGGGCCGATTTCATGCCTTCGTGGCTCTACCCCTTTGTGAAAAACAATTTCCAACTAATATTTCTAGAGATGGGACCGAATATTCGAAAAAATATTCAATCAAATATAGCACATGTTTATGGATATATTACAACTGTTTAATACACTTGTTACTAAATATAGTAACAAAAATGAGACAATTTCAGGCTGATTATGACTATCACGTGACTGATTATCGCCTATCGGCCCGGTCCGCAATCTCATAATCGTAATCGGCCCGTTGAACGGACGCACGTTACGTTATCAAGGTTAACATGACGTCACGTCGGAGTCATAATGACGTCACGTTGGAGCGAAAATGCTGTTACGTTAAAATTGCTCTGACAATTTTATGAATGTACAAGATTTTCATCATAAATGACTGTAGATTTCCATGAACTTTACCAAACGTGAGTTGTTGTTACTCCCATTGAGTTTTTGAATTGAACAATTGTATTAAAGACTTTAATACACTTCAGAGCCTGGCCGGAAGTTGATAATCGGCCCGGCATGAATAATCACCCTCGGGCTAAAGCCCTCGCGGTGATTATTAATTTTCCGAGCCGATTATGGCCTACCGGCCCGGCTATGTCGTGTATTAACCTCTTAATAATCTATGAATAAACAATATGACATGTCTCCAAAATACTTCCAAAAACGATTGCATTTTAGACACGCGAAACGCTTGCATTTCGTCTGTATTCAAGCGTCGTAATAAGCCGGAAAGTGCAGGCTAAACAAATTTCCTAACAAATGTGTGGGATTCTTGTATTTCTGATTTTTCATCGACTGCATGATTAGATTTTGCATAGACAAATAAAGTTTTAGTTCTTGGTAAAGTGTCAACATATTGTCCGCAATAACAGAGCGAAATGCCCATTGGATGATGACAACGATTTTCAAATCTATGTATAGATCTACAACGACCTTCGAAATATGGCCCCTGGACCAGTCCATATACCAAGGTTGAAAAGATATTTACCGTTATTTTAAGAAAAAATATGGATAGGTTTGAGAAAATCTCACTTTATTTCTAGTTGGCAACGTGGCTTAGTGGATAAACTGTTCTCTTGTCAGAAACATAGTTTTATATAGACTGTGGGTTCGAGTCCGGTGCTATACTCATTTTCAATAATTAAATTTCTATTTCAATATTTTTTTTATCGTTTTACGTTTATATTTTAATTCTTTTAAATATTTGATTAATTTTACGTTTTATAACTAATAAAAAAACGCTTTGTTTCCATTACATTAACTTAGTCTGGATATTGTATTTATTGCGTCATTGGCTTCGCTGCTATCGCCATTTTAAGAATTTTCAGTAGAAACGTCAGAATTAGCTAATGGTGTATGTTGTCAGTTGTCTGTGTGGTGCAGCGGTCATAGTACATCGCTATCAATCGTCTATTTTGTTCTTTCCAGTGTGAGTTCGGACCCACTAACTAACAGTTTTTTATTTAATAAACTTATGCTAACATTAATGCTATATGCATCCATTGTATTACCTGATTATGATCACATATCATTATTTTTTTTTCTATTCATAGTTTGCGTAAATTTTTTTCAAAGACCTAAATTACTTTTTTTCAAATATTCATTGTATCAATTGTACAATGTGTCAGAATCAGTGTAAGTATCAATTGAATTACAAGTTACGACGCTGAGAAAACCTTATATGCAGTATATATGTTAGCTCTTGTCAGTCTGACAACCCCCTCTCACACTCTGGCAAGCGAAAACTTCAGTCCTATTTCCTTCTCATCCATACAAAACCTATGTACGTTCTCGATGAGATATTTCGCGTCGTCGCTATATCTATGTACCAGCTATGACATATGTCTTATGTGCTTTTTACGCACTGGAAGTTTTTATAATTATGCATCTCTTTGTAAATAGACAAGCATGAAAAATGCTTGCCGAGCAAAAATTAAAAAAAATATTGTAGAATGGGATTCGAACTCTTTCATTCAGTTTTGAAGTTTACGTATTCACAGTAGCTTAGCCGACTGCACTATGCACTCTACTTGATATGTCAATTCTTAATGTACCCTTTATTACTAAATAAACCCCTATAACCAGGATTACTCGAAAGTTAAAAGTACATTTACGCCCGAGTGATTGTTGTAGATCTATAGTCGTACAATTTTATTCCACCTTCATGAGAAATAACAAAACAATAAAAACTTTTTAAAACTATATTCACAAGTCCCTGAAACCGGCAGGGTCAAGAAACAGGACGATTTGTAGACCAAAACCACACCGTACAACCCACTAAGTAGATGGCAGGTTTGTTGTGTAAGGCAGTTCGAAGCGCGTTTTGTGTTTTGCAACAAGGGTACGTTTTTGTTATATTTTGTGTGTTTTCCATTGCCTTTGGGAGTGATCACTTACACGTGTCGTTAAAGCGATGAATAAACAATTAGTACATACAATTTATGTTCCCAGAAATGCCATATAACTCGAGAAAACAGTTTTTATGTGCGCGGTGTTTGTAAAAATGTTGAAATTATCGCCTTTTACGTTAAATACTCAACTTAATTCGTGGTTTGGAACAATTCGAAATCATTGGATAATAACTTCAATTCTTTCTCAATTGATCTGTCGTTTCAGTTTCGTGAAATGTACATTTTCTGTGAAGCTACAAAGTTTTTAATTCAACGAGGTATCAAAAAAATGCTTAAGAAGCTGGCAGTTCAGATTTTCAAATACTAACGTCTAGGGCAGTTTGCAACTGTTCAATGCTAACGTAGAGGCAGGTCAATACTAACGACGACGGCAGTGACTCAAATTACTTTATAGGGATATTTGACCCCTTAGGATGATTTGAATGCTATAAATGATGTCCAGATTCATACCTGGCTGTATTCCACGCCCGTTTCATCAAATACCACCCGCATCTAGTGTTTTTATTCCATTATTTTCGGTAAACATGATTTAGATACAAAAATCCAGCATTAAGCAATCACTGATAGTCTTAACAATCAAGTTAAGTTAAAAGCTTCTGTATTTATTTATAACACTCGGGTTATTTAATCAGTCATAAATTACAATATATCTTGAAGCATGTATCTTATAACAGTTCGGTATCACATGTATATGCCCCCCTCTCTCTAACGTAAATCATGTGAAATTATTATCATCATTCCTTGCGAAGTTGCGTACCCTTAATGACATCATCACGAAGCAAAATTGTTTATAACATCCGGGCGGCGGATAAACAACGAGTCGTGGTATAATTTCAATAAATCTACTATATCACTTGACGTAATGAAAGAACGCGTATTTGGATTTCATGTTATTAGACAATGTTGAAATGGTCTCTTCGATGATACCTGACATACTAGGTGTCAGTTTTATTTGTTCTTGCCCATTGTTTGTGGTATGGGAATGGCGAAGTTAATTTTAGAAGCCGAAGCCTGACAACAACCTTTTTCTTCACTACCTTCTATAATTTGACCAATATTTCTTGGGTCACCCGTAAATCTCCCTTTAAACAGTCTATATCCTACATCCCAAAACTCTCTGGTCGGATGTCATGGGCGGATCCAGGATTTCCAGTTAGAGGGGGCGTAAGAAATTTGTTAAGGTCCAGGCCTGAGGGCATAGTCCTGCATGGGCGTAGAAGCGTCTTTAACATTACAACACTTTGTTCATGGAAGCGCATTTTGGTTATATCTATATAAACAACTTAGTTTAGGATTTTTTGGCAATTTTTTTTATTACATGGAAACTGGAAGACGATCATTTGAAATAGGATGGACCGTGGGCATGCCCCCCCCCCCCCCCCCCTGTGAATTTTCTAAACAATGGATCAATCTGGTGCATTCTGTGCGTTCTGAGATACCTTATTTGGTGTTAAACAGGACACGTTTTATTATTAAATACAGAACAGTACTTAGATTAATCGTCATGAAGACAAGTGTTTGCACAAGTGGCCGATTATATCTAATTGACAACCTTTAAAAGCAATATATGAGGTGGGAGTATTTATAAATATAAAAAATATTTATGGTGTGTATTTTCGCAAAGAAACACATTTTCATAGATTGAAGTTACTCTGTGAGCGAAGCGAGCAAAAATGTTTTTTTGTCAGTAAAAAAGTAATATAAAAATGTTCACGTATGTTATCTGCACTGAATCATAGTTTTACAAAAACTCGCTTTACAAAATTAATGATATTATTTAGTATCTAATTGCAAAAGTAGGGGGGGGGGGGGCTGGGGGCATGCTGTGACGGGAAAATTTTCAAAACGAGGGATCAATCTGGTGCATTCTGGTGGTCTGAGTTACCTTATTGGCTAGTAAATAGGGCATGCTTTATTACATAACCAGACTTATTTAAGTCTTTAAAGTCTACAGTGTTTCATTCATTGCAGTTTGATCCAGTATATAGGCGTACTTGTAGCATCATCTTTTGTGGATGCGCCCCTTTTTTCATAGATTAAAGCTAATTTTGCAAATTTATATGGGCCCATCTCTCATTACTGTGATTAAATCTGAAGTTGAAGAATAAAGATCAGAAATTTGATCTTGAAATGCTGAAACAATAATTGTTCTGGTTTCAAAACATGTTGAAAAAGGATATCTCATTGTGTAAGACGATACCCGAAGTGCATAATATAGAAAGCTATGTATACACATGTTAACTCCGGTTTGTCATTAATAAGCACAGGAAAGCACATACTAGAAAGCGAAAATTGCTGATCTGTGCGATTACCAGGTATCTTATATATCCGATTGATCTACTTGAAAAAAATGCCGTTAAGTAGGGTGGTATTTGATGAAACGGACGTGGAATACAGCCAGGTATGAATCTGGACATCATTTATAGCATTCAAATCATCCTAAGGGGTCAAATATCCCTATAAAGTAATTTGAGTCACTGCCGTCGTCGTTTGTATTGACCTGCCTCTACGTTAGCATTGAACAGTTGCAAACTGCCCTATAGACGTTAGTATTTGAAAATTGGAACTGCCAGCTTCTTTAGCATTTTTTTGATACCTCGTTGAATTAAAAAGTTCGTATCTTCACAGAAAATGTACATTTCACGAAACTGAAACGACAGATCTATTGAGGAAGGATTGAAGTTATTATCCAATGATTTTGAATTGTTCCAAACCACGAATTAAGTTGAGTATTTAACGTAAAAGGCGATAATTTCAACATTTTTGCAAACACCGCGCACATACAAACTGTTTTCTCGAGTTATATGGCATTTCTGGGAACATAAATTGTATTTTCTGATTGTTTATTCATCGCTTTAACGACACGTGTAAGTGATCACTCCCAAAGGCAATGGAAAACACACAAAATATAACAAATACGTACCCTTGTTGCAAAACACAAAACGCGCTTCGAACTGCCTTACATAACAAACCTGCCATCTACTTAGCGGGTTGTATGGTGTGAAAACATGTTTATCACTTCCCAATCAGGTTGAATGTATACCAACAGTTCAGAAGGCAATATCAAGTAACTTTACGCAAGAGCTGAAATGGCACTTTTGTTCAACATGGCCGTTAAAAATGACATCAATAATCGTACAGAATTTCGAATATTTGAATACTGATTTTGGTATTCGGTCCCATCTCTAAATATTTCCCTTTATTTTATTAAGAAAATCACTAAAGGCTTGATATATTTCATTATTGAATGTTTAAGCGACTCCGGTTTTGTCGATTTCAAATTGTAGAAAATTTTGAGCCTGGGCAAGGGGTTTCATTTGTGAAAGTGGTCTTTATGTGGTTTGCAAAACTGGCATTTTGGAATTGTGAAGCACCCTCCTTCAAATTGTGAAGTAGCCTTATTTTGGCCACTGTTATATAGTGAAAAAAAAGCCCTGGTTTGAAACCAACCCAAGAATATAAAACTTATACTAGAGGTAGCTATCCACATAATGCTATAAGACTAACAGAAGGCACCTGCAGTCGTCCTTTTTCAGGACATGTAGGCTGTTTACTATTTGCATTGTTGATGCTGGATTTATCAGTATAAAGACAAATCTGCAGCCACGCTGAGGAACAACAAGGTGCTCAACTGCTTGCCTCAGTGAAATTTGGAGAAATGTTTGTTGAAGAAAAAGTGCCTCAAATTGACCCTAGAAAGTATTTGCCTCGGAGCTTTTATTGTGCTGTACATACAAGAACTCATTGATTCTTCAGTATAATGTGATGTAGTATCAGACATCAAAAACTTACACTTGATCACTATTTCTGTCTTCTTCAACATTCAACTCTTCAGCCAGAAATCTTCTATCTAGAGGTTGTTTTGGTTGACCTGTCTCTGAAACAAATGTTAGTAGACCTTACTGAGTATATAGATATAAAATCATACTAAATAGGAACAAGTTCCATAATCAAAGCACTACACAACATGTTACAAGGGATGTAATAAATGATTTGTGTGTTTAATTCAACAGAAATTGAATGTCATCTCACAAAGCGTTATAAAGCATTTAATTTAGGCAACATCTTACAGGCTCAAGGACATAACCAAAGAAGAAAAAATATGAGGGAAGTCCCCAAAGACATAGCTTGAAATATTGATAGACAAACACAATCTTAATTTACCTATAGATTATGAATTATATACTCATTCAGTAGTGTATTAAACTGTGTACTTCATAGATAGGCTCAATATGAATAGTTAGTTTATTGAATACATCCATTTGTAACAATGCCTCAGAGTTGGTCCTGCAAATAACTTGGAAGAAGTGGTGAACTGGTACCAGTGACATAAAGAAGAAATTATGTTTAAAAACGGACGGACAGAAGTAATGCTTTATACCCTGGTACTCTAGAGAATGGTTGGGCAAAGAAATGCAAGTAGCATATGGGCGTTTTTCAAAAAAAGTGCAAATTGTTGTCCCAGACATTTATTGACTCATAAAATAGTGTATATAGCTCTCAACTGAATCCAACAGTTGTCATGTGCAAGATTGAACATATTTCTAACTACCAAACCCTGCAAATGTCTATATAAACTGCTTATATCCTTCAAATTTTTGCGATTAAGAATCTAACTCCCTGAAAATGGGCTGTCTCAAGCAGTTCAGAGTGATGTTGTTCCTTCAAAATCTCTTTTTTTATATGAATTTATCATGCTAATTTAAGCTAAATATAAAGATTTTGTACTAAAGTAGATGATAGTCAATTTTTCTGATTGATCTGGAATAAAACCAGTGTTTTTTTACGTGAACAAGTGTGTCCCTCACTTTTGTTCCATCCTGTTACCTTACTGGTAAAACTGGAATACATCAAAGTATTTATTCCTAGGTATAATCCAGTTATAATTTCTTGATAGAAGTCTCCTTAACAAAGAGAATGGGGAAAGGGAATATTATGTTTTATTAAGAAAAATAGTGTTTTTTATAAAAATCATACAATCATATTTGATGGTAAAGCTTAATTGTCCATCCTGTTACCATGCTCCATTGCTTATAAATTCAACATAATGACATTAAAACTCAGACATACATTTAAAAAACATTGGGAAATCTTATTTTCACCTTAATTATGACTCTTTAGAGGGATAATTATTATTCATAGGAAGATTTACAATAAAATTGTCCATCCTGTTTTTTGTTCCATCCTGTTACTTCAATTTTGGTAACAGGATGGACAAATAATGGATATATTGATCATAAATTCCGAATTGCTTAATACCTTACAGATTTTTAAATGTCATTTTAAAAAAGAATATCTTACATAACAAAAAATATTTTTTAATGTACTTTGCTCCCGATACTTAAGGAGGCAGAGCTTCTTGAAATAGAAATTACGGCCATACTTAAGGTAACAATCCATCTTAATTGTATGTCATAATGTATAATTACTTCTTTTGTCAAATTGAATGATTGCAGAGTATCAGTGAATATCTCTAATAATGAAATCCTCCTTGAATGGCTTTTTTGTGGATGTTATATTTGACTGACAGGACTGACAAATGAAGGTGCTTTCCATCCTTTTACCACATTTTCCATCCTGTTACCAAATTTGTCCATCCTGTTACCAAATTTGTCCATCCTGTTACCATCAGATTTCTAAAGTTTTCAACTTTGTGTATTATTTTATATGGAACTCCTTAATTAAATGTTCACCAAGTTGGCATATGCAACAGTATTTCACTGAAAATTTTGTTTTAATATTAAATTGCTTACATTAAACAGTTAAATAGTGTAATTATTACATACATGCGCAATGAGTGAAGGTGTATTCTCATGTAAAATGATGTTTTTGTATTAAATAACTTAATTATTTCTGCATATATACAACAAATATAATACATTTGATGATTTGCAACAATCAAATCATATTTATTTTTATTATATTAAAATTAATGTAGAAATATTGGTGTGGTAACAGGATGGACAAATGATGTTTTGAAAAATTCAAGCAATTATATTTACATTTTTAGCGAAGCAGGAGGTCTCCCCTTACTTGGAATGTGTTTGTTTATAATAACTCTTTCTTATCATGTTAAAGAAAATTTGATTTAGCATACTTTTTTTTGATAATAAATTTGTTTCAAAATTTGCACTTTTTTTTAAAAACGCCCATATCGCTGGCTTAGAATGAGAAGGTCATAAGTGCCACTTACAACCTTAAAAGACTAATGCATATCTTAAGAACATATCCATCGGAACTTGTCACGTTGACCAAACTGAAGTTGAAAAAGTGTGTCTTACCATAAGTAAAGAGTGATTGTCAGACTGTTTTTGTTGTTTTCTCAAAATATTGATTTTGCACTTCAACCTTCTCATTCTAAGCCATTGATTTATTGAGCATAAAATCTAGACTTACCTGCTACCATTACAGATGCAGAATATTTATATTTGTTGAATTCTAAATATTCTCTGATCAATTCATTTATAATCATGTTTTCATTACTCAGTGGTGGTTTTACATCATTATGATCATCCAATGAGTTGAATACCTCGGCTCTTATACGAGCTTTTATCTGACCCAGTACACCTCGATTCTCTAATGTATCCTTTATCACTGTAATAGAAAATACAAGAGCCATGATCACATGGCCATCCCCGCCGAATGAACTTGCTTGTGTTTGGGAACATTTGTTTTCTAGAGCAGAATCATTACTCTAACAAGTCAGTATCTTAAATGGTTTACAAGATAAAATCGCTCCGGACAAAATTTGATTATGAAAATACTAAAGGGGAGATAATTCAAAATTTAAGACAGACAGAGTTATGGTTCTTGGTCACTGCACTTCTACAAGCTGCAATCTATTTATATATAAAGTTCAAGTCAACATTTTAAACACTTTTGAAGATACGCTCCGGAAAAATTTGATTATGAAAACACTAAAGGGGAGATAATTCAAAATTTAATATAGAAAGAGTTATGGTTCTTGGTCACTGAACTTCTACACGCTGCCAACTATTTATATATAAAGTTTCAAGTCAATATCTTAAACACTTTTGAAGATACACTCTGGACAAAATTTTATTATGAAAATACTAATGGGAAGATAATTCAAAATTTAAGACAGACAGAGTTATGGACAAAATTTGATTATGAAAATACTAAAGGGGAGATAATTCAAAATGTAAGACAGACATAGTTATGGTTCTTGGTCACTGCACGTTCTCCAAGTTGTCATCAATTTATATTTCAAGTTTCAAGTCAATATGTTTTAAAAATAGTTTTGAAGATACGCTCCGGACAAAATTTGATTATAAAAATACTAAAGGGGAGACAATTCAACATTTAAGATAGTCAGAGTTATGGTTCTTGGTCAACAGAGTCAACATCTTAAAAGTTTTTAAGATATGCTCCGGACAAAATTTGTGACGGACCGACGTATGGACGTACAGACGTACGGAGACTATTACCATATCTCTGCCGAAATTTTTTTCGGCGGGGATAATAAACAACTTAAATAAATCAGAATGTATTTATGCAGAATGAAGTTTTAATTACTGGTACTAGTAGATATTACATAGGAAAGTACAATTTTTACATTTGCCCTTATAAAGTGCTCACCATGCAGACATGCAGTTTGGCAGAATCAGTAATTCTGTGTTATGATATGACCAAAATACTCGACCCTAAATAACTTTTCTGGATACAGTCTGGAGATCTAGTTTTTGCCCCTAGATCACTTAATTTCTACCTTGACCAAGATGTTACATAGACAAACATTGTGACCGAGTTTCATTAAAATAAGTTATTATGTGACCTCTAAGAGTGACTGTGAGAGATTAAATGAACAGTGACATATTTATGGTATGTCAAGAAGGAAACTTCAAAGCATTTTAAAGTAAAATCTACCGGGTAGGTCAAGTTCATCATTGTGGCATCAGAGGCAAAAACCTAGGACGTCACCAAGTCACATGAACTTGAGAATTTGCTTTGAAGTTTGAGATTGAAGGGTACGGGATCTCTGAGCAAGATTTAAGAATATTATCTCAGCTCCATTCAATGTGAATTGGCATGTGTGAGGGTGGTTCCTGAACATGTACAATATTCAATGGTGCAGTATCTCAATGTTGGCATCGTTAGGACAACCAGTTCAAGAGCCTAATTGCAGAGGCAGAGGGGAAACAATTTTAGAATGCAAGAACAGTAAACTTCCATCTGTCAATCTGTTTTTAGGAAGTACTTTGAGTCAAGTCTTTGAGGTGTTTTGTTTGGTGGAGGCACTCAGTAAGTATAGCCTCGCCTTGTATTTCCGCGGGACCCCTATTTCCGTGGTAATTGATATAAACAGTCATGTGGGCCATACACACGATACCAGAGATTTCCCCAGGGCATTGTAATGTCTGGGCCCAGTGCGCTTGGATTCCAAAATCCAGTTTGCCAGTGCACTTACAATTTGAATTGCGCTTAAAAAGTCATAAAACCTCTTAATTTGCACCATTTCATGATTTTCATCCCCCAAATTGATTTTTTTTCAAAATACGGGACGGGACACCCCTCCAGTTCCCACCATTTTTGCGCTTAGAATAAATTCTGGGGAAATCCCTGGATACCTGTATTTGTCAGTTAGCTTTCTGCTGAATATGGCTGGCATATTTGTGCCTCCACTAGGATTGAACTCAGCTTAATTGTTTAGGCAGCAAGCACGCTAACCACTGCACTGCCACTGAGCTACGTAGGCTGATGCAGGTTGATGAAGCTGTGGACAATGGCTTTACGCTGTACATGCGGTGTGCGGTTCTTGGAAACCAGTCGCATAGATGAAAGACAAAGCAATATACTGTACAATAACTTTGCTTGACTAAAAGTCCTATCTTCACCTCCTAAGACTTACTTTAAATATGTAGTTACGATTTATATTGGGTGCGAATCTCCATGCAACTTGTCAAAACATGCAAATTATTTTTATTCATCACTATTTAAAAGGCAACATTTCCTCAATTCAAAAGAAATGTAAAATAAGAATGATTCAAATAAGCGTATTGCATCTGACATTTAAGATTCATAACAAACAAAGGGAAAAATAGATAATACCATCTTTCAATTCGTGTGTTGACGTCATTTTCGAGCGTCGGTGGGGAAAACCGGACGTTTACGATTGCGGGTTTTAGTTTCGATATTTGACAGAACATGTTCTTGTCACCATATATAAAAAGAAAAATCTCCTAAATTTCGTACTATTTAATATATTTTAATTCATTATTTTAAAGTTCAAGTTATTATATACTGTAGTTAACTATGAAATTATCACAATGTTATGATTTTACTCTGTTAAAGATATTGTACTCGATTACTTCTTTCTACTTAAGATAGAAAATCAAACAAAGTAGGTAATCAAGCGTTTGGTGACTCAGATGCTGATTTCATCAAAGTAGAAAAAGAAAATACATCAAAGAAAATTACTCATTTATTTTCGTTTATAAGATCGTGGACACGAATTTACTAACTATGACAGAACCAGGTATGATATTTCTATTCTCACTTTCCAAATCCTTCATTAGTTTTTCACTGATAGTCGAGGGATAGACGGATAAAGTAGATTTCAATAGACAATCTTGGGTAGCCTTGAACCTCATGCAGCCAGTGTATCAAACGAAATTGACAAAATAAATATAAATCACTAACTCCTCGACACATATTTGGTTGGAAACTGCTAAAATGACCTTTAATCTTTAATAAAACTGCAAAATCACATCAAATGACCTTTGGAATCGGAAAAAACAAATGTAAACAAACACCATGTAAAATTTCAGGAAAGGGAAATAACCCCATCTATCCGGTGCAACAATAACTTTTTCCAAGTAAATACTAAATTTGGTCCAGTTTGTTGACAAGTTGATTTTTTCCCGCCAAAAGTTGCACACGACCCTTTTTATCAATGGATGACGTCATAGCTGTCAAAATTATGTTTGATAAATAAACAAGCGAGCATTGAATACATGCATATCAAACATTGCCGATTGAATAAGGATTTGCTCGTAGTGAAGGCATGGTGTAAGTTTTTGTTGTGATTTCATTCAGAAATTGGTCCATTTCGTATTTATTTATTTAATTTACTCGTCAGTTATTGTAAACAATCCTGCAGGCAATGTCACGAGAAAAAGAATCTACAATATCATGAGAAAATTCATACACCGGTACCGTGGATACACCGGCTTCATGGGGTTTCACTATAGACTGGTTTAATCCTAAATTTATTGAAATAATGAAATATTACTTTCGGTTTAATATTTTGACATTTGTAAGTTAACCAAGTCAAACTATGCTGTTGAAATGTTTAGTGAAGCACAGGTGGAAGACTCATTTTGAGCCAAAGAAGTCCAAACAGAAGGGTTAGCAGGTTGGGATCCGGTCAAAACGTAATCAAACAATCTCGACCTAGTGACTACGCGTCACAAAGGTCAAGACCCAGAGTGCAAAAAAACAGGTAGAAATCATGCAGATGATAAAGTTAAATTTTAAGCCCGATTTTGATGTTTTTGGGCAATGCACACAGTGTTAGGCGGTATTTACCGCCCCGGTATTTACCGGGCGGGAAATACCGTCCTGTCCAATACTCCCAAAGTGTCCAATACCGGGAAATACTGGTCAATTGAATGGTCAAGTGGGAATTTTTTGTGTACTGGTTATTTTAAATGCATTATGAAGCAACTGAACTCTCAGGTTTTCATTTGTTGTTCTTTATTCAGTTCTATATCATTCAATAGATCCTTAATTTATTTGCGAGTATGATCTACAAGTGGTCAAATGAACTGGTCAATTCATTTTCAAAGTGGTCAATTGGACTGGTCGATTCAATTTCAATGTGGGAAATACTGGTCAATTGAATGGTCAAGTGGGATTTTTTTGTCTACTGGTTATTTTAAATGCATTATGAAGCAATTGAACTCTCAGGTTTTCACATGTTGTTCTTTATTCAGTTCAATAACATTGAATAAATCCTCAATTTATTTGAGAGTATGATCTACAAGTGGTCAAATGAACTGGTGGTCGATTGGATTGGTCGATTCAATTTCAATGTGAAAAAAAAAAATCTAAAAACAATTATTCTTTAATAACTAAATTTTGATTTAAACATATAGATCAAATACACTTGTTACAAATCTAATTGAAATATTTAGTAATAATTAATATATTAATTTCAATTTAAAATGAAAGTTATAATGTTATAGTTAACTTATACTAGAAAGTGCATGAGAGAGACTGTTATAAATAATTAATATTGATAATCATTTAGGCTTGTATAAATTGGCTTAAACTAATTTAGCACATTGTTAAATCAGGTCAACTAAGTGTGAAGTGTGAAACTGACAACTAACAGATTATGCAATATTGTGTCATATTCTTGCAGTTAACAAAGGATTAGTCTGGGGGAGTGTTTACATAACTGGACATAACCCTACAATACAAAATAAAGATGTTCTATGGACAATTTTCTACACAAAGTGCATGAGTTTCAAGCGTCCCATTGAAGAGAACTTGCATGAAAAAATAGAATTTAAAACAGATAATAAGTTGATAACCTTTACACTAGTAGAGCTAGGTATATAGATAAAGATACATGTATGGAAGCATAATTTCACATGACCAATTCAACCGACCACTTGTATTGTCCAATTGACCAGTATTTCCCGGTATTTCCCAGTATTTCCCAGTATTTCCCAGTATTTCCCAGTATTTCCCTCCGTCCTGTCCGTTACTCAATCGACCGTCCGTTATGCCAACACTGAATGCACATGCATACTTTGAATAAAAAAGACGAATGTTGCGAATACCTGGTAATATGGTTCGTTATTACCCGTAAATCGATAAATAAATCAGCACACACACACATTGCAAAAAACCTTCATGTACACAATCCACTGTGTGGTATCATGCGCCAACGTGCCGAGTCTAAAAGACCGTTTTCCGTACTTTCCCGGAATTCATTGGTTAACATTATATGAGTCATTAAAGTGCATAAAAAGTCCAAACTCTTCTTGTTTTTGTTTGTTTATCAGTATTTAACTGGTTTTTAGAAAAAATCATCTCTATTCATCAACAAATGTTCGTTTACTTTTAGTTTTTTAGCTCACCTGAGCACGAAGTGCTCAAGGTGAGCTATTGTGATCGCCCAATGTCCGTCGTACGTCGTCAACATTTTGACTTGTAAGCACTGTAGAGGTCACAGTTTTCATTAAATCTTAATGAAACTTGATCACAGTGTTTGTCTCTATAAAATCTAGGCCAAGTTCGAAACTGGGTCATGTGGGGTCAAAAACTAGGTCACTAGGTCAAATCTTAGAAAAATCTTGTGTACACTCCAGATGTCACAAATTTGTTCCAATCTTCATGAAACTAGATCAGAATGTTGTTCTCTATAGAATCTAAGCCAAGTTCGAAACTGGGTCATATGGGATCAAAAACTAGGTCACTAGGTCAAATCTTAGAAAAATCTTGTGTACACTCCAGATGTCACTAATTTGTTCCAATCTTCATGAAACTTGGTCAGAATGTTATTCTCTATGAAATCTAGGCCAAGTTCGAAACTGGGTCATGCAGGGTCAAAAACTAGGTCACTAGGTCAAATCTTATAAAAACCTTGTATACACCCTAGAGGTCACTGTTTTGATCCACTCTTCCTGAAACTTGGTCAGAGTGTTGTTCTTCATGAAATCTAGACCAAGTTTGAAACTGGGTCATGTGGGGTCAAAAACTAGGTCACTAGGTCAAATCTTAGAAAAACCGTATGTACACTCTAGATGTCATCAATTTTATCAAATCTTCATGAAACTTGGTCAGAATGTTGTTCTCCATGAAATTTAGGCCAAGTTTGAAACTGGGTCATGTGGGGTCAAAAACAAGGTCACTAGGTCAAATCTTAGAAAAACCTTGTGTACACTCTAGATGTCATCAATTTGATCCAATCTTCATGAAACTTGGTCAGAATGTTGTTCATTGTGAAATCTAGGCCAAGTAAAAAACTGGGTTATGTGGGGTCAAAAACTAGCTCACTAGGTCAAATCGTAGAAAAACCTTGTGTACACTCTAGATGTCATCAATTTGTTCCAATCTTCATGAAACTTGGTCAGAATGTTGTTCATTGTGAAATCTAGGCCAAGTTTGAAACTGGGTCATACGGGGTCAAAAACTAGGCCACTAGGTCAAATCTTAGAAAAACCTTGTGTTCACTCCAGAGGTCGTGGTTTTGATCCAATCATCATGAAACTGGATCTGAATGTTGTTCTCTATGAAATCTCTAGGCCAAGTTTGAAACTGTGTCATGTGGGGTCAAAAACTAGGTCATTAGGTCAAATCTTAGAAAATTATTGTGTTCACTCCAGGGGTCACCGTTTTGATCCAATCTTCATGAAATATATATGGTCAGAATGTAGGTTTTACTGATACCTAGACCAATGTGCAACAGGTGAGCGCCCTAGGGCCTTTCAGGCCCTCTTGTTTGTTTCTAGCGGGCGCCGGAAGTGTATTGTTTCACGTGTACCATGGTACAGTTCAGTGAAAATCAAGCGCGCCAAAAATAACAATATTATTGTTTACAAAAAGAGCCATCTTTAATGGAGTCGACAGGTGGTTTAAATTCCTAATAATCAGCTTTTATTGAGACAAATTGGCTATTTGATAGAGTATTAACATGTTTATTGTCATTTGAAATGTTTTATACACCGAAACTTAAAATAGGAAATTATTCTGTTTTTTCACACCTTGTCCACGAGCCGAAATACGAACAAAAGTTGGATTTTGACGCCCTAGCATAGACATTAATAGTATGGATTAGTCACTGCATCACGTGACCCAGTAGAAATCACGCGTACTAACGTTTGTCGCGATATTTGTCGAGATCACAGAGTTTAAGTGGCGAGATTCATCGAAAAATATGGATACACTTTTTGACAGATGCAGAATTATAATTGGTTTAATTATTCCATATCTTTTGGTCAGACGGTAACAATGTTGCAATTTCTGAAAAAAACAGTTAATGAAGGAGTAAATAATGTGACAGATAGAAAGATGAACATTTTCTGATTTAAAAATAAACTATGGGGTTCAAGGGCCTGAATTTGCCATATTATATTGATCATGTTGTCGTTCAAAGCTGGCAAAGAAACTTAATATTTTCCATCTAGGGTACCGATCGATGTATTGTCTTTACACTAAATAAAAAAAATATACCTGGTCTTCAAAAACATTGTTGCTTCTCTGTTCTGCAAGTAATGTTATACAGGCACGTAAATGGGGGAAAACTCTCTGTATTCATATTTTTGGTGGGCACTGTATGTATTGTTTTGCAAGAAATTTGTTGAAATAAATCGACCAACCCAGTCAACATTTCTAAATCCATCGAGAAAATATTACTATGCAGATAAAGAATAAATATACCTTTATTAGTGTGTATCATTGTATGTATATTTTATCGATTATATTGGATATATGTCCAAAAATGGAGTTTGAATGCACAACGGTTTCGGGTGAATTTTGAAGCGAGAAAAATATCAGTTCAAACTGTGACAAATTCCTTTCATCAGATTAAAAAATCTTAATTGGTGTTTTACTTGAAATATCTTTCGTAAAATATTATAAAATTAGTTATGATGATTATTTAAAATATTTCGTAGACAATTGTGACGACATAGCATCTGCCATTTTTCCCTGTGTCTCTTGTTTCTTGCTCCAATGTAACTGTTACTCTGATTTCAATTTCATTTTATTCAATAATTGCATGAAACACTCATTGTTTATCTTCTTGATAATTTTGAAAATCAATAAATTAATAATGATTAGGCTAGTTTTTTTCGAGGCTGTCATAAAAATTTATGTAACCGATCATCGCAAGATTATCGACTTACATAACTCGCCAAAGGACCGAATACCAAAAATACGATGATTAACAGAAAAGGCAGAGGCATCGCATTATGGTCGCTCGGCTGATAAAAATCTATTTATAGAGTTGCCTATCCGTTCTAAATATATCGATGGCTTAGAATTAGAAGGTCGTAACTACCAAATAAATATTTTGAGAAAACACGGAGAAACTGTCTGACATTTACTCTTTACTTATGGTAAAACAAACTTTTACACCTTCAATATGGTCAACATGACAAGTTCAGATTTTTATGAAAATGGGCTCATAAGAAGAGCCTTGTGATGCTTATTCTAAATATGTATGAATCTTAAAAGGTCGTAAGTGGCACTTACGACCTTCTAATTCTAATTTCTAAGCCATCGATATATCTGTGGCCCTAGTAAGAATTCAATTTTACCCCCTCAAATAAAAAACAAAGTTGTTTCATTACCACAAGTATTTTCAAGACAGTCCAAAGATTACAAAAAGTAATATTCCATAAAAATAGCTAGTACTAATAGCCTTAAAATAATAAAAAACAAACTGCTTAATTTGTTGCGGGCTGATTCGTCGGTCCGAAAACTCAATTTTGATGACTTGCACAAATCTGAGGTTTATTTTAATATAGCGAATGTATCATAAAAAATATTTTTACTTAAACATAGATTACATATTTTAGAATCAATAAATGCCCATATTTATTCAGTTTGTCTGATGATTGAACTTGAAAACTCACATTTAAAACGAATAAAAATCTTCTCTCATCCGAAAAAATCCAAGATGACGGATAGCATCTTCTTCAATTGTGTGACCTAGGTAGATTACAGGAACCTGATATTTTTATATAAATTACCACAAAACACTTTCCAAGACCAAGTTACTGACATGCACCTTAAGAGAAAATAGCAGGAACGAAATGCGCCAGTACGCCATTTTCTCGTAAAGGAAGGGTGACTGTGACGCATTTTGTGGTTTGAGTCATGTTCGTTTTATGACAATAAGCACATTTTTGTCTAGTATCGGAAATAAACAACTACACCCTCAACCAGAGTTGCCACGGTCAGGGGAAAACATAAATTTTTTCACGGTCAGGGAATTTTGAAATTAGTCAGGAAAATTTGGAAATTGAGCAAAAGTCAGGAAAAAGTCAGGGAATACTTCATTTAAGAACTCATTCAGTGTCATTTCATATCACGTAAATACCTAATACTAAGAAAAATCCTTGCTCGCTATGCTCGCTCGGAATAATCTCAGATTTTTATTATTACTTTGTGTTAAACAACAGCACTAAAAGTGCTACCTGAAACATTTTGGTTCTATATAAAGCAAATATAACCTCCTGTTCACTGTTTCTATTGTGCTATGTCCCTCTAACAAAAAGGCCCGATCATTAAAAAAGTCAGGGAAAACTGCTGTCTGGTCGGGGAAAATCAGGGAAAAGTCAGGGAATTTTGTCGTAGAATATTTGTGGGAACCCTGTCAACAAGTATCACAGATATTACAAATTGAACAAGTGCAGCGGAATGCATCAAGATTTTTAATGAATAGTCCCTTTAATTATCATAACCCTTCGAGTGTCACTGCCATGACAGAAGATCTCAACAGGCCAACTCTAGAACAAAACCGTGTCACCTCGGACCTAGTTTTATTTTGCAAAGTTGTTTATAGACTTGTTGCTAGATGTTATCATGCATGTTGATCATATCAGCAGTGATCAACATGACCAGCAGGCCTGTATTGATATATACCAGTGTCATATCTCCCACCCGATCCCTCAGACATTCGGACCTGCTGAAATTCACACCATACCATACCGATGTAATGTTTTCCAACATTCTTTCTTTCCCAGGACGGTACGGTAACTCACTAACTGCATGGAATCACTTGCCTAGACAGTTTCAAAGCTGCTGTCCAACCTGGGATTAGGGATTAATTGTTGATTTAACGTATATACAGTGTAAACACGCGGACGTTTTTGTTATTGTTAAACCAGTTCTAAAGTTCAAGTTAATGGTCCTGGTGCCAGAACTGCGCATGTGCTGCATCATTTCCTTCACCAATATGATAATGTCAATTTAGATTTTTAGTGAAGTATTACATTGAAGTTAAAGAAGGATCCGCTGCTTCCTCCGAGAAACGCAGTCAACACTCACCAGGTAACACTGGAGGGTACAACATCATCCTCAGCTTCAGTGCAATCTGGCGTTCCACAGGGAAGTGTGCTTGGACCATTATTGTTCCTCCTGTATATCAACAACATTCCAACTAATATAACATATGGAACAACATGAGGACAGTGGTTAATCATTGGGTAGTTCCGTGGGCTATTGTTTTTTAAGCACAAATCTGTATTTTCGGCAAAATCAATGATTTTCGAACTTCTCCTGTCGACTGGTATCCTCGAAAACCTGTGTTTTGCACAGAGAGGGTGTCGATACAGCGTGCCTATATGGGTATATTCACCGTGGGTAAGTTAGACGTAGTTGTCAAAACGATTCACATAGAAATACCATCACTTCTATCAATTGTTTCAAACGGTGGCACTTCATTTGCTCTTTGTCCATTGGGGTTGCCATTTAATTGAACTGGATAGTTACAAAAATATTCCGAAACATCAGCCATATGACCATTTTTACGTTTTTCTAGATTGCATCTGAGCAAATAGCAATATTTCAGGGCTTGACACTTGAAATATTTTTCATAGTGGTCCTTCACAAGCAGCTTATGAAACATGCTAGCCTGATAGAATTAACAATAGAGGATCTTGCATGAGTGCTCATTGCATACAGGTTTTATTAAATAAGTGGACAAAATAATACGACACAAGGCTTTGTCGAGTGACATTTTGCTTTTGTCAACATTTTATCAAACTTGTATATATATCTTATAATCTAGCTTGCTTTTACATAAAGATCATAAATTTTTAATTATAGTAGAATATTAAATTCCTCATTTGCTGCTACAGTGTATGTATTATCTAGTTTATGTAACAGTGAAATCTATAAGTGAGTTATTGCATCTTTTTTAAAAGAGCTTTTTTTTAAAAAAAAAAAAGAAGATACACATATAGTTAGAAATTGTCTCCCTTTGGTTGAAATGCTCCTTTTACCGAACAACATAAAGTTTGGTAATTGATGACCCCCGCTCTATTATAATAGATGTTTTATTTACAGTGAATTTTATTCAGCGTTGACTGTTTGCCTTTTTAAATTCTATTCATTGATAATAGGTTAATGTAGAATTCAGAATTAAATATTTAGTGTATAAATCTGTTTTAGTTTAGACTTGAAGGATTTAGTATAGTGCCAGGTGTTGAAATCACTGACTTCATGATTGGTTCCATGAAATGCCTCTATATTGAAAGATGTTAATGTCCTGTATTGACCGGTCAATGATGGTCAGTGGCTGCGGTAGTGGTCAATAAACATATACTTGTGTCTTGAGTATTAAATAACATATTTAGACAGAGTGTTGAAAGCATATTATGCCAGTGAAGTGTGTGGTCATTGTACCTGTTTGAATTGGAAATACTTGCAGTATATAAATGGATGTCTGTATACTTGACCTGTCAGAATCTTTGTTAATACTACATGTATGTGTTGTACACTGGTAACACTTATTTATTGTACCAGTCATTTGTGGAATAATAGAGTAAAATGGGTATGTAGATAATAAATGTATAATTTTATCATCATTAAAATAATACCAATTCCATTGCATTTTACAATTTTAGTACAATATAACTCATATTATGATAGTTGTACACATGTCCTCCGCTGGTCATCATCTGCCTGGTGGTGAAATATCTTTTCATACGAGGGTTGTCCCAGAATGGGGTATAATTCTTGAAATTATTTCATATCAGTATACGTCGTATTCCAAAAATTGATGTATTTGTAACCCATGGTATTGGCTTACGGCCAGCACAAAAAAAGTATGTATCACAAAAATGAATTTAATTATTTCATGACAATAATACTTAAGCAGTTTTAGCGCATCGCGCCATAAAATATATAAGAATAATTGGCATCTTTTGGCTAGTTTTTATACAATGATTCATAGTGATGAGGTAATATTTGATTGGTTAATGAAGTAATATAGCATCGTTGTTAGTGTTACAATATAAAAAAAATCACAACGTCAGACGGAGTGACTGCCATTTCCTAAGCATTGTGTTATACTGTATATAACATAGAATAGTATCCGGAGGAAGGAAAAACTATCTTAAATCCAACCACAATACATCTTGGTGATTTGGCAGTTGTTTTTAAGATTCCCCGACATTTTGTTTGGCACATAAAGGAAGCGGAACAAAAGTGATCAGATGGACCGATCAAAACAAAAACTTACCTCAAATCGCTTCCTTCACTATCCTCACAGAATGTCAGCTCAAGCTGTCCATTTTGAAAAACATTTAATGAATTTTTGACAGTATGTAAAGAAATATATTTCCTAAGAATTGATAACAATTTCGGTGTATAATTTTTAAAGTGTAAAGCCCACGAATGTGAGTTCTTTGCAAAAATGAGGTAGTGTGACGTCGTTGGTGAGTGTTGACTTTGACTTTCCGTTGGCCGTAAAGCATCACCTGGGACTCGTCAAATATACACACTTTGAATATTTTTGGAAGATTTATCATGAAACTTTGCTAGTATGTCAAGAAATAATTTCTCTAAAAGTGGATTATAATTTGGGCATACGGTACTTGATAGGTTTTAAGATATTACAGGATTATACTGTATTCTGGGACAACCCACGTATGTAGGTCCTATTAGATTGAAATTTTCATATAGATGATCATTTGAGGATCAAAGTGCTGTCATCAATATATCTGCAATTTGTATTTTTGCTGATTGCTACCTATTGCTACATAAATACATATTTTTTAGTGTGTAGATTCTTGTAATACCAGACTTGAGTGTTGGTCTACGTATGGTTTTAACTACTGTGTATAATAAACTAAACAAAGTTACATAAACTATATTTATCAAGTGCATAACATCTACATGTACATGTATGTAACTGCTAGATTATAGATAAATTGAAGTTTTCATCAATTTATTGATTGATGTTCCATCAATACATTTTCCTCAGTATGTCAGAATCAATATTGTTGAAATGCCTTGAATAAAATCAATGAAGACACTTTTGGAACCATTTAAAACAAATTGGATAGGAGTACGAAATTCATTTCAGCTTTAGTATGGAGTCCTCGTATGAATATGGTCTAATTAATGTTGACTGGAAACATACACCATACAACCTCTTTTGAGCAACACCCTTTGTGAGCTGCAAATATTAGCTGTTGTTGAAGAGGTTGTTGCTCCACAGAGGTTGTACTGTACACTCATGTATTTAGTATACTACGGGTACTCCATGAAACATATTTATGTTATGTTACAGCTGATAGCGTGGATGCCTCCCCAATGTCTGGTGAGGGGACAGGTGATAAGACAGACTCAAAGCCCTATTCTGGAGGGGCCACTGGCTTCCCTATGCAGGCTTCAAGGTATGTCTGATTTATGCTATAAAGAATATGTGTGAAATTCATCTTTATAAAAATTTTATAATATTGATTCTCATGTAATAGAGATGGGTCGACTGCTGAATAAAGGTCAGATTGTAAATTGAACAACTCACTTCCTCTCTACAACAACCAAAACTTCATATAATTGTCACCTGACCTCAAGCAAGTACCTGTATGAAACTTTGACAACTATGTAGGGTTAATGCATGCTTTTTCAAGCTATTACATCTGCAGAGTCCCGAGGGACGGTTAGTACCCAAGCCCATTAGGGCGAGGGCACCAACACTCCCAAGGACTATGCATATTTTATAGCATAAAAACAACACTTTATGAGTGTGTTTTTCAAAATTATGACACTTTGGTGGGAAATTTTGGGCGACGCCTGGAAAACAAACGCGACGTCGCTTAGAAAACGTTACATCACATACAAGGTTTTTGTTATGAGCGTTGATCTCTGGTTTCGGCAAATACCAAGAAAACAGTGACATTGGGGGTTTGTTTACGTTTATTATTTTACTATTATAGAAAATTGATTAGTAGTTACAATTAGAATGGGAATTACAGTTTATATAACGCTGTAAATCATTTATTTTTGTCGACTGGGTCCTGAAATGAGCATACTTAAAACTGAACACCAACAGCACGTGCGCACGAGAATCTTTACAATAACGTACCGTTTTTTATCCGTTTAAGTATGAGCAAAATCACCGTTTTTATGCTATAATGTCAATTTTCCTCCAAATGTGGAGACGTTTCCATTTCTTATCCTTGTGGAAGGGTTAAATTACTGTAACAGTACTACAGGTTGTTATATACCAGAAAAATTAAGTGATTAAGTGAATTGGAAGGGGTATACTTGTATACATAACTTGAAACATTGTTGAGAAACAGCGTTTAACCCTTAAACAGGTCTCCTACTAACATCCATATTTAATGTACTCTTAAACTTTCACCCATTACTTGGACAGATTTCTATGTTGCTTTTGTGTTGATTATGTTGTATTGTTTACAGTGGAGGAGGTGAAATTATTACCTCTGAGGAATTCTTCGCTGATGAGTATAAAATGGACTACCCTCGTCGTGGTCGTGCTGTGATCATCAATAATAGAACATTTGAACGACATCTAGGGCTCGGTGAGAGAACGGGGACAGATCAAGATGCTGCATCATTAAACATGAGATTCATGGAGATGGGATTTGAAGTAGATATGTACAATAATCTAGAGGTGAAGGATATGCTACAGGTTCTTGGCAAAGGTAAACTTACTGTACAATAATCTAGATGTGAAGGGTATGCTACAGGTTCTAGGCAAAGGTAAACTTACTGTACAATAATCTAGATGTGAAGGATATGCTACAGGTTCTAGGCAAAGGTAAACTTACTGTACAATAATCTAGATGTGAAGGGTATGCTACAGGTTCTAGGCAAAGGTAAACTTACTGTACAATAATCTAGATGTGAAGGGTATGCTACAGGTTCTAGGCAAAGGTAAACTTACTGTACAATAATCTAGATGTGAAGGATATGCTACAGGTTCTAGGCAAAGGTAAACTTACTGTACAATAATCTAGATGTGAAGGGTATGCTACAGGTTCTAGCCAAAGGTAAACTTACTGTACAATAATCTAGATGTGAAGGATATGCTACAGGTTTTAGGCAAAGGTAAACTTACTGTACAATAATCTAGATGTGAAGGGTATGCTACAGGTTCTAGGCAAAGGTAAACTAACTGTACAATAATCTAGATGTGAAGGGTATGCTACAGGTTCTAGCCAAAGGTAAACTTACTGTACAATAATCTAGATGTGAAGGGTATGCTACAGGTTCTAGCCAAAGGTAAACTTACTGTACAATAATCTAGATGTGAAGGATATGCTACAGGTTCTAGCCAAAGGTAAACTTACTGTACAATAATCTAGATGTGAAGGATATGCTACAGGTTCTAGCCAAAGGTAAACTTACTGTACAATAATCTAGATGTGAAGGATATGCTACAGGTTCTAGCCAAAGGTAAACTTACTGTACAATAATCTAGATGTGAAGGGTATGCTACAGGTTCTAGCCAAAGGTAAACTTACTGTACAATAATCTAGATGTGAAGGATATGCTACAGGTTCTAGCCAAAGGTAAACTTACTGTACAATAATCTAGATGTGAAGGGTATGCTACAGGTTCTAGCCAAAGGTAAACTTACTGTACAATAATCTAGATGTGAAGGATATGCTACAGGTTCTAGGCAAAGGTAAACTTACTGTACAATAATCTAGATGTGAAGGGTATGCTACAGGTTCTAGCCAAAGGTAAACTTACTGTACAATAATCTAGATGTGAAGGGTATGCTACAGATTCTAACCAAAGGTAAACTTACTGTACAATAATCTAGATGTGAAGGGTATGCTACAGGTTCTAGGCAAAGGTAAACTAACTGTACAATAATATAGATGTGAAGGGTATGCTACAGGTTCTAGCCAAAGGTAAACTTACTGTACAATAATCTAGATGTGAAGGATATGCTACAGGTTCTAGGCAAAGGTAAACTTACTGTACAATAATCTAGATGTGAAGGGTATGCTACAGGTTCTAGGCAAAGGTAAACTTACTGTACAATAATCTAGATGTGAAGGATATGCTACAGGTTCTAGCCAAAGATAAACTAACTGTACAATAATCTAGATGTGAAGGATATGCTACAGGTTCTAGCCAAAGGTAAACTTACTGTACAATAATCTAGATGTGAAGGGTATGCTACAGGTTCTAGCCAAAGATAAACTAACTGTACAATAATCTAGATGTGAAGGATATGCTACAGGTTCTAGCCAAAGATAAACTAACTGTACAATAATCTAGATGTGAAGGGAATGCTACAGGTTCTAGGCAAAGGTAAACTTACTGTACAATAATCTAGATGTGAAGGGTATGCTACAGGTTCTAGGCAAAGGTAAACTTACTGTACAATAATCTAGATGTGAAGGGTATGCTACAGGTTCTAGCCAAAGGTAAACCGGTAAACTTACTCTAACATTGCTCCAAATACAATTACTAGCAGAGCCTGGATATAAAACCAGTTAAGCTGTGTTCACAGTCTGTACTTGTTACTGGTTATTGTATAAATTGGTTCCTGTATTTCCCTTGCTAGATGCTCAACATAAAAGGGAATCAGGCTTCTCTACTGAAATACCCTCGGGACAATGGATCAAATAATTCATTAATAGTTGGAAAAACTTGTATCATAAATCGACCCAAAATAAATTAAAAAGTCATTTTTAAATCACAACCCAGTTGGTGGGATTTTAACCCCTGACCCCAAAAGTGATGTAGTTAGAATTACGTTTTTTTTATCCCGGAGATGATAAATTAAATTACAAATGTGTTATTAAAAACATGCTTTTTGACTCATTCATCCATTGACCATTATATTACAGCATCGGGTGATGATGAATATAACAGAACATCAGATTGTTTTATGTGTGCAATATTAAGTCACGGTGAGGAGGGTGTGGTGTTTGGTATCGATGGTAAAATTGAAGTCAAACAACTTGTAGAACCATTCAAGGGAAATCACTGTAAAGCTCTTATTGGAAAACCAAAGTTATTCTTTATTCAGGTAACTTATTTCTGTTTACCCAAATTGTTGCCAAGCCTGTGTGTTAAATTGGCTACAATTTTGTTATTGTACAAATTGGGGGTTTTGGTTTGTCCTTCTATTCATTATATCCCCAGTTTTGAAATATCCATATATCTAAGTTATTACGTCATGCTTGGGGACAGTCCGTCTCTCAGCCAATTTGTTAAAAAATATATATCTGCATAATTTCTCTGTTACTTTTTGTTTGAATTCAGGGAAACTTCACAGGACCATTGGGTACTAAACCTGTAGGGCATACATGTACAAGAAAATGATTGTATATTTGTAGGCGTGTCAGGGTTGTACTCTACAAGTAAATGATTGTATATTTGTAGGCGTGTCAGGGTTGTACTTTACTAGTAAATGATTGTATATTTGTAGGCGTGTCAGGGTTGTACTCTACAAGTAAATGATTGTATATTTGTAGGCGTGTCAGGGTTGTACTTTACTAGTAAATGATTGTATATTTGTAGGCGTGTCAGGGTTGTACTCTACAAGTAAATGATTGTATATTTGTAGGCGTGTCAGGGTTGTACTCTACAAGTAAATGATTGTATATTTGTAGGCGTGTCAGGGTTGTACTTCACTAGTAAATGATTGTATATTTGTAGGCGTGTCAGGGTTGTACTTTACTAGTAAATGATTGTATATTTGTAGGCGTGTCAGGGTTGTACTTTACTAGTAAATGATTGTATATTTGTAGGCATGTCGTGGGTTGTACTTTACTAGTAAATGATTGTATATTTGTAGGCGTGTCAGGGTTGTACTTTACTAGTAAATGATTGTATATTTGTAGGCGTGTCAGGGTTGTACTTTACTAGTAAATGATTGTATATTTGTAGGCGTGTCAGGGTTGTACTCTACTAGTAAATGATTGTATATTTGTAGGCGTGTCAGGGTTGTACTTTACTAGTAAATGATTGTATATTTGTAGGCGTGTCAGGGTTGTACTTTACTAGTAAATGATTGTATATTTGTAGGCGTGTCAGGGTTGTTCTTTACTAGTAAATGATTGTATATTTGTAGGCGTGTCAGGGTTGTACTTTACTAGTAAATGATTGTATATTTGTAGGCGTGTCAGGGTTGTACTTTACTAGTAAATGATTGTATATTTGTAGGTGTGTCAGGGTTGTACTCTACTAGTAAATGATTGTATATTTGTAGGTGTGTCAGGGTTGTACTCTACATGTAAATGTTTGTATATTTGTAGGCGTGTCAGGGTTGTACTTTACTAGTAAATGATTGTATATTTGTAGGCGTGTCAGGGTTGTACTTTACTAGTAAATGATTGTATATTTGTAGGTGTGTCAGGGTTGTACTCTACTAGTAAATGATTGTATATTTGTAGGCGTGTCAGGGTTGTACTTTACAAGTAAATGATTGTATATTTGTAGGCGTGTCAGGGTTGTACTCTACTAGTAAATGATTGTATATTTGTAGGCGTGTCAGGGTTGTACTCTACTAGTAAATGATTGTATATTTGTAGGCGTGTCAGGGTTGTACTTTACTAGTAAATGATTGTATATTTGTAGGCGTGTCAGGGTTGTACTCTACTAGTAAATGTTTGTATATTTGTAGGCGTGTCAGGGTTGTACTTTACTAGTAAATGTTTGTATATTTGTAGGCGTGTCAGGGTTGTACTTTACTAGTAAATGATTGTATATTTGTAGGCGTGTCAGGGTTGTACTCTACTAGTAAATGTTTGTATATTTGTAGGCGTGTCAGGGTTGTACTCTACTAGTAAATGATTGTATATTTGTAGGCGTGTCAGGGTTGTACTTTACAAGTAAATGATTGTATATTTGTAGGCGTGTCAGGGTTGTACTCTACTAGTAAATGATTGTATATTTGTAGGCGTGTCAGGGTTGTACTCTACTAGTAAATGATTGTATATTTGTAGGCGTGTCAGGGTTGTACTTTACTAGTAAATGATTGTATATTTGTAGGCGTGTCAGGGTTGTACTCTACTAGTAAATGTTTGTATATTTGTAGGTGTGTCAGGGTTGTACTTTACTAGTAAATGTTTGTATATTTGTAGGCGTGTCAGGGTTGTACTTTACTAGTAAATGATTGTATATTTGTAGGCGTGTCAGGGTTGTACTTTACTAGTAAATGTTTGTATATTTGTAGGTGTGTCAGGGTTGTACTTTACTAGTAAATGTTTGTATATTTGTAGGCGTGTCAGGGTTGTACTTTACTAGTAAATGATTGTATATTTGTAGGCGTGTCAGGGTTGTACTCTACTAGTAAATGTTTGTATATTTGTAGGCGTGTCAGGGGATGCAGTTTGATTCCGGGGTTGCAGTAGATGTATCAGATGCACATGGTCATATGCCAATGGAACGAGAAATCCAAGTCCATAAAATACCATCAGAAGCAGATTTCTTGATAGCATACTCAGTTGTACCAGGTATATATTCTATTTAAAATTTGAAAATTGAGCATTATACATTCAATGGTAGAAATATTGCTGTCAGTTAACCCTAAAGTGGATTAGTTTCATACAAATCACCAAAGTAAAATTAACAATTTTATAATGCAGTTAAATGCACACAAATGCAATTATAGTACTTAGTGGTTTAGAAAGGTGAAACTGAAGCCATCTGTAATGAGAACAATTATGCTGTATCACTTTGAGTGCTTATCTATCTTTATAAAATATGAATTCACTTTATGTATTATACAGGGTACTACTCCTGGAGAAATAGTGCTAATGGATCCTGGTTTATCCAAGCATTTTCTGACGTCCTCGCCAGACACTGGCGCACAATGGACCTCCTTACAATGATGACGAGGGTCAACAAGAAGGTAGCCTATGAATTTGAGTCTCGAACGGGAAAAGAATTTATGAATCAGAAAAAACAGATACCATGCATAACGTCCATGCTTACTAAAGAAGTGATATTTAAGCCTAAGAAATAAACAATGAAATAAACTTGTTATATTTGACTACTACATACATTATATATGGGAGATTTGCATTTTATGTGATGATTGCAAGGATGCAGATGATTTAATCCTCTACTCCATAAATACATCTATACATGTGTCCACAGTCACTTCTTCCTATAATGAGTAAGAAAGGGAGACAATCCAATTATGCAAGATTACTTTGTCCTAACTTATTTTTTCGATACTTGTCAAAAAAGGCTGCCCCTGAAAAGTGTATGCATTTAGCTCCCCCTTATCAGTATAGTTTTGTAATGTGTGGAGTAATGGGTTAAACATACACTGCTAACAGATCAATTTATGAGCAATGTAGTTATGATGCCTGGTATGGATGTAGTTGTTTTGTTAGAAGGAACTTTAGTTGATACATAAATAATATGCAGTTTAACATAACAATTGGAACATGGACCTTGTATATTATAGGATCAGATTATCACTGGTGTGTAGTATGATAAAATCATGTGTATATGTGTTACCAGATTTTACTTTTAGAGTATTGTCATAATTCAGGTTAATTATCCTCTGTAGTTTATCTCAGTAGTTTATTGTCTATCCTATACTATAGATAAATGCTTTATTTCAGTTAAATAATACACACATGTCTGACACTACTGATAACGAGTGTTCCTGTACTCGTCCCTTCTTGTACATCAATGTAAAAATATGTGTTCAACGCCTGTAGTTTTTCATAGCTTTCTTTTCAAAAAGAAAATAACATACTTCTTAAAGTTTGTGAATCGAGGTCTCTATATGCCTCTATAAATTGATGTAGTTACCATAGTTTTGCACCAAGCCTTCGATATACTGTATATGTCCACAGTTTCTTACAATAAGCTCTATCTCCATTTATTTATCTTTATTCATGTTTTAATGCATATCATATTCATGAAATTTCCACAATTCCAACTTCTCTTTATCATGTCCAGAATAGCTAGTCGAAACATTTTCCTACATTGCATGGTGAAGAATATCATTGTATTCACATTTTAATTGCCTAGATAACAACTTGAACCTTCGATAAATCAAGTATTTTATGTTGATTGATGTCATTTTGAATACTTGTAGCATTAAGTGATCTATAATATCTGTTGAGAAAGCTGAATGCTTGGTATAAATGAACGTGAAGCATGAAAGCCTTGAAGTATGATGGAAATTATGTGATATACGGTAATATTAGCTCATCATTATCTGAGTATGCAAGTTACATGTAATGACCATATACTCCCTATTAGAAACATGTCGATGCCTTTATACATTTCCCTTTCAATGCAGATACCAGTAGTTTATTTTGAAAAACTGGCAATATGCCCATATTACAATGAAAATGGGACTTTTATTCATTTTTGTGCCAGACCCGAATTTTATGATTTACTTTGGCGACCCCCAGACACAATTACCTTATTCACATATATAATACACAATTATTAAAATTATTTCACATATACAATTATTAGGGGGGGCAATCATCAGTTATTTTCAAATGATGGTGCACACAAAGTAGAACTAGTCAGTCTGCAGGTAAATCAGTTTGGGATCTATGGATTGAATAGTCATTACTTAAAGGGTTAGATATTCTTGCCGTTAATAATTTATTGAAGAAGTACATATTTTTCATGATTATTACCTTATATTTAACCTCTATAACTACACAATGTAACCGATAAAACCCATAAAGTGACATAAAGTTTTTTCAATGTAATGTGAATATGTAACTGTATTTTATCATATGAATTAATAAAGTTTTTTCGTGAGCTCTAATTATGTTTAAATATATCATTTGATTGGTAAATGAAATAAAATGATGTCAGCTTAGGCACCATGAAGGTCTCCGGTTCATGATCTTGTATACAATAATTACATAACAATTTTACACAAATAACATGACTTGTATATTATGTTGCTTTTGTCTATGCATATTGTTTACATTTGTGTGCTTTGTTTATTGTTGTTACCTTAATTCTATGTTTTCATGATTTGTTATACCATTTGTTTATTGTTTTATTTATGCAATGTTTTGTGTCATGTTTTACTTCTTTCTAAAATAAAATACTGCTATTTCATTTTCAATGAAAATTTATCCCCAATCAATAATGATGAATTTACAGTACAGTAAAGTTGAGACTGATTATTAGATCTAGATGTGCTTGTCAAAGTGCCTTAACTGAGCTCTCTGTAGAATCTAATGTCATCAGTGGTGGTCATAGTCTATACACCTTACAGACATTGCAAGCAAAATGCTAAATGATTAGCAGTAATGAATACTAATCTATCTAACCTTGACGATTTTCAATGAGTCTTGTGAAAGCTTCTTCAAGATAAAATTTACTGAACTGTTAAAGATGTATGCGGAATACCTTAAGTCAGTGTGATTAAGAACAAAATTTTAATGTTTATTTGTACACAGAATTGACTTGCCAATATGTATGATTTATTTATGTAAAGCTGCATACAAGTACCATAAATATGAGTGATTATACAATATAAAGGTATAATTCATCTACTGATGTTAGCTGTATAGTTTAAGTGATGATTCTGTACTGATAGTCCGGCAGATAAACAGCATATTTTGGGGTAACCGTGCAATGTCTTCTATACAAAATGTTTTTGCATTTTCTTGTTCTCTGGACCATACCATAACAGAATCCGAGTGATGCCACCTTGTCATCATTGAGCAATTCTCAGAATGAGGCCCCAAAGGGGGTATATGAATTTCAATGAATTAGTCAGCATAAATACATGATTATTTTACCAGATGTACAAAAAACACACTAACTGCTGTTTATATTATGCCAAATAATGTGTTTATTCAATTTATAAACATTTGTTTTGGTAAATTGTGAAAATGAGGCCCCATTCGTGATTTACACCTAAAACGAGGCCCGATAGTAGACAAACAAATGGCTTACATTAGTAAATGGTGCATGTTAAACAAATGTCTCATCATATCTCTTTTTTGAATTGAACTCAGTGATATTAGTAAGTACACTTATTGCCAAATACATAATTGATTACTTGAGTCCCTGTCATCATTTAGCAAATGAGGCCCCATAGGTGTACATGAGGTTTTTTATCGAAATAATCAACTAAAACACATATAATGTATTATATTCTATCATATGTAACGTAAAACATCTGAAATGTAATTCATGTTGTGTTCAGTATTGCATTGCATAAAATACCATGACCATATTAAATTGTTTAATTGAGGCCCTGCTTGTGGTCGACACCTAATATGTGTCCCGGTAGTAGGCCTACAGAGATATAAATTAGATAAGTATACGAATACATGTAATACATATATTTTATTTGCGAATAACACAAAATTAAGAAATGTAGATACAAATGTACAAACAGCTTTGATAAGGTGTGTGTAATGCTTTAGTTGATGACATTATGGCCCTGATAAGGGTAAATGAAAATATGAAAATATATATTATCGTTCAAAAATCAATTGTTCATGAACCACTATAGTATATGAGAGAACCGTTAGAAATAACTTGAAGTTATGAAAGTGTGAATGAAATATACAGGTATTAAATTATGAAATACCAGTAATAAATTGTGGAAATGAGGCCCTGCTTGTGTGAAAACTATAAATAAAGGTTGTACTGGGAAAATGGCGATTAGTTCATTAATTACTCACGTGTGGAATAAACTGTTAAAATAGATTCAGTAGCGTCGCTAAGTATTAATTACCTCAGTTACAGTGATGCAAATGGTATTCAATAAATTTGAGTCTTTTGAAAGTGTGAATTCAACTGTGAATAAGGTATATGTAATTTAAGATAAGATATAACACCACATTTGGAAATAGAAAAACGGGGACATGGATTTCTGATAGTGATTACTACACATGTTGTATTGGATCAAAGGGTTACAGAAATCAGATAGAGAAGGCAATCCTCAACTGAAACAGCAGAACACAATATGCACAAAGAATAATTACAAATTGTTTGTTGGAAGTGGCCACAGCCAAAATGACGAATACATTATAGTGAGTTCTGGTGTCGGTTGACCAATTAACAAAACATTTTATTAATATATGAAATTTTGGACCTATATTACACACAGGTTCTGTATATGCTATTACAAATGTACTAACAGCATTTTGTATGAATATTAGCAATCACATTCAATAACTTATTGTTTGATTAGGACTAATTTATTCAGGCATGTGTTATCTAACTGCACATGAAGTATCATTTTGTATGAACCGTTTTATAAAACTTACTCAATGTCAGTGGTTTTTGTTACCTTTTTATCAGTATCACCGCCACATACAGCCTTTCCATTCTGAAAGTGTTATTCAGGCATTTGTGTCACTTTGCGGGTATTAACCCCTACCAAAAATATCATTACTGGCTCTTAGTATGTATTGATGGCAACTGTCTGATGTGATTCCGATAGTTTTAAGTTTCTCACAGCCTCTCAGTGCCCTGTATAACAATCTTACTGTACATCATCAGTCAAAGCCATACCAAGCCTGGTGGCATATAAACCACTCCCAAATGAATATATTTAGACCCCCATATGTTACTCACCACCTTATGTACTGCCGCTCTAGGCTCTAAGAGGCACACACTACCACCAACCATTCTATGTTGGGGCGCCAATGTTGTAGGTTCATAAAAATCATATACCCAGGACCGGGCTCGAACCCGCGACCTCCCGCTTGCAAGTCAGGTGCTCTGCCAACTGAGCTACCCGGGCTGACGACAGTACATAGTAACTGTATCAGTCAAATACTGGCCCTGTGACAGTTACTAGTAAGTAAGTACGCCATAATCATAGTTGACATGGCATAACTCACTGATGGAGGATCTGAATGACCTAGTACCCTGTTTAGCCTTGAAGTACAGTAAATGGTGGTACACTTTTGGGCATTGGATAGCTTTACTCTTTAATGATGAGTTTACAATGCCTTTGAATTGCTCCACTTTGTAATCGCATGTACCCATAAGGGACCGGAACGGTCACAGTCGCTCCTGATATGTAACCAGAGCTTGACTATACCATACCGGGTATTACAATTTATATTGAGTTGAAATAGCTAAACCTAATGGCGGCGAATACTTCATAGGGATGTTCTACGTTTTGGTGAGACAGGTTTGACATGTCTGTTCTTGATAGCGATGAGTACCCCTATGTACAGAATGACTGTGCTCTATTGTTATAAGTATAATACCGGGTGTAGCATAGAGTCACTGACGCTGATGCATCTTAAATATTTTGACCAATACACAGGGTATTGTTTTCCTTTTAGGAGGTCTAATTCCACACCCTATAGCCAAACATTTAATCTGAATCTTCACATGGGAGCTGTTCGTTGTATCAAATGGTTTGAGTGCATGTCAGTCAAAGTTAGTGGTTTAAATCGAAAATCAGACTGAAGTCTATTTCCGCGAACCCAGAATCATTCTGCATTATTTCCCATTCGGAAACCCTCTTAAACATTTTGATAGGAACATTACGAGTATATCATAGTGCCTTAAGTTCTAAATGGTAATATCAAGGTATAACATATTATGTAAAAGCGTTTATCGACCCATTACCGGCCTCAATTCATCATTTCATTTCCTAACAATAATTTAGTTGTATATGCGAATATGAACAATTTACTGAACTTTGATTATTACATAAGTCATATTTAATATAATAAAACGTTCAATGGTACATTGCATATTTATCATTTTCTCTTTTTCATTGTTTAACATCCCCTCATTGCCTCATTTATCTTTTTCAAAATGTAGAGCATGGCTATTTAAATAACACTTTTCTAACAATAGTAGTGATGGTTAAAGTTGCATTCCGTAAGGTTTAGTGAAATAACGTGACATGATTACGAGAAGTTTGGACGAATTTCATGAAGTGTAAACATTTTAAACTTACCACAAGTAGGGCCTCAACTCAAGTAATCAAATTGTTGGTTCATGTTTGCACTTGCCAATGCCATTCAATTCAATATAAAATATATTCAAAAATAAAAATGTGTTGAGCATGCATCATTTTCTAATTTAACTTATTTGTTTGTCTAATAACGGATCTCGTTTTAGGTGTAAACCACGAATGGGGCCTCATTTGCACAATTTACTATTACAAATGTTTGTAAATTGAATAAACAATTTTTTTGGCAAAATATAAACAACATGAACTACATTTTAGGTGTTTTGCGTTATAATTGATTTAGCATGATAAATTGTATGCGTTTAAGCTATTTTGATAAAAGAAACCTATGGGGCCACATTTACTAAATGAAGACAGGGCCTCAAAAAAATCAATTATATATTTAGCTATATTTGTACTTACCAATGTCACTGAATTATATTTGTATAATAGATTTAATGAAACATTTGTTTAACATACATAATTTACTAATGTAAGCCTTTTGTTTGTCTAATAACGGGCCTCGTTTTGTGTGTAAACCCTGATTGGGGCCTTATTTTCACAATTGACTATAACAAATATTTATAAATTGAATAAACACATACTTTGGCATAATATAAACATCATTTAGTGTGTTTTTATGCACATTTGATAAAATAATAATTTATTTATACGGATTAATTCATGAAAATTCATATACCCCCTTTGGGGCCTCATTCTGAGAATTGCTCAATGATGACAAGGTGGCATCACTCGGATTCTGTTATGGTATGGTCCAGAGAACAAGAAAATGCAAAAACATTTTGTATAGAAGATATTGCATGGTCCCTTGCAAGTTCTGCCGGACTATGATGTTAGCTGTATAGTTTCAGTGATGATTCTGTGCTGATTTTAGGTGTGATTTAGGAAATAGATCTTAGTTTTCCGTGATATACCGGCCAATATATCACGGTTTGGAGTTCATATGCGTAGGAATTAATCACGAAGGCCGTAGGCCTGAGTGATTAATAACTATGCATGTGAACGACAAACCGTGATATATTGGCCGGTATATCACAGAAAACTAAGATCTATTTGCATTCTAACACGTGTAATATGCGCAATTTCATATGGACTCATTTTTATTGCAGAGTGATGCGTTGTTTGTCGTGTTGCTATAGACAACTTCCGCTGTTTAAAGTATAAAACCTCCACCTCTGGAATATTGTTTTTTTGCTCATTTCATTTAAACAGAGGCATAACTAGAGCTCATTCCAAACTATGTATTTCATAAAAACTAAAATGAATCGATAAATGCAAGTGACGTTGCAATACTACGGATATAATTAAATTAAGAAATTAAGAAACAACGCTACGCAAATAAAAGTTTGCATAACGTCACGTTAACGTTGACGCCAAATAAACGTCATACAATCCATGACGTCATGTGATAAACAAGACGTAAATTCCATTCATAAAAAGCGTTATTTATACGTGGGAGGTAATTCAAAAGCCAAAAAGTAGTACGGCAAAAACTGTGATATACCGGAAATTTAACCACGGTACAGCCCTATACGTTTACACGGAGCTAAAAATAGACAGTGTTAGAATATACGTTATACAGGTATAATTCATCTACTGATGTTAGCTGTATAGCTTCAGTGATAATTATGTGCTGATGTTAGCTGTATAGCTTCAGTGATGATTCTGTGCTGATGTTAGCTGTATAGTTTCAGTGATGATTCTGTGCTGATGTTAGCTGTATAGCTTCAGTGATGATTCTGTGCTGATTTAGGTGTGATAAAATCATTCAAACAAGTGCTAATTTATTAATGATTTGCATGACTTTGATTCCTTTTATAATACACTTTAGCTAGTTTGCGATAGAAAAAAATCGTGTTTTTTAAACATTTCTCTGTAATTACTGAACTTACATGTATGAAATTTTGCATGAATAAATGAAATATATCTACCTTATACACACTGAAATTTCAGCAACATTAGAATTCAGTTAAAAAACTTTTGTTCATAAGTTATATGTAACATATTTGTAGTTTTGTATGAAATATCAAGTTAGAAGACTTGAAACTTGCAACAGCCAATTTTATGGTCATGTAAACGGTATATTTACGTTTTTGCAACCTACTTGATATCACATACGTGAATCTGACGAAGTATATGTTATTTATGTACATTGTTTACAAGAGACACCTAAATAAACTGAATCGTACGGGCCTTCTAAGTCTCGTTTTCATAACAGCAATGTCAATCCCGTCGATCACAGACTGTAACGGCTAAATAATTGATAATAAATCATCAATGGAATGCCAGATTACCTCCCTGCGTTAAACTGTCCACATGCATGTAATTTCAATATATAATAAATAATAAATGTATTTTAATAGATGACTAAAAATTATGAAATTTAGAATGGGAGTAGGTAGAAAGTTATTGTAGTTCTGTGTAATTTTTTACCAACATCTGATTAATAGATTTTCAGAAATGTTAAAAAAACACCATTTATTTCTATCGCAAACTAGCTTTACATGTTTGTACAAGCTGCAATGATATTTGTGTTGTTTGGTTCAACTTGCCGTGCCTTTAAGTCCTTACAATGCAGCTGAGGTAGATACACCTTATTGCTTGTCAGATCATTTTTGTTATGTTTGTTGAATTATGCAAACATTGTTCAATATTTTTAGTGAGATTCCTTGCCCAACTGAATTCATGATATATATTTCTCTATCATGATATATATTTCTCTATCATGATATATATTTCTCTATCATGATATATATTTCTCTATTATGATTATAGTGGAATAAGGTTACAAAACGTTTCCATGTTTTTCACAAGACATTACCAGACTGAACTAAGAGAAAGAAAGAACTAATGAAACCAGAACTGGTTAATTATTACAGCTCTATAATATACATTAATACATGTTCACCTTGTTTGTATGACAATATTTGTCTCTGATATGTTAAATGTGAAATAAAATGTCATTCTATGGAGTTATTTCTTGTCGTGTTATATTAGATGGCATCCAGTTTTCACCATGAAGTTATTATGTTATGTCTGGAATCCGTTTTCACAAGTCAGATTTGCTGTAATGTATGGGTGTGTTCATAATGTTGTTCTGCTCACAATGGACCACACCCGAATATGCTCTCTGTTCCTGCCAAAGAGTCTGAACTGTCATGTGATTACAACAACAACATTGACTACCAGAAACTTCATGAAATGTGTCATTCTGGTCACCTCTGCCTTTATGCAATAGTATATTAACAGAGAAAAATGGAAATGGAAGAGCTTTCATGATTGGTAATGTGCTTGCGGCATACTTCTTACTCCAATATTATGACTGCAACTGACAATGTCAGACATTTTAAATGTTTTATGCTGTTGTTACTCCCTGTTCCATCAGTATGGCTTGCTACTAAGTTTTCATACTTGCATGTGATGTTGTATTGGAACACTAGGTGTCACACCGGTGGAAAGTGCTTCCGGTCCAGAAGCCCTGCAGTAGCTCGAAAACGAACCTATCGACATGCCATTTTCTCCAGCTTATTTTGGATGACAGGGATTGCTTTTTATGGAAACGGCCACAGAAAATCACCCAGAATGTAAGTGAAACAGAGGGAGAGATGCGAATTTGGTTCATTTTGCATTAATTTCAATGGCAGAAACTTCACCGATGTGACACCATATTGTTCAGTGTACATTCAGCACACTGTTCTGGACAGCCATTATGAACAGCCTAGGAGTTTTACTGTTACATATGGAATCCCCGTTGCTGGTCATTTGTGCATGGCTGGAAGCAATCTGGATATATCAACTTGATTTAGATGGATTTATCGTAGATTATCTTCACCTGAATCATGGTCTGACTCTGAGAACTTGACTTACTTCTGATGTATGAGGGTGGACAGGGCAATAACCAGAGACATAAAAACTTGGTGGCAAATGACTTCTAGGGTATTTTTGGAGCGTTTTTCCTTTAAACATATAACCGTAATTTTGGTTATTTATCTATTGTTTACTGAGGCAAGTGCCTCAGCGTGCCTCAGCGTGCCTCAGCATGGCTACGGGACTGTTGGAGAAAACACAAACAAAAGATTAGCAAGAGGTTTCTGTTTATTGTTGGAGGACAATCACAACATCATGGCTAAAATATCCCTTCTAATTCTCTATAAAACATATCACATTAAACATAAATAACAAAGAGTTACAGAATAAATTATTCAATGAATAAAATTGATTTTAGTAAACAACTCAAATGTTCAGTTTTCAATTGCAGAAATTTAAAAGACCACAACAATATATATTACTTAAAGGTCATAACAAATTTTATAGCAATAATGCTTGATAATTTTCAAATGTATTTATTAATTTGAAGGTTAACGATACATGAGCTGTTTGTAACAGATTAAGATCAAAAGTCATGATTTTCTTAGCTCTTATGGTTACTTTGACCAACCGACTTCAGAATTGATAGGGGCCATCTTATTAGCCATAATCAATTTGAACCCCAGGCAAATCTGTTTTTATTATACCTAGTAGTTACTATGATGTAAAAACAAGGGAGTTCAGCAGCACTATACTGTGTTCTGGAAGACAACAACAGTAGTTTATCAAGCATGTACACATGTATGTATATATATACAAATAAAACAACAATAAATTTTTAAGTATAACTCATTTTACAGTTGCCTTCATAATACATGTAAACATAACTACCAGTATGTCACAATTCATACATTAACGTAACAGAAACTATGTCACAATCAATACACATGCAAAGAAGATTAAACTAAAAATGTAAAATTATGAGATCATTAGGAAAAGTATGCCAGCATGTAAATTACTAAAAACAACAAAGTTAATGTTGGATGGACGGGATAAAATAAGTGTTTTTGATTGCCATTTCTACAAAACATGATCAGATAATAGATAAATAGACTTGAGCAATTAACCTCCACTCTTTGCTTTCTAGTGTTTAAAATCATTAAAAAGCATGAAATTCAATGGTATTAAAAACAGGATGTAAAATGTCTCAAATATTAAATGAAAAATGTGAAGAGAGAATGTTTTTTTTTCAATATAAAAAGCTTACCAGTAAGCTAAATTAGAATAATGAGTTTCTGATTTAGTAAGTCAATAACTGAAAAGAACCCAGACAAAAATATGCCAACACGTTCAAATTTTAATTTAGCGAAATACGAAACAAAATCAAAATTACAACTATGGCCATACTTAAGTTTAATATTGAATGGGCCTGATGTTATACTTGCATCAAGTTTGGAAAATGCCAATGATTGAGCTAGGATGTAATCAAGTAGAAAGCAAATTAAGAAAGCAAATTTTTTAAGCAAATTACGTTAACAATATAATCACTGAGATATCATGTATTTTGTTCAGCAGACTGTTTTATAAGTTACTCAATAATCTAAATATTAATAAATACAAACAAACTTCTATTTTACTCAAACAACACCTACGACATGAAAGTCGCCTTCAAAGTTAAATTTCTTAGCGACCGATTGTTTGGGGTCAAATTCCACAGGTATCGAGCTAGATGGGGTATCTGATGAGGTTACAGGAACGTTCAGATTCTGTGAGGACACGGTTATTTCCTTATGAAGGTACTTCATATTGTTTAGCACCTCTTTCTGACTAAGTCTCACATTCTCATACAGTCTATCAGATGATATTCTATCAAAGGAGTCGTCCGATTCCTCGTCCAATTTTCCATTGGAGTTATTCAATCTCTGACCACCTTTTAAATTATTGCACATAAAACCATTTTGTTCTTTTTTAAAAATAGTGCTGCCCTTTTTACTCTCTGTAGAGTTTTCCGACACTCTAGGTGAACTAAAGCCACTGTCTCCCAGTGACATTTCCTTCACATCAGCTGTCAATCTCTCCATATGTTTATTTACAATAGATCTATCTATAACTGTACCTAGACTTTGTTCACTGCTAACGGTTCCCTCTACAGCACTATCCTGAGAACCAGGTTCTTGACTAGAACTTGATCTTAAGGTTCCCCCACCACTACTGCTAGTGTGTTCTGACTGTCCGATATCACTACCATGTTCTGAATGCCGGTCAGTCTCTGGCATATGTAATCTATAATGAGTACTACTTGAACCAGTGGCAAGGAAAGCGGTTTCTCTCGGAGGGTCACAACGATGACCTTGACCCTGATGAAAGTTTTTAGGCATTCTTTCCGGAACCTTTGGCTTAGTGTCCTCATGCACATGAACGTTGGCATAAATATGTCCATTTACATCCATTCTTGAGTTAGACTCGTGGTCACTCACTGGGTGTCTGTATGAATATGATCTTTGATATTGCTGACCTCTAACCTGACCTTGAGTCATATCAAGTTGACCTTCAGTTGGTGCAACACGGTAAGAACTTGACCTGACATTCCGTTTAGTTTTTACTGGTTCTGGTTCCATCCCGACACAATTCACACCACTACTATGTGACCTTCCCAGGGTTGTATTTTTATTTGGCAGTTGACCTTGATACTGATAGCTAATGTCATCATCCATTTCTGCTGCAGCATTGGCACTGATACCACTCACATGGCGTGACATAGGTAGATAACTAGAATGACGATCATGATGTGATTTCCTTTTTGACCTGTGTGACTTTCTCAGTGACCTTGACCTCTCTTTTTCACTTTTCACATGCTTATCCTTAGAATTAGATTCTAATTGAGGGGCCACTTCCTCATGCACCTTTCTCCTATCAGACGCTGAACTGAATCTTGGAGTAGAACTAAACATAGGATGTGACACATAGTTAGACTGTAACAGGTCACTGGATGGAGAAACCCGAGTAGGTAGAGAACTTAGTCGTATATTTGTTTGACCTAAGCTGTTTTTGTAAGTATGTTTTTGATCTATATTGAGACGTGTACCCTCGCTGGGAGTATTTGCTATCACTATCGGCAACCGGTCTTTTTTATGAGATTTCTTATGGGATTTCCTAGTTGCACCATTTCCGAAGCCATTGCTGTAATTCTGAGAATTTTGCAGTGCACCTGATCTCTCCGGAGCAGACGTAGCTCCCATGTTCAAACTGGAAGCTGCTCCGTCTGTTGGCATACTACTCAGATAATGCCAGGTACCAGATTTGACCATCTGTTGCTGGACCCAGGTTTCCGTCCTCATCTGACGATCTACCTGTTGTTGATACCACATCCATTCTGGTGGAGGGAACTGAGCAGAAAATGTCGCGTATTCTACCTCTGTCTTCTTTGATTCTGTCGGTTTCTTCGTCTCAGTAGAAACTTGCTTCTTCTTACTTCTGCCAAATATCTTCGAGAAAAGAGAAACTTTTTCTGAAATGTAAACACACTGTTTAAGTATTTTATCACTGGTATTATCCTTCCAATGAATTAACTTCCATTGTGGGGGAATAATACATTTTTTGAAGTCAGAAACACTATCTATTGTCTTGCTACTTTAAAATAATATGCTGGTTTTGCATAACACCATTGTCTTACCTTTAGATTTAGCAGGTTTGCCCTCTTGTTTTGCTTCTTCTTTTGACACAGACTTTGATTTCTCATTTCTTCCTTTAACTGAAGAGCTCCTGCGTACTGAGCCTCTATCTGAGATTTCATCTTTCCTACTTCTATCACGTGGTCGTCTACCACTGACACTCATACTTCTCTGTAACCGTGGTGATGGAAGGTCAACCTTAAAAGTTCACATTATAAAACCTTAAAATACTGGTATTTTTCTTAGTTTGCTGGCCATGATTTATTCAACTTTATAACATAGATATGGCTGTCTATACAATGAACTCTTACTTAGAAGTTTGACACTGGATATTTCAGCGTCAAAATTGCACATTAGATGTGTACATATTCAAATACATCAATTATCAAAAAAGTGTATTGAGTGAAGGTGTTATGATTTTAATGCAGTTACTGTAGTTGATTTTGTAGTCCTGTGGTTGGTTTTAGACAAATATATTGTACTACAGTATTACATACCTGTAACTTTTCGTCACATTTCAAGTCCTTGCTTTCTTTGTCACATGATTCGTATGAGCCAATCACATTGCCTCCTGTATCCACCTGACAGGAAATGGATCTCATTGGCTGACGGGGAGGTTGACTGTAGAAATAAATGAAGTTACATTACTCAGACTTTCACAAAATACAGCATGCCTGCTAATAACTAGTTTTGTGCAATAGAATACAATGTTCACTTGGTTTCCGGCAAACATTTTTTGTGAAAATATATTCTGTCACATAGAAAAAACTTGTTCTCAGCTTAAGCTTCAATGGTGTTTTGTTAAAAAAGGCCAAAGAATATAATATTTATAGTTGATTTAACTTTGTGTAGACTGATATTTACTTGCATTCTAAGCCAAATACCACATGGTATGTCCACACTGGACCTACTATATCAAATTACATGTTTTTTTTCAAATATTAAAATATTGTGTGAGTTTTACCTGAAAGCAGCGGGTATATACATAGGATGTAGATGTGTCCATGGAGATAGAATTGATGTGGTCTGTATATCATCACCATGCATACGGAACGTGTCAGGTGTCACAACAAAATAACCACAACCTGAAGTAGATAAACAACATAATTAAACATCAGAACATACATACTATTTATTGGAAGGATGCAAAAACAGGGATTTCAATTGATCCTTGAAATGACCATTTGAACCATGAGATTTCCATTTTACTTTAATGATGATAACTTTGCGTTAAGTTGTTCAAGCCTGTACAGACCCATACAATTCAGCATCCATTGAATCCCTTGCTGTCATAATCTCAAATATCAAAGGGACATCACTCAAGATTGCAGAACGGAAATAAAGAATTGAATTATCTCCCTTGAACATGAAATAACATAATTACAGACTCAAGCTGAAAAAAAACGACTGAAAATTAACCCAACTACAATAGGGTTTATAATAAAAGTAGATAATTTTCTCACATGCATGTATACAAAGAGAAAGCATAATAAATTCTAGCAGCTGCATTTTAACACAAATTAATTGAGCTCATTTCAATAATACACAATCATGATCATGATCAATACTTAATATTACATGTAGTGGAAATACAGACTTGATTTATTACCCATGTTATATCAGGGAACACATAAAATACTCATTATACAGACAATTGAGAGCATTGTGTGAGAATATCAATGTTTAACTAACCACTCAACCATTCAAACACATTTATCAAAAACTCACACAAAGACAGTGAACTTTTATAACAATATAAAGAAACTCAAACATTAGTAATTGTTCAATACACAATAAAGCCAAGACTTATGCATTTGAACAAAATTCAGACTCTTATTAAAGTTTAAACAAGAACACATATATTTCAGATTTATGTTAGAACAATTAAGTTCAGTATTCACAGACAAGTATAGAAGAGTAATAATAACAACTTCCAGCAAGTCCAATAATCCCTTCTACTCTTTTTACACCTTTAAGATGTATTTTGGTACATTTATAAAAAATTTGATTGAGTTTATTGCTGATCACTAATTATTTCTTATCCCCTGGTACACAATATGTAGATAATGTATACAGCACAACATAACTGGAATTTTATCAAAATTCAAAGTTTTTAGATGTGGAGTCAAGCTTGTCAAACAAGGGCAATAACTCTTTCTGATGATAATTTAACTAAAATATTCCTACAAACTTACATGAATACAGTTACATAAGAGATCATATTTTGTGTAATACAAAATAACAATTCATCAATAATACATGCCCATCATTTGTTAATATCAAATCTAAACACCATTATTGGATTGAAAAATTCCCAAAACTTGAAAACATCTTGATTTAATAAGAATGTTACAGCTAGCTTCTGCATGTTAAAACATGTATGCTACAGATATTAACTTAACTGGGCTCATCTTACAGACCATGATAAACACCTGACCAATCATATTAACTACTTTAACTGCTTTAATCTTTGATTAACTGCTAGAAGTAATGACAGGCCAGTTATATGAGATAAACATCTCAATGATGAGACCTACCAACCACTTGCTTTCTACTACCAACCACTTGGTTTCTACTACCAACCACTTGCTTTCTAAAGCCTCATAAAATAGATTCATTTCAAACCACTTGTCACCAATAAAGTGGAATAGAAGGAAGCAATAAATGGAATATCAATACAGACATGGCCAATCTGGTTACAATCAATAATACCATCTCACACAGTGGTGTGAAAAGGTCAAAAGCGTAATTAAAGGAGCAAAGGATGCTAAAGGAGTGCCAAGGATGTAAAAGTTGAGTAAAGAAATGTTCTGAAAAACAAAAGAAGACTTAGTAAGAAATTAGGAACAAGTACCCTTGGTCCCTTTCTTGCATTTTTAAAATTATATTTTTTTTCACCCATAAATTTGGACGGTAATTTGACTTGAAGCTGCTTGCAAACAAATAATTCTGGTATGACTAACAATAGGTGAAGACGAATTTTCAAAACAATGTGGGATACTCATTACCTGCAGTTTTCGGAATTTATAGGAAGCAAAATAAAACAGGTCTATATTGATCTGAATTCAAACACCACCCAGTACATGCCAGAGTTTGTCTATATTGATCTGAATTCAAACAGCACCCAGTACATGCCAGAGTTTGTCAATATTGATCTGAATTCAAACACCACCCAGTACATGCCAGAGATTGTCTATATTGATCTGAATTCAAACACCACCCAGTACATGCCAGAGTTTGTCTATATTGATCTGAATTCAAACACCACCCAGTACATGCCAGAGATCTGAATTAAAACAGCACCCATTACATGCCAGAGTTTGTCTATATGGATCTGAATTCAAACAGCACCAAGTACATGCCAGAGTTTGTCTATATTGATCTGAATTCAAACACCACCCAGTACATGCCAGAGTTTGTCTATATGGATCTGAATTCAAACAGCACCCAGTACATGCCAGAGTTTGTCTATATTGATCTGAATTCAAACACCACCCAGTACATGCCAGAGTTTGTCTATATTGATCTGAATTCAAACACACCACCCAGTACATGCCAGAGATCTGAATTAAAACAGCACCCAGTACATGCCAGAGTTTGTCTATATGGATCTGAATTCAAACAGCACCAAGTACATGCCAGAGTTTGTCTATATTGATCTGAATTCAAACACCACCCAGTACATGCCAGAGTTTGTCTATATGGATCTGAATTCAAACAGCACCCAGTACATGCCAGAGTTTGTCTATATTGATCTGAATTCAAACACCACCCAGTACATGCCAGAGTTTGTCTATATGGATCTGAATTCAAACAGCACCCAGTACATGCCAGAGTTTGTCTATATTGATCTGAATTCAAACAGCACCCAGTACATGCCAGAGTTTGTCTATATTGATCTGAATTCAAACACCACCCAGTACATGCCAGAGTTGGTTTATATGGATCTGAATTCAAACACCACCCAGTACATGCCAGAGTTTGTCTATATTGATCTGAATTCAAACACCACCCAGTACATGCCAGAGTTTGTCTATATTGATCTGAATTCAAACACCACCCAGTACATGCCAGAGATCTGAATTCAAACACCACCCAGTACATGCCAGAGATCTGAATTCAAACACCACCCAGTACATGCCAGAGTTTGTCTATATTGATCTAAATTCAAACACCACCTAGTACATGCCAGAGATCTGAATTCAAACACCACCCAGTACATGCCAGAGTTTGTCTATATTGATCTGAATACAAACACCACCCAATACACGCCAGAGATCTGAATTCAAACACCACCCAGTACATGCCAGAGATCTGAATTCAAACACCACCCAGTACACGCCGGAGATCTGAATTCAAACACCACCCAGTACACGCCAGAGATCTGAATTCAAACACCACCCAGTACACGCCAGAGATCTGAATTCAAACACCACCCAGTACACGTCAGAGATCTGAATTCAGACACCACCTAGTACATGCCAGAGTTCTGAATTCAAACACCACCCAGTACATGCCAGAGTTCTGAATTCAAACACCACCCAGTACATGCCAGAGATCTGAATTCAGATACCACCCAGTACATGCCAGAGATCTGAATTCAAACACCACCCAGTACATGCCAGAGATCTGAATTCAGACACCACCCAGTACATGCCAGAGATCTGAATTCAAACACCACCCAGTACATGCCAGAGATCTGAATTCAGACACCACCCAGTACATGCCAGAGATCTGAATTCAAACACCACCCAGTACACGCCAGAGATCTGAATTCAAACACCACCCAGTACATGCCAGAGATCTGAATTCAGACACCACCCAGTACACGCCCGAGTTCTGAATTCAAACACCACCCAGTACACGCCAGAGATCTGAATTCAAACACCACCCAGTACACGCCAGAGATCTGAATTCAGACACCACCCAGTACACGCCAGAGATCTGAATTCAAACACCACCCAGTACATGCCAGAGATCTGAATACAAACACCACCCAGTACACGCCAGAGATCTGAATACAAACACCACCCAGTACATGCCAGAGATCTGAATTCAAACACCACCCAGTACATGCCAGAGATCTGAATTCAAACACCACCCAGTACATGCCAGAGATCTGAATTCAGACACCACCCAGTACATGCCAGAGTTGGTCTATATTGATCTGAATACAAACACCACCCAGTACATGCCAGAGATTTGAATACAAACACCACCCAGTACATGCCAGAGATCTGAATACAAACACCACCCAGTACATGCCAGAGATCTGAATTCAAACACCACCCAGTACATGCCAGAGATCTGAATACAAACACCACCCAGTACATGCCAGAGATCTGAATACAAACACCACCCAGTACATGCCAGAGATCTGAATACAAACACCACCCAGTACATGCCAGAGATCTGAATTCAAACACCACCCAGTACATGCCAGAGATCTGAATTCAAACACCACCCAGTACATGCCAGAGATCTGAATTCAAACACCACCCAGTACACGCCAGAGATCTGAATTCAAACACCACCCAGTACATGCCAGAGATCTGAATTCAAACACCACCCAGTACACACCAGAGGTTTATCCCTGTTGTTTTATTTGAGATTCCAAACTTTCATAAACAGACATTCAATAATTGTTAACAGATATTTTCCCCCAAATTTAATTAGGTTCATTTTGTACAAAGTAGGAATGTTTATAGACTTTGGCTATTAAACTAATTGAAAAATCAAGGATAATCAGAATAATATTGGTTCAATGGGTACCACACGTTACCACACATCAATATAATAAGTTTGTAGCCAAATTACGTTCAGTCTCTAATACCCTTCCTTTCATTTGCCATATTGATATGCTTTTTTTATATTCTGGCAACCGATCAAATCATTAAGTTTCTCAGCAGATATCTAGGTTCATCACTTTCTGTTGTTATCTGGTATGGCAGACATATAGCTTCCAAAAATATGTTAAAAACCTAAAAACACCCAGATTCAATAAATAGAGAGAAGATGAGACCTGTAGAGCTACAGCAAAGCTGAACATTAAACAGAGAATATCTGTAAGGCAGTTAGAATGATGATATTAAATAAAATACATATAATCTGATAATGACCAGAAATTGTTTGTATGGCATTCTACAATAAACTTCAGATACCAGACTATCAGTAGAACTTTCATCCTAGAACTAACAACTTTCAGCACAATGTTCCCCAGGTAGAACTTTCATCCAAAAACTTACAACTTTCAGCAGTGTTCTCCAGGCTTGTGGTAAAAATAACTACATAACACTCTGTTCAAAGTTAAATGATATCGGTTGTAAATATAATCTCGTTGGTCAGGTAAACTATGCTTATCTAGGTTTAACTGAGAGTCACTGAGTTAACTATATGACCCACTATGCTTTGAATGGGATAATTCCTTCATTAGCATTACTAATTGAATTGAAAGTAGTTAAACGCAAGGCCAGACTAGTCCTGTATTTACAAATGCAGACTTCACTAATATAGCCCAGTCAATTTATGACAAATCAAAAGCAAAACATCCAGAACTCAAAATACCAAAACCTCATCATAAAGATTTTTTCTCTACCTACCAGAATATTAAAACATAATTTTCAGCCCACTACTAACAAACACAAAACAACTCATTGTGTTAGAAACAAGCAATGGACATAAAAAACAAGCAATAGACATAAAACTCTTCATAGAAAGAACAAACAATGGAGAACCAATAAAACACATGAAATAAATTATACATTCAATGCTGTTCAAAGCTGGTTCTTCAAAAAATGATCAACACCAATTTAATGTTTTAAACCCAATATTTGAGTTATGTACCTATTTACAGCAAAATAATGCCATTCATTAGCATTAAAACGTCATACAACATTAAAATAGCCATATAAAATCAAACATTTTTTACATAAAAAATATCATATGGAGCATTAATATTCTACTTTATGCAGAATTAATAGACACAGTATGAGAATTGAGATCCTTATTGCAAACTTCAAACAAATCAAAGGATTATAAACTGGCAAACTGGTTCAATATTTGGAAAACACACTAAGTTCGAATCTCTGTAAACAAATTAATTTGGATTCCAGACAAGTTTTTAAATCTTCTAGAATACGGGCTGGCACATGTTTGAAAATCTTAGAGCCAAAAACAAACAGCTCAATATTTTTATATTAATATAAAAGTTGGTGGGATTGTGCTGAAATCAAGCCATCAATATACATATGCAAGAAAAAGGAAAACAACTCAATCAGCCTATCTGTATAGAAGAATTCAAGGGGAGATACTCACAATTTTCTTTTGTCAGAATTATTAACATTCATACATAAACGACCAATTGGGGTCTATTGACTCAATAAAAATTATTAAATGAGCAAAAAGTTAATTAAAATAGGCTTTACCAATTTTACTTACATTTAACATTTACTTACATAACAGAAGTAAATGGGGGTTGTACTGAGACATAATGCCAGTTGTAAGTCTGTTTTCGGTACCATTAGCACACATCCTGCCACCTGAACTATACGTTACAAGCATCGTTCTATTATTAGAAGTCAGATTAAGGAACTTCAACTAACCATAATTTTGTCAATTCTTTTTATCATCAAATAACTTTTATTTTATGCCGAAAAAAATAATTCAAACTAATGTTGCAAATCCGGTTTATTCCAGAATTGTATGACCCCCTGGTAAATGGTTCAAACTGAAATGCAAATGGCCTCTGATTTATCATGTAAATTCTCATGAAAATGAGGACAGAAGTCAAAATACAAGATAAGACGTTTTTCACATGCCCACATACTCAAACTGCTCATTGGATAAAACACAAATTCTCTACAAGTTTCAGATAGTATTCTTAGTGTTAAAGCTGGTCGGATCTTGGATATATGCCATACATGAATACCCAATTAATTTTCTAAATAATTTTTGATGATTTGGAAGAAAAGCAAACATATTTAGCATGCAATCCTCTTAAAAGAGCCACCTGCAACATTAAGCAGTATCATAGAGACAGTAATTGCTTCATGTTTACATCATCAAACCTGACATATGATGCCAAGAATGGCTACAAGCTTAGGTTTGTTGAAAGAACTATTACTGGAAAAGTTTTCTTTGAATTAATGTTGGAATCAAACAAAGTGTTACCATGCAACATTGTGATTGTAATCATCAGCTATTGAACCCCTAGGCTAATATAGTCTAATATTTTACATGTTTTATTAACCAACCAATACTGATGTGATGAAACAATAAAATTGGGAAACATTCAGACATGCTGGAATTATATTAGAAGCAATGACTGGTAAACTATAAGTGAGTAGTGATATCATAGAGGCAACTATTATAATAGATGAGGCAATTATGGACAAGTGGAGAATGGTAATCCTATAGATCACGAAACCCTAAAACCCTAGCAGAGACAGTACTGATGAATGGTCACAACCAACTAATATTTGAACTACAGTTGACAAGGCGCCATAGTTCAGCCCAAACCCCAAAATAACCTTGCATTGGAGTACTACAATGCAAAGTTAGGGAGATTTCCTGCAAGACTACCACAAAAGCAGACAAAGTGCCACACAAATAGTGAAAAGAACCATTAGTGTTGATGAATCAGGTATTTTTGGCCACCCAGGAATACCAGTATATCATGTAACTATAGAAGATAATACATTAATATATTTATAATGAATAGAAACAGTAACAAACAGGCCATAAAGTTCAAATTACATGCAAGAAAAACAACAGTTGGCATTAAAATGACAGTTATACATAACTAGTGCCAAAATCTACATAGAACACTATACATTATGTGTCAATGAACCACATTAACGTTACCACAACATTGCCAAATCAGCAACTTAACGATTATGTTTGAGAGATGGAAACTTCTACTGGAAAAACAATTTACCAAGAAATTCTCAAAAAAGCATGTTGTAATGAATATATCAATCATTAGCAATCTGATATTCTAATACAATGCAACTTTATTATGTGATTCATTACATTATATAGAACCCTGACCTTGAAAAGTAAGTAAATCATGTCATCATATCAGACATAATACATTATAACCAGTAATTTTACATGCATTGTCAAAATTCGTAGTCTCATGTTTTTGATAAAATTCTTACTTCGTCTATAGTGCAGAATGATGACAATGTCATTATCTTACAGGGCATTCAATTCTTCATTCAAATGTTGACATGATAATATATGAAGATTAAAACAGATGACAATAAATCTTAATTACGTCATGTTGTTCTCTTTTTCTTCACAAAAGCGGGGACAAGACACTCATATTCATGGTGTACTGGAAGATTTCACAATGTGTGACATGAAAACTTTTATCAAACGTAATTACATGTACAGGTACATGAAAAAGAGAATCTTTAAATAGATATGAATTATTGATTATGAATATTCCAATAAATAAATACATCATGAATAATTTCATGAAATTGAGAAAAAGTTGACATAAATCATCATACCCTTACTGTGCTGATCACCTTACAGGCCAAGACAAAACAACCAAATGTTGGCACTCAGAAAGTGGCTGGGACAGTGAGTATCATATAGGGATTAAATGTTTGAAGTATTATTTTGCATATGTTATATTATATATTCAATTGCCAATAGTCTGACCAACATTAATTTATAAATGTTTAGAGGCTTTTTCCAACTTTAGGAATGCCAATTCCCTTTTCCCAATCACAGGGATTAATTGTGAGGTACAATTAATCCCTGTGATTGGGAAAAGGGAATTGGCATTTTTATTTTTAGCACAAGGCAACTGCAGAAATAAGTCAACATTTACGGGAATCTGCTTAGTTTTGATGGATTTTTTCCAGGGAAGACACCGATAAACTGCCTGCATAATACTTTTTTTTTTTTTTTTTTTTTTTTTCGTTTCGGGCCCACAAGGGTAACCCCATTTATTGTCCCCGTCTGTTGGTTTTGTGGGGGTCGGTATAATACTGTCATATCAGTCACATGAAACAAATGTTTTAGACCTTTATGTGAGCTCATCTTATAGTCAGACTGGTACATTAAATAGAAGAAGTGATTACAGATACAGGAAACAGACTAGTTATACATTCTCTAGAGTCATACACATCTCATCTCTAATTCATGAACTGACTCTAACTTCAATAGAAAATATAATAGCTATTGACTCATATGTACCCAACACTTCCACAGAGCATTGCTCAAAACTATACATAAATTGCATAAGACAATAATATTATACAGGCAATGGATCGGAACATGCAATAATGATCAGAAAAATCGTTAACACTAACTCGGAAACAAAAAATAACTTTCAAATAAAATGCATATAATGATTGGTGATTTGTTATTACTCCCTTTCATGTGATAGTTTGAATGCAAACATCAGTAAAAAGTGAAACCATTAACTGCTGCATATTTTTTGTATTGATCCAAAATGAATATTATATATTTTGTCAACATCAAACACCTCAATATTTCTCATGTGTCAGACTATTTTTGATATAGTTCAGTCATTGAAGCCAAAAAATATGGTCAACCTCAAACAAATTGCAAAACAGAGTTTCTTTGCATTTTCATCTTCTACAGACTATTGTCAACTACAGACAAAACGTCAAATATGCGAGTTCAGTGGGGAAAATACAAAAAAATCTACATGTTTTAATAAGGTCACTTTTGGTAGAAATTTCAGCATTTTCCTTATTCCATACTACATGGGGAATTTTAAGTTCTAATAATTCCAGTGTAAGTCGTTAAATATTCACTAATTGCACATTAAAGCTTATATTTTCTGATAGATACAACCTTCTTCTATCAAATACAAATAATGATTTTATCATCAGACAATTTACTTTTCATATATATGCCAGTCTACGTGTTGGTATACTATCCATTCAAATGTCAACAAAATGACTCAAAATAGCACTTGGAAGGGGGAACAAAAGTTTTATTCATTTCTTTAATATTAATCCAATTTGTTTAAAATTTACACATATATCATGTGTTGTATACATGTGTGTCTAATGGAAAAAGTATATTTGTGTTTGGGCAATATACAATAATGATAATATACATGAATCTATCGATTCGGGAGAAATAGTGGTTGTTCTTTTTGTCAAATAAACTTAAACTTAAACAATTGTTTAGACCATGAATTCGACAAGGCTTGGGATCAACATAACAGCTCATAATATAACTTTAATATACTTCATGATATAAATCGTAACTTCACATCATAAATTCTGGTTGAATATAAAGCAAAACAATTTCACAAGGGCTATATATTACTTCATTCTTTTGCACTTGTTTTTTATTTGGAAATAAATCATGCTATCTTCAGGCCCCTTCAGGCTTGGCTTTAAGGTATCAATTTTATCGGATAATTAAATAGTTACATCAATATAATCAGTGTAAAACTGTAGAAGATCAAAGTCAGGCTTTTATGCTGGAAATAATTACATGAAATTGTTTAATGCAGGAGAAAGATTTGTACCAATAAAAACAATTAAATGTACTCAAGCTTATTGGCAGTGAACATAACCAAGTTAACAACATCAAACTTGATGTTCAGAGGTTTGAACATATTATAGAAAATGTACTCAATTTTGAAAGTAATAAGCAAATATGAGCAGGGTATGAAAACATTGTTTAAACTTTAACATTAAACTTCAATCGGTTGTTTTATAAAATTTTGAATATCTTAACAAATTTTGGTTCTGACCAAATTGGTTGTTTTTCCTGCCATTCTGTTACCAATATTTATAATGAAAACCTGTATGATTATGGTCACCTTTTTGTTTTGTTTGTTTTGTGTTCAACTAAGAAAGTGGTAAGCCTACGGTCATTCTGTACAGAATGACAAGCAATTTTCAGAGAGCATCAACCACTGATAGTACAATACATACTATCAAATTTTTATGAATTGTTCAGGGACCAGTGTTGATTTTAACCATCGCCATTGAGGTTCATTTATAGCTCGAAAAATCACTACAATACATGAATAACCTTAGTTCAAACTTCCACCTGTCCTGTAAGGTCACAACCAGACAATAGATTTCCACAAAATGGGACTAGAAAAGGACAAATCAAAATAGACAAATATTTTGTTTTCCCATCTATAGAAATACAACATCAAGCAGACTATGCCTGAAGGGTGCTAATTGTTATAAGAAACAACACTTATAAACAAACTGTTCCTATAAAAACATTTAAGTGTACCCAGAGGTAATATGACAAGTTTTAAACGTCAGACAATCATTCTTTAACAGGCAATGTGGTTTTATGAAATTATCTGACTAAATACAAATTTAAATTATTTGACTAAGATTTTTTAGATAACGAATCAATAACAGATTTATAAATTCATACGGCAGACGACTTTTAAATGTAGCAGACGACATTATGTCCATCACTTTGCTGTCCACATATTTGCACAATCAGCATGTAACCTACCACTAAAACATCTGTCAAGTTGCAGAATACAAAAATATTTAAAAAAGTTCATCTACAGATAGGAACTCCTCATAAGAATACAATAATGTTTAAAGGCAAACAGAACTGACACTCTATAAACAAAATTGAAAATTTATTGTCTAACATTAAGACATTGGCAAACAAATACGCATTTTGAACAGTGAACATAAAACTTTCAAATCATGTTGAAGTATATAATATCAGTCTACATATTATGAATATTGTAATTTTCTCATTTGACTCGGTTTCGAAGATAACCCGCTAGTAAAGTAACAATATTAGCTTTTTCATTTTGTAACACATTCATGCAACAAGGGTTTAGTGAGTAGATAATTATATCCCAATATTCTAGTTTAATACTATCATGGTTAAAACAGAGTAATGTGTGGCGTATGCGGTAAGAAAAAAGACTAAATTTTACTTACAATAATTGTATGTTCTAAATCAAACCTTTCAAGTTTTGCTGAACGTAAAATTTTAATATCTGTTGATACCCAGTTACAAGGTTTAGGGTGAAGGCTCCCGAAATCAGACTATTTAACAAAAGAGGGTAGAGTTAGTTACCTGTATGGAAGACCTTTCTCTCTCTGATGAGCTGACCGAGGGTATCATACACAAGTTGGTTGCTAGGTAGATGTAGACCTTGGTAACAATGTTTGAGTCGTTCACAGACTGTATCTAGTGTAGCTACTATCTGATTGTTGTTGAGGTCCATGATGATGAGACATAAAGCTTCAGGTAGAGGTATAAACTGGGTCTGTGGTATAACCTCCATCTCTATACCATTCACATCACCTGTAAACATATATACATATATCTCAATTACACTCCTTTCAAAGTCAAATGAGAATGGTTTGTAAACATTAGCTTGTCCATAAGGTAAACTATGTTTATCTAGGTGTAACTGGGCAGACCTGAGTTAACGGCAATCCTCGCTATTCTTTCGAATGGGATAGTTCCCGACTATTAGCAATGATTCTTTAATTTCACCCAAATCTGAATTCCTAAAATATACATATATACCACGGACTTAGATAGATAACGGTTCATCACATCCTTAAATATACCCTTGAATTTCCCAAGCACATTTTGACTCCAATTCATAAATAAGGGTTCACCACATCCTTAAATAATGACCCTTAAAATTAGAATTTTCCGGAACAACACATTTTGACTTTGAGACTCATATCATACCAAGATGACGTAACAATGGTACCAGTATGCCTTGGCTTGGCGCCGCCAGTAAAAAAGCGAAACACTTGCATGTCTTCTTTCATACCCTCATGTTTAAAAAAGCAATCATGGATAAGGTCCAGAGTCATTAATATAAATTCATGAAATTGTTCCACAATCAACTTAAAATAAATCAATGCAAAAAGCTACTGTGTCTTTGCCAAAACTCTGCTAATGAACAATGGATGAAACAATACTGGTATGTGAGTCCCAGAATCATCCAGTGAGTCCCAGAATCATCCAGTTAGTCCCAGAATCATCCAAATACTCAACTCAGACATGTAAGAACATATTTCATAATCTTACCGTAAAATGTGAGTTGATCATTGTCAGTATTAAACATACTAAACATAATAGTTCCATAGGATATCAAGCCAAGCTTTTATTTTCAAACAAAAAATCTAATTTATAAAGTTCCTGACATATCAAAGTTTAGGTGACACGTTTCACACTCTTAGTTTACTGTGACAGAAAAATATGTCATATACTGGTACCAAAGTATTTACAATCGTGCAATTCTGTATCAATTTATAATTCAAAATCTAACTCTTTTGAGACTTTAGGATAGCTCTGTATCGAATCTATTATATAATGATTAGAACACTATATTTGCTCAATAGACATGTATTCAGAGTGCAAATACATTTCAATTATTTAAAAAAAAGAAGTTTGTCCCCACCACATGACTTTTTTGTATTGACTGGAGACACTTCTCTACAGATTAATTCATTGTCATCTATCAACCTGCTAATTATAATATCAATCTTACTGAACATAGTAAACCATTCAACTTTCTATGAGGTCTACTCGTTAAACTATCAATAGCGCCAGCTCTATTATGAAAGGTGGAAACTCAATTTATCAGGATATTGTGAAAGAAAAAGTGAGAAAAAAATCATCTCAGTATGAAAGAATTGAACATAGAGTAACTCAATGCACTAAATTAAGTGCTCAATTAAATTGCAGGAGGACTAAAGTGGTAAAGTTAGTGGTGAAGTGTAAACTTGTTAATTTTCATGGACAATTCGAAGTTTTTAGAATTTGAAGAATTTGGATGATAATTTTGCGAGATGGTAAATTAGTGAATTTAAAGCAAGGAGGGAAAAGACCCTAATGTTGCATATATTAAAGGCCAGTTAGTTGTATAAAATATATTCTATAGTTAAGACTAGACCTACAAATTATACGAAATTTCACCACCAAGAGTATTCTAATGTTTACAGTAGTCACTCTTTTCACCTACTTTGGTACCTACTGCCTAGGTACATAATCATAAATGTGTACTTGATTATATTTCTGTACATTGCATTTTAATTGGAAATAAATATACCATTTAGCACATGAGTCTAATTAGGATATAAAGAACTTTTTTTTCAAATTTTGAGACAAAAATTACCATTCCATATGATATCAAAAGTGGCACCACACTGGTGGCGGCACCAATGACAGGAAGACAGTGAATGAAAAAGCAAACTTTCTTTCATTTTGGCCAAACAGAGTTTACTATCATAACTATCACAAACAGTGTACAATGCAAGCAATAAATTACTCAGCATGAGAAGATGTTCATATTTTCACAGCTGCATCTACTGGTGCATATCATACACATTTTGTCATCATACCTCACTGCTTTCTGTCAGGATAGGTTAATTGTTGTTTATGCAACATGTATACTATTGATTCTGTAAAGTTTAACAATATAATATCCAACATCCAGTCTGACAAAGGAATGAAAACCAGTCGGGACCAAAAGTATATCTGTCAGACAAGTGCGTCAATTTGCCCCAGATTGGGCCCTGTACAATGCCCCGGAGTGGGCCCTGTACGATGCCCCGGAGTGGGCCCTGTACGATGCCCGGAGTGGGCCCTGTACGATGCCCCAGGGTGGGCCCTGTACGATGCCCCGGAGTGGGCCCTGTACGATGCCCCGGAGTGGGCCCTGTACGATGCCCCGGAGTGGGCCCTGTACGATGCCCCAGAGTGGGCCCTGTACGATGCCCCAGAGTGGGCCCTGTACGATGCCCCAGAGTGGGCCCTGTACGATGCCCCAGAGTGGACCCTGTACGATGCCCCAGAGTGGGCCCTGTACGATGCCCCGGAGTGGGCCCTGTACGATGCCCCAGAGTGGGCCCTGTACGATGCCCCAGAGTGGGCCCTGTACGATGCCCCAGAGTGGGTCCTGTACGATGCCCCAGAGTGGACCCTGTACGATGCCCCAGAGTGGGTCCTGTACGATGCCCCAGAGTGGGTCCTGTACGATGCCCCAGAGTGGACCCTGTACGATGCCCCAGAGTGGGTCCTGTAAGATGCCCCAGAGTGGGTCCTGTACGATGCCCCAAGAGTGGGTCCTGTACTTTACCAGGAAGAGTAGAAGAGAGATAGTAATGGAAATAAATAAGCAGCTTGACATTTTGATGATTTCAGTTCTGGAAATTTTGAACACTAATTTATTATTGTGAAAACATAGACGATAAGTATAGCTTGGCCACATTGACATGAGTCTGACCTATTGATTAGCATAATTTAACAGTCGTTATATTGTCTACGTTTACCACACTGATTGTATGTTTGCATAATCTGGGAGTATCACGAAGACGCTCGAGATGTAATACAAACACAAATCTTAAATGCTGGTATTGCACGATTTGCTTGTGGAAATTGATATATTCAAAGCAAAAACCTTGTAATATATTCTTGCATAAAGGTCAGGTTCAGGTCACAATAGCCAAGCTATACTTAATCAAAGAGTGAGTCACTATTCACAGACCCTTATACTTAGATATCAAAGCATGAGAGACCAGCTCCTCTGTATGACTTAATGGAGTAATTGATCCTCCAACCATGGGTTCAAACCTTTAGTACCACTGTCAGGAACATTTTAACAAACATAACCACTAGGAAAGTGAGCTAATTTTAAGCTAGACTTTAACCATGAAAGACTGCCGTACAGTACATTTATAATCTGAGTGATGACATGTAAATCTAGATATATTACTATAAGAACATTGTTTATAAACATATAACTAATCATTGCATCACAATCTACTATACGCGACCATTATACCGCACATATGGAGACATCTATTCGTCATGCAATGACTCTTGTATTTGTTCTAAAATTACCGCAGTCAAAATCTACCGGGTAATTGCATTATTTTAATGTTTGATAACATTTTAAAATACTGGCATATTGTTTGAACTGTTTAAATGTTTGTTTAGATTTACACTCTAACTAATGAGAACTTAATGACAAAAAATCCTGAACCAACCAAGTTGCCAGGAGCCTTTATGTCATCATTGGCATTCTTTGGTATCCTTAATGTGCCAGATTTATTTATCGTATTTTAAAGACAATTTCTGATGAAGTATATCTATGAAGAAGTCATTCTTATCACATCAGCATGAAATCTTCCTCACAGGGTGCCAACAGGGTGCACTAATCCCTCATTGCAACACCGATCCAACACTAGTACTGGCTGGTGAACTTCAGACAAAACATGAGCAACCAGCATGCTTGGATTAATAATACAAACTTGATGCAAGTTAAAATGATGATAATGTTATATAGATGAGTAAGAAGTCAGAGCTACCATTATCTTGTACCCCATTGTATCTGACTAATCTAAGATAAATACACAGTCAGGCACAATATGAGGGAACATACTTGTGCAGTCAGTGGTGATACCGTGTTATATGGGAAATATTTCATAAACAATTTATTACCCAACATTATGAGACATATCACACTATCAACGATCTCCTAGCTCCTTCAGACAGTCTCTCTCAAATGTAAGAGCTCTCCAGAATTTCTTGCCAGCCCACCTCACAGCTAGAGAAATTGAATTCCAGTACCTTTGGAAATGCTTATAAGGTATTACAAATCTAAGACCAATATGCAAATATCATTGATGGATCACTTTCACCAGTTTTACACAGTTCAAGAATTGTCCGTTAGAATGCATTAAATTGACACCAGGTGGCATCCCAGCTCTCCCTAAACTACATAAACTCAGTAGTTGACAGCATTCTCCAATAAAACAGAAGCAATCAGTGCTTCAGATAGAATGTATCAATCACATGGCAACCCTTACAGGGTATGAGAGAGAGAAAAGCCAGTTTTCCATATGATGCCAAGCTTCTAGAAAGGGCAGATTGCTGGTACTATTGCCAATGTCACAGAAGAACAAGGTAATCTTAGATAGTATTTGAACCTGGATCACATGAGTGTAAAGCAAGCACCATTAGAATTCACTGCTGTAAACCTGGTCCTGACCTCTGGAAACACCTCAATATGAGTTCTCGAAACACCTCAATATGAGTTCTCGAAACACCTCAATATGAGTTCTCGAAACACCTCAATATGAGTTCTCGAAACACCTCAACATGAGTTCTTGAAACTCCTCAATATGAGTTCTCGAAACACCTCAATATGAGTTCTCGAAACACCTCAATATGAGTTCTCGAAACACCTCAATATGAGTTCAATCACGAAACACCTCAATATGAGTTCTCGAAACTCCTCAATATGAGTTCTCGAAACACCTCAATATGAGTTCTCGAAACACCTCAATATGAGTTCTCGAAACACCCAATATGAGTTCAATCACGAAACACCTCAATATGAGTTCTCGAAACACCTCAATATGAGTTCAATCACGAAACACCTCAATATGAGTTCAATCACGAAACACCTCAATATGAGTTCAATCACGAAACACCTCAATATGAGTTCTCGAAACTCCTCAATATGAGTTCTCGAAACACCTCAATATGAGTTCAATCACGAAACACCTCAATATGAGTTCTCGAAACACCTCAATATGAGTTCTCGAAACACCTCAATATGAGTTCTCGAAACACCTCAATATGAGTTCAATCACATCTCAAATACTGCCATATGTCCAGCAGTTCATTTCCATTTGGAGGCGGGATTCAACATTGGCATAAAAACAAATAGAAAATATTGTTTTGAAATTATTACAGTAAAATATAATCAATTTCAACTTGAGTTTTTTTTTCTCAAATTCAGAATCTTGTTTGAGCAAAACCTCAATTTGAGATGAGATTTCTACTTGAGATGCATCCGGAAATTTTGTGCCAGGGAATTGAGTGTTAATCTCATTGAAAGTTAAACGTTCATGCAATCCCCAGCATACATAACAGCATGTACTGGAATGCAATTTGAATTTTTTTTTTCTATAACGAAATGGTTAAAACACACGCAAGGAATATACCTGTCATTGAATTCATCAGCGTAAAATAATGTGTGTACATGAGAGATGGGTGGGGTAGGTAAATCCTGTATCAAACAACAATCATAGAACTCTCACACCACTTATACCACAACAAGTCTGCTTTCTTCATCAGCCTGATTCATAGATTGTGATTGTGCTACTGTTTCATTTAATTTCAATGGGACGAAATTTCATGCTTTCGGTAAAAAAGATTATTTCGATAGGACATTAATTAGTGGATTTTGCATAATTTCAGGTAAAAAATAAAAGGGTTAACATTTTTGTTCCATGGGAATTGATTTTGTGGTTGAAGGTGAACCATGAAATCCATGAAATTAAAACCCCCAGGAAAATTCATGATTTTACTGTAAATTTATAGTACCAGTATAACTGAGGGGTATAGTACGATTGCTGAATGGTGGTGCTGTATGGCAGTGCTTTCAACAAGCAGTACAGTTATTAATTACCAGACACTTCTATATTACCTGACACTTCTATATTACCTGACACTTCTATATTACCGGACACTTCTATATTACCTGACACTTCTATATTACCTGACACTTCTATATTACCTGACACTTCTATATTACCAGACACTTCTATATTACCTGACAATTCTATATTACCAGACACTTCTATATTACCCGACACTTCTATATTGCCCGACACTTTTATATTACCTGACAATTCTATATTACCCGACACTTCTATATTACCTGACAATTCTATATAACCGGACACTTCTATATTACCTGACACTTCTATATTGCCCGACACTTCTATATTGCCCGACACTTCTATATTACCTGACAATTCTATATTACCCGACACTTCTATATTACCTTACACTTCTATATTACCCGACACTTCTATATTACCCGACACTTCTATATTGCCTGACACTTCTATATTGCCTGACACTTCTATATTGCCCGACACTTCTATATTACCCGACACTTCTATATTACCTGACACTTCTATATTATTTTACACTTCTATATTACCTGACACTTCTATATTACCTGACACTTCTATATTATCTTACACTTCTATATTACCTGACACTTCTATATAAGCTGACACTTCTATATTACCTGACAATTCTATATTACCCGACACTTCTATATTACCTGACACTTCTATATTACCCAACACTTCTATATTACACGACACTTCTATATTTACAGACACTATATTACTAGAGTCATAAAATCAGTGAGATTGCACTTTGGCTTTATCAGAATCAGCACCATGAAATAGCTTACTGAAATAAATCAGAGACCATTATGCCTCACAAGTTTATTCTTCACTTCTCTGAGCAGACATTTTATTCCCATCAGAGCAGACATTCCATTGTTCTGAGCAAGCGTTTCATAATACTTCTAGCAGATGCAAGTTTTTTTCCTTTTTTGCAACTTCTTGGACAGGGCCCTTACTACTATCCCAGTGACTTTTAAGTGAAACAATACCAGTATTTTGATGACATGGGAAACCCATTTTATAGAATTAGTATTTGGGAAACTGCATAAATTAAGAAAAATACTTTTTTTTTCCTGGAGAAGGCACCTTACAAAACAGCTAGCTCCCTTAGTACTGAATCTGACAGAAAATTATGTTATTTCCCCCAATCAGAAAATTTTATTCCTCTGTCGCCAATAAATGTCTTAGAACATCTTCCAGGTACATTAAGGGATAAAATCATTCAGAAAGATGCAGTACAGAAAATCGAGCAGAAAATAGAGCAATTACAAATAGTGTGACAAGTATTCATTTTCTACTCAGATTTACATCAGCGTACTGTGTTTAACATGTCTTTAGATGTCATACTTCAGTACACAAAGCAGTGTAACATAATGAAAGAAATAGCAATGCAATTTCATAGATGGGTTGATTCATAATTTGCAACATTTAAGATCTATCCCCACAGACATGTGTACAAGTCATAAACACATAGCATGAGGAAAGCATTATCATCTCTTTATGAAATAACTATAAATCCTTGACAAGTTTTGTGAATACTTGTCTAGAGAAATATGCATTTAAAATTCCCCCAAGTTCCAAGATAAATGACAAGTACATGTATTAAACATGTTATTGGCAATGTACCTGACTCTACACACCTCATTCCAGCAATATTTCATCCTCAATTTATTTCTCATTATCAGTTTAACTTAATATCTCTAGTTTCCAGGAACATGAATTCCTCAAACAGGAATGCATTCCTCAGACATTTTACTCTCACTGCAGCTATAGTCTCACTGCAGCTATAGTCTCACTGCAGCTATAGTCTCACTGCAGCTATAGTCTCACTGCAGCTATAGTCTCACTGCAGCTATAGTCTCACTGCAGCTATACTCTCACTGCAGCTATAGTCTCACTGCAGCTATAGTCTCACTGCAGCTATACTCTCACTGCAGCTATACTCTCACTGCAGCTATAGTCTCACTGCAGCTATACTCTCACTGCAGCTATACTCTCACTGCAGCTATAGTCTCACTGCAGCTATACTCTCACTGCAGCTATACTCTCACTGCAGCTATAGTCTCACTGCAGCTATACTCTCACTGCAGCTATACTCTCACTGCAGCTATAGTCTCACTGCAGCTATAGTCTCACTGCAGTTATAGTCTCACTGCAGCTAAACTCTCACTGCAGCTATACTCTCACTGCAGCTATAGTCTCACTGCAGCTATAGTCTCACTGCAGCTATAGTCTCATGGCAGATATACTCTCACTGCAGCTATACTCTCATGGCAGCTATAGTCTCACTGCAGCTATACTCTCACTGCAGCTATACTCTTACTGCAGCTATAGTCTCACTGCAGCTATACTCTCACTGCAGCTATAGTCTCACTGCAGCTATACTCTCACTGCAGCTATACTCTCACTGCAGCAATAGTCTCACTGCAGCTATACTCTCACTGCAGCTATAGTCTCACTGCAGCTATAGTCTCACTGCAGCTATACTCTCACTGCAGCTATAGTCTCACTGCAGCTATAGTCTCATGGCAGCAATACTCTCATGGCAGCTATACTGTCATGGCAGCTATAGTCTCACTGCAGCTATAGTCTCACTGCAGCTATACTCTCACTGCAGCTATAGTCTCACTGCAGCTATACTCTCACTGCAGCTATACTCTCACTGCAGCTATAGGCATGCAGGCTATGTAGTACCTGGTGATGGCCCCATATCGGTTATCTGACCATGTTGCTACAAGCTTATCTGACCATGTTGCTACAAGCTTATCTGACCATGTTGCTACAAGCTTATCTGACCATGTTGCTTCAAGCTTATCTGACCATGTTGCTACAAGCTTATCTGACCATGTTGCTACAAGCTTATCTGACCATGTTGCTACAAGCTTATCTGACCATGTTGCTACAAGCTTATCTGACCATGTTGCTACAAGCTTATCTGACCATGTTGCTACAAGCTTATCTGACCATGTTGCTTCAAGCTTATCTGACCATGTTGCTACAAGCTTATCTGACCATGTTGCTACAAGCTTATCTGACCATGTTGCTACAAGCTTATCTGACCATGTTGCTACAAGCTTATCTGACCATGTTGCTACTTCAAGACCACCTCAATACCAAGACTACTTTGTATTAAATAATGCTCATCATATTGACACATAAGATATACAACATACACGTCTGTATTAAATAATGCTCATCATATTGACACATAAGATATACAACATACACGTCTGTATTAAATAATGTGCATCATATTGACACATAAGATATACAACATACACGTCTGTATTAAATAATGTGCATCATATTGACACATAAGATATACAACATACACGTCTGTATTAAATAATGTGCATCATATTGACACATAAGATATACAACATACACGTCTGTATTAAATAATGTGCATCATATTGACACATAAGATATACAACATACACGTCTGTATTAAATAATGTGCATCATATTGACACATAAGATATACAACATACACGTCTGTATTAAATAATGCTCATCATATTGACACATAAGATATACAACATACACGTCTGTATTAAATAATGTGCATCATATTGACACATAAGATATACAACATACACGTCTGTATTAAATAATGTGCATCATATTGACACATAAGATATACAACATACACGTCTGTATTAAATAATGTGCATCATATTGACACATAAGATATACAACATACACGTCTGTATTAAATAATGTGCATCATATTGACACATAAGATATACAACATACACGTCTGTATTAAATAATGTGCATCATATTGACACATAAGATATACAACATACACGTCTGTATTAAATAATGCTCATCATATTGACACATAAGATATACAACATACACGTCTGTATTAAATAATGTGCATCATATTGACACATAAGATATACAACATACACGTCTGTATTAAATAATGTGCATCATATTGACACATAAGATATACAACATACACGTCTGTATTAAATAATGTGCATCATATTGACACATAAGATATACAACATACACGTCTGTATTAAATAATGTGCATCATATTGACACATAAGATATACAACATACACGTCTGTATTAAATAATGTGCATCATATTGACACATAAGATATACAACATACACGTCTGTATTAAATAATGCTCATCATATTGACACATAAGATATACAACATACACGTCTGTATTGAATAATGCTCATCATATTGACACATAAGATATACAACATACACGTCTGTATTAAATAATGTGCATCATATTGACACATAAGATATACAACATACACGTCTGTATTAAATAATGCTCATCATATTGACACATAAGATATACAACATACACGTCTGTATTAAATAATGCTCATCATATTGACACATAAGATATACAACATACACGTCTGTATTAAATAATGCTCATCATATTGACACATAAGATATACAACATACACGTCTGTATTAAATAATGCTCATCATATTGACACATAAGATATACAACATACACGTCGGGTATGAGAATTGAACAAAATTCTCATGTATCAGTCACAAGATGTGTAGTAAATTATTTTCAATGAACAGTTCATGTTATTACCTCCCTTTCCTCAAAAATGCAGTTTATAAAAAAATGCAGATTCTACCATTAAACATTTCTGCTAAGTCCTTAATTGATGGCCATGAGACATTAAGTATGTTAAGGTCTACCGGAAGTCCTCAACTTGCCATATCTTTGATTTACAATAAATAATCTCAAAAAGTCATATTAATATTTGAAAACTATGAAGATTTGAGGAAAAAAACTCGGATTTCAATTAAGATATTCTGAGAGTTAAACATTATGACTAATGTAGATTGATTTGCAGATGTAGGGATTAGAAGTAACTGGCTGGAGACACAATTTGCACCACTTGATATCATAGTAAGTGATACAGTTACTATCATCAGTTAAAATTGTTGGTCATGCGTGCTTTATAAAATTACAGAAAACACAGAGACATCAAGAGCTGTTTAAATGTCTAAACAAAGCATTAAGCACACATTTATCTCTTTTTAACCACTCAATGAATGTAAGGACTCACATTTTTACATCTCTAACAATTCAACAACACCTTATAGTGGAGTGTTTTACACTGGTCCGCTCTCTCGTATCACATCTATTTTATATGCACTCTCCGATATTTTAGATATTCTTCGACCTTTTGATACAAATTGAAAAGTAAAAGGTAAAATGAGATTTTAAGTATATTGATAAATTTTCAAAGCCAGATATCAATAAAATATTCAATTTCACTTTGAACGCTTTGTATCATTAGTTCAAGTGGTAAAATTTCCATTTTTAAACTTTCATTTAATACCTTAGTGAGAGGATCTGACAAATCATATATCTTAAACTTTCAGAAATTACAGAAATCAAAGATACTAATACAAGTCAAAGAAAATTTTAAAAGCAATATAAAGATATAGATCACTGATGAAAGAAATCAACACTTATAATATTTTTTCAGGCCACACATAAACAAATCATTGCTTGTTGTATCGATTCTACCTATTTGCATCATTTGTGACGAAAAACAGGAAAAAAGAAGTTATCACATACGCTAATCAAGGATTTTCTGTACTTAGCAGAAGTACTAATGAATTTAAAGAAAATTTTACCCTTCATTCAGAATTCATACAGAATTCATAAGGTAAAAATGTGGCTGTTTGCGATATTTCAGGGTCAAGAGGTCATTTAAATAATAAAATGAAATTCTTGTACAAAGTAAAGCAACCTGTATAAACTAAATGTTTGGAGAATGACAATTCTTGCAGAGAACCAACAATTTATTGAACAAGTTGCTGAGGCATAGTTATATCTGGGACCACTGGTAATGTTATGTAAAACACATGATTCCAATAAGTTCAACCTCAGAGATAATAACAGAAACCAGTTCATCCCCTGACTTGCAGAAACGTTTAAGCGGACTTCACAGTTGGACAAACGGTCATTGGCATTTAGTCCCAGAGTCTGACACCTTTCTTATATTTTGTCTAATTTATCTCCATTAAAGTTTGATAGATTTATGGTCGAGTTTGTGAGCTACCTTAGTGCATGTAAAGCAAAGCTAGATATTAATCTAACTGTACCCATATATAAGTGATTTATAATGCAAGCAACAGGCTGGAGGCCAAACATATGTGCTGTACATTTCAAATGATCAATTCATATAATGCAACCTACATGCATCAATGCCATATATACATGCACATCACCAGGAAATATGTGCATGAGAGTTTCAGAATTATATACTTGTATGCCGGCACTATGGACAAAAATATTCCAAACTCTTTTAAAGTAACAACGTAACATGACATATGACGCCAATATGACACATTTGATTCTGCGATACTGAAACTTTTTTTAACTTAAACATTCATTTAAAATAGTCTATGAGCTTTTTATGATGCAAGTCTCATTGAGGAAACACGTTCCCTAAACTTGCATGCAAATACTCAATGTACAAAATCTACCTGTATTATACCAATATACAGTCCAGTTAGGATAATAATCCAGTGACACAGTGGAACAATCCACTAGTATGGTGTAATCAAAGTACTGACAGGCTGGCGAACTGCAAAGGGACAATCATCTTTTCAAGTAATATAACATCAAGTGGTTTTCAAGTCGAAAGATAGGTAAGTGCTGGACGAAAAATAAAAAATTAAAGAAAAATAAAAATTTTGAAGCCGCCGTGATTCGATCGCTGGACCTTTTAAACCCAGGGGGGCGCTTGTGACAGGTTAAATTCCAATCCATACCGTACCTTGTTTACAGGCGAAAATCAAAACAAACTGTTAAAAAAGTTTAACGGACAAGATATAAAAAAAAATTCTCAACAGATATGAGGACAAATTTCGTATATTGCGCTAATTTAAGTGCTGGACGAAAAATATACAAAATTTGGAGCCGCCATTATCCAATCGCAGGACCATAGCATCAGAAAATTACTAAGCGAGAATTTTGGAGAATGTTGGAGAATTTTGAACTAAATAATCTTACATAATAAAATCATTGATGCAAGCGCTATATCGCATTCGTAACACATAGTAATAATTATCAACGCCTTTACACCTTTCATTTCTTTTAATTTCATACAATTTCCTTCCATTACAAGAAGAAACTAATATATTACAATCGAACAGATTAAACAAGATGAAACAAGGAAAGTTTAATGTTCTAACATTGCAAAACTGATTAACGAGGAGGAACTATTTTCATTGAGTGTATAGATTCTGTGTTGTCAGTTTTGGGAGTAAATGCATCTTTGTAGAATTCATTTTTTGGCATTGTAATAGGTCTGGCGACATCAACAGCCTAAAAACAAGTATAAAGGATTATACTTAGATTGCTTAACAGCAAGATTTACGGCCATATTTACAAATTTTACCCAATTAGAATAGGAGAACAATAAACTGAAGCCAATGTTTTAAACATTTAGCAACATTCCAATGTTTTTCTAACAGTTTTTGTTTTTCAAAATTCCACTTTGATTGATAGTTACAAAAGCTCCTACTTTCAATCTTGGCAACCTCTGATAACATATTCACTTTCACTCCCATAAAGCATTTTCACCACTTCATAAAACCCAACAAGAGATAAAGCAGGTATCTAAAAATGAAAACACAAAAAAATCTAAGGCAAAAAGTGATATAGTTGTTCAAAGTAAAATCCTACAAGAGGGGATTACACACCCAAGATGGCCCACTTTTAACTATCGTCATGGTGTTCAATAGTGCCCCGAGTTTATGGCATTAAAAAGCTAACTTTCATATCAAAGCATTATGAAGTTTATTGCCAGAATGTTTGTCTATTACAGCTCTTATGACACAGAAATAGTCCATCACAAAATATAAATCAAATACAAAATTGGCAATAAAAACCCTGGCCTTGCCTATAATATTATTATTAAAGTTGACCACCCTTAAGTTTGTATCTAATCGTTCCCATTGGCCTAAATTTGAAATGTGAATCTTATCTGCAGCATTTAGGGGACAAATACCAAGAATGATCTCCCGTGATAACATGTCTTGTTAAGTCTATTTCCATCATATTCCAGGATTGTCTCCCCTTCATACTGACTTTTTTAAATGATTGAAGAATGTTAACATAGGGACATGAAACAATTTACCAGCGGAGTTTTTAATGATTCAATAAGTGCTGTACCATGTGTGTGTTATCCATCCTATTGGAGGGGTTAGGACAAATGAAGATTATTTCATACTGGCCTTAGAAATATAAAAATATTTAGCGAAGTTACAAAACATGAAATGGAAATCTTATGAAATAATTTCATAATTTCTTATACAAGATAAAGCTGCCAAGAAGTATGCATTGAAAATACATTAGTAGGATAAAATGGTGGAGGAGAAAATTTCTCAAGATTTTCTAGGAAATTCTTCTTTGATATACAATAGCTATGAACTAAGGAAACTTGCATTTTTTGTAGGAATTCATCAATTTATCAGGGATATCCTCTCACACAGCTGCAGCAGGGAAAGTGAACTAGGTACTTAAAGCGTAAATCACCAAACAAACTCTTATTACTACATTATTGTTCACAATATTGCAGCAGATAAAATGCATGTGCAAGAGAATCTGGAAAAAAAACCCAGAAGAAATCACAATAATACACCAGACAGACCTGAATAAAACAACCACCCATCTTAAGCTGCGAGTCAATATAGTGAAAACACAAAATCAGCATTTTTAGATGAATTAGCCTGGGTAAGACTATTTCCTGAGTAAAACATTCATATTTATGTCCCTTGACATGCTGTTTAAAATAGATCACATCATATATTCATTTTTCAAAGAAGAGGGTAAGAAAACTAAATTCAAACAGAATTTTAAGGGACTCCACTCCAGTTGGTAAATTGCAAAATTTATCAAAAAGATCTCTTAAAATCGCATAAATTAGTTTGGCTACACCTACCTAATACATTTATATACGAATCTTGACTTATTCATCTCGAAGAAAAATAATCGCATAATGTCGGTTTATTAAATTTAAAAACCAAATTTGAAAACATCTATTGCATAACTAACGCATATGTATTCATGTATTCAACGTTAGAAGCATAGGGTGGTGTTTAAATGCCGAGAAAAACCGTTACCTAATTAGCGGACGGTAAAATATGTTCGGTATAGTTTTTATCAAAATGTAAATTGTATGTAAGAATACTTTATGCATTCGTTAAAGTATATATAAAGTTATAGTTTTGTGATTAAAATGTCTTCAAAAATGTGTTTTATCATCGAAATGGATATTAGTCCCTTTAACAATATGACTAGACTTCTGTATTATGAATTGATACCATAATTTAACTTATCCCGCCATTACTGCACCACCCTATTGTGCGCCATGATATTACATAAATTCTTCTCACCCGACAATGAAGTCAGGGGACTTAATAAATATTCAATAAAACTTCACAAAATCAGGGATAATCACAGGATACCATAGAAAGTCATAAATACAGTTTATTGAATCAGGTACATTATAATACAATAAATGAGAGGGTTTGAATTTCATATAATGATAGTTTACTATCAGTGTCAGCAAAGTCTGTCCCATCTGTATGGACAATATTTGTATTCATCAAGACAAAGTCAAACCGCAATAAATTGAAAACTGATGTTTTTATCATTGAGGTATGAGAAGGATTTTGTTGTCAAAACATTTACTTATGAATAAAACTTTTCAGATTTTTTTTCTTTGTAATTTCATTCAAAATTCATACTATAAAACATAGATCGTGTAAAGCATTCCATTTGAATTTTACAACTGCATATTATAAACAAAGACCTAAATTACAGTAATTTAGGTCTTTGTAATAAAGAATGAATTTTTGAATCTGAATGGTTATGCGTTTTGCTCAAGTTTTTAACTTTTTTACCATACTTCAAGCGTCTAGAAGGCAATGACCTAACCCGAGTTGTTGCAAGTTCTAAGCTGTATTTTTTTACAAATTATGTAATGGTATGAGGTGCACTATAAACACTTAAATCATTGGCATGAATTTCCGAAGAATTTATAGAGATGGCATAAATATCTCGAAATAGCATAAACTTCTTGCAGAAATTGATGCCGAGTCTAGCAAATAGCCTTTATTTGCCAGTCTGAAATATGGCAGGCATATATGTTTGTACCTCCACCCGGATTTGAACCCAAATCGCAAGATTAGACGGCAAGCACAAACCACTGAGCTATGGAGGCACATATATTCCACAAAACTTGTCATACATGCATGTTCATGCATAAAAGTCGAAGACTAGGTGAATTTATTCACACTAAACCTGGTTCAGAGGTAGCAGACAAATGAGTTCAGATAAATTGTAGAGATAACAAAATATCAACACTAGGAATGAATTGTTACAGTTTTGTACCCAATAAAAACTTGTGCTACCTATGATAAGCATAATTAAGCACCACTTAGACATAAAGCCAAACAAGTTGAGAACACTATTGACTACTGCTAACTCAGTAGCTTCAAGAGAAGTATTGTAAGATGCATAATGAAACATTGACTCAGCCCTGTGAGCTTGAAGATCTGTGAATATAATCATCTTTGTACTGGTACAAAGTCTGCAACATTACTTACACAACATGATAGAGTTCTGCAAATTGTATGTGCAAGTATAAATATAGAACCATTGATCTGTAATTTTTGCAACTGAAATTCAAAATTTGCTAAACGTATATAACCAGTATATTCCTTTTATATACCTCTAGTAAAATTTCTCGTCTTCATTGGTCTTTATATAATGCTGAAAATTTTACTGAAAAAATCTACAAATGAGAAAAATTGCTGAAACTTATTAAACAGCATGTGTCACTTCCACGGCCCAAATAAAGTCAGTTACCAAGGAAACTTGACTCAATCTTAGATTTCATTGTTCATACCACATAAAACATCAAAAGTCAAAATCATAGCCTAATTGTTGCTGAAAGGGAGTTGATATCTACGCTAAAATGTTGCTGTTTCAACTTTTTAGGACTTAAAATGTTTCATGAAAGCTATTCTTTTTTCAGAACTGACTTTGTAATGCTTTCAACACATGCATCTGTTTTCTATTATAGAGCACTATTTACTAAACATTTAGTATCAAAGATATTCTATCAATATCTGATAACTACTGAGCCCGAAGCGTTTAATTTGTGTAACCTAATAAGGCTGTATTTGATGATTTCATGCCTTTTATCCGTTAAAACTATTAGCGGTGGTGTTATTTTACATAACTAGCAGTAACTTTTATATAAAAGTTTGTAATAAAATACAGACAAAACATTTTGAAAGCAGAGATCAATGCTGCAAGATGAGATAATGGGAATGGTAGATTGAGATTGTAGGATAATCTCAGTTAATACATGATAATCTGATATCCCGACAGATAATCTATGTACTTACAACTTAACGAGATTATGTTTGTTTCTATATTGCTGAATATTCTGTTAAAATCAAACTCACAATGGTATTAAGTTCCTTTCAACTTTTATCCAGTTATCAGATTATTGCAATGTAATAATTGAGGATTAGGTAACTACAAGTTTAGCTTACTGACTGATTTGTCATGGAACATGTGCATACTTTTATGCTTCTGCCAAGATTTGAACCTTTGAATCTATGTGTTATATTCATCTTCAGTGTGCCATTCATTGCTGGTACAGATGGTCAAGCATTTAGACTTTCACCAGACAGATCCTGGTGCCATTCATTGCTGGTACAGATGGTCAAGCATTTAGACTTTCACCAGACAGATCCTGGTGCCATTCATTGCTGGTAGAGATGGTCAAGCATTTAGACTTTCACCAGACAGATCCTGGTGCGATTCCTCAGCTTGGTAAGATTATGTTTCTCAAATTGAGAGTGACTACGGTCTAGTAAGGTGACTACATTGTATACTGAGTAGATTTTATAGCTGACAGTATGAAGGGGAAGCAGATACTGTAACTCAGTGTAACTGGCATATCGAGAATCCCATACAAACACTCCAACAGTAGACCAACTGTAGATAATGAACAATTCTCAGTACCAAATATTGGCACAGAACTCTCACAACATTAAGCATCAAATTAATTGGATGAAGAGGTTACAATTAATGATTATTCCCACAATTAATTGCTTAGTTACATTTACACAAGTTATACTGAGTCTGTATTCCATTATATACCTGTATAACATACATCTAAATGTTTTACATCATTATATATCAATTAAGTTGGCACCAATAAACAACTTTGGTAAACAGTAAAGCCGAGTATGCCAGTACCAACAGCCAGGTAAGATTCGATAACTAATGAATTCAGACACTCAGGTAGATCAAGTATGTGAATTATAATGATAATATACTACAAATATTCTGTGGAATCTTTGCTGACAAAGATTGAATCACTATCCAGAATCACAATCTATTCTAATCTTATACTCTAAGAATTAATATCAAGGGCTCCGTGCAAAATATGGTAACTACATCAATTTATAGAGGCAATGAACCATAGTTTTTCGTGGAGCCCTCATAATTCAGAAAGAGCTAGGAGCGCATCCTGATTCCTTGTATAGCACAAAATTGCTGGCCTTATCCCTCCAATTTGGAGGCCATTATGACCAAAAAGGCAGGGAAAAGCCAGATGTTGAACACAAACATTCAACAATCCTTCATTTAATGCAGATATGGGTGGGTACCTTAATGGCTCACTAAAATAACTAGCATAGAGATGGCCTTGTTACCGGAGTAATGAACTATAATGGTTGGTAATATATAGGCAAAGAGGTCGGAATGTTAGATTAAAGGGTTAAGCAATGAATTGAGACACTCAGTGATTGATAATCAACCTGCCGCAGTTACTGACTGATACTTTTAAAACTGATAGACAAACTTGTTAGTATTTATTTCAATAATTTGAACATCGAATAACATGAGTGACAGTGAAAATTAACATTATTCATTTTATCAGAGGGGAAACTTGAGACCCCCATTGTGATCAAAATGAAACCCATTAAGGGTTGCATTACTAAAAAGGTGTGCTCCCCTCAACTTGACCCCTAACACTAAAAGGTTGGTATCTAATGTATGAACAACATTCAATACAAAGCAGCCAATGTGATACAGGCCATTAGACTATCTTCCAAATCTTTATTTCTTAAAAAGGGCAGGGAGAATTTTTTTAATGCTTCAAATATGGTTAAATTTGTCGAGGTGTTTGCAGCACTTTTAGTTGTTGATCATAGTTTTAAAGAAAGTTAATGTTATATCAAGTAGCATAAAAAGATGACAATTTAGCATATCATAATCATCAAGCATTTTTCACTTTGGCCTCAAGTTGTGGAAGAATTCCTAATTACTTTTTATTTTAAATGTGTATGTTATTCTCAGAGCAATTTCAATATTATGCCAACAAACAAACAATAAATAAATTGATCACTCACGGAAGAAAGCCATTATTGGTTCAAGCAGATATATTGATCACATCAAGTAATTTATCATATTTCCATTAAGTGGAGATTTCAGAAAGTAATGAAATCAGAGTGTTTTCCTTTACTGTGGGATTATATAGCCATATGTCCCCGAGTGACACTACGTGATAAATAATGGTAGGAGCATCAGCCCCTATTGTACCGGAATGAAAAGATGGTATTTCCCATGTGTCTGACCCCATTGATCACTTAAAAGAGCTTGGTGCGCATCTAAACCCTGATAGAATGTGCCAAAGTGCAATAATGAACACTAGATATACAGTGACATTGTGTCAATAGTTGGAAGGTGATGCTATAAACAAGTTAGCACATTCAATATGGTGGTGTTGTTGTTTGACCACACTGTGACAGGGAAACAACACTTGACGGGACATATTTCACACACCAGATATCAACAATGTCATTCAGTCAATTAAGTCTTTATACTATTGTAATTTATATAAAATGAGAGGACACCATTAATTGTCAACACCATGGGAGCTTATTTAATAAATTAGGTTTACTAGTACAAGTATTTCACTCCAGTGTGCCACTATTGCCATATACAGTCCAACCTGCCTTAACGGTCACCTTTAATCGGCGGTCACCTGGTGTAAACGGTCAGTTTCTGACGCCCCCAACGAAATTTGTTCTATTTTACACGTTGATTTAGCGGTCACCTGCTGTCCGCGGTCAGCGGTCACCAAAATTGCTTCCCAAATACTCAATATGGCCCTATTAGGCGGCCAGGCGCCGGTCCGGCGCCGATCCGGCGGCCATCTATATATAGCTTGAATCATCCGTGGTAATTTCAAACCCTTGTCAAAGAAAACAATCATCAGTTTAAACATCCAAGTCTGCAGGTGGTCATTGTTTATAATCCGCAATAAACAACTTGACATGAAAAATAACTTGTTAATTGCGTAAGGCAGTCGAAGTACTCGGGTTTTTCCGTTGACCGCAGATTGATGACACGCAAACAAGATGAACCTTCTTTTACAACCATTCGAGTTACAACCATTCGGGTACATGGGCGTTGTCTAATAAATGGGCGGAGCTATTAATACATATTCATATCATGGGCTATTTTGTAGGCATGAGACCGCTAAATATTGTTACACGTACTGGTAACTGTAACGTTCAAGAACGAGATGGAAGTTAATATTTTTTTAATTTAAATATAGAAATATTAATTTTCTTAATAATATGAGTTCCTTTATCAGAATCAAGCCTTATTTTATTTAGAAGACATTGTTTATTTTTGTTGTTGTTACAACTTCAATAGATCTGTACTTACATTTCATGGTCGGGCCACAGGGATTAGGCTCATTGAGTCGAATTATTATAGTACGTCAATATGGCCATATTTTCGACTCATTGAGCCAAATCCCTGTGATTCGGACAAATAAAACAATTACTGGTAACCGACCAATAACCGAAGAAAATGAAGATTTTCCCCAATTTTTTCTTTAAAACTATTTTTTACAAAAATCTAGTTAAAAATTGCTGCTTATGTGTAGAATAACATTACATATTTACTATTATTTATGGGCGTAGAAGTCAGGGGACAGGATGACGAGCTACCCGATCGCGAAGCCAGGACAAGTTTGCAAGATAGTTTGATCAATAGTTCTGAACGCATTTATATTTTACGGCCTATAATAGTCCCGTTCTTGCTATATCGTTCTCTGTTGATGGTGAAAATAATATGAATACTGCTGGTATGTGTTTAAACAAAGTTTGCGCTAGATAGAAAACTCAGCCCATGTTGCATTTAAGGGCGCAGTATATTATTATACGCTTATAACTTGAATATACAGTAGTCATGATGGTGCCCCATCTCCCTAATGTTCGCCCCAACTGTCCTCACACATGTCTTACGCCTCTCCTATTATTTTTCATGTTATTTGTATTTTTACTGAAGCCTTTACGCCTGTAAACTGTTACTTTACTTTTTTATACCTTATTGCAAGCTGCAGCATGTTATCCTGGATCCATATGATATGTTGGAAATAAACGTACATTGTTCTTATTATATTCTGGATGTGTACTGGTATTTACTTTACTTATTAAAATATGGTCTGTTAAATAGTATTAGCTTCCTGATCAGACCAGTTCAAAGACTGGGAAGGAACAACATTTTGGAGGAATACCAATGGCGATTTCGGTTAAAATCCATACCGATGAATACGTCGCATATAAATCACTAATAGTGGGCTTGAAAAATCAACAACATACTAGAATATATTTTCCAGACAAAGATATATGTATATCAACGAGAGAAATTTAAAATTGGGAGGTAGGTACAAATAAAAGAAAACATACATGATAGTTTAGTGGCTATATAATATCAAACTGCATTTGTACATATAAATATGACACTTATCGGTTACTTTCATAAAATAGCCCAGCTAATTTGATGTCATTCAAGAACCTGTATACAATACGACAGCAACAAATCAAGTACACTTTATACAATGTGCAGAAACCATTCAAGTACCCTGCATACAATATCACAATAACCATTCAAGTACTCTGCATACACTATCAATACTCTGACTGCAATATGACAGTAACCGCTTCAGCACCAAGATTGTTATATGACAGTAACCATTCCGGTACCCTGACTGCAATATGACAGTAAACATTCCGGTACCCTGACTGCAATATGACAGTAACCGCTTCAGCACCAAGATTGTACTATGACAGTAACCATTCCGATACTCTGACTGCAATATGACAGCAACCACTTCAGCAAAAAGATTGTAATATGACAGTAACCGCTTCAGCACCAAGATTGTAATATGAAATTAACCATTCCAGTACCCTGACTGTGATATGACAGTAACCATTCCAGTACCCAGACTGTAATATGACATTAACCATTCCAGTATCAAGACTGTAATATGACAGAAACCATTCCAGTACCTATACTGTAATATGACAGTAACCATTAAAGTACCCGACTGTAATATGACCGTAACCATCCCAGTACCAAGACTGTAATATGACAGTGACCGTTCCAGTACCCTGACTTTAATATGACAGTAACCATTCCAGTACCCTGACTGTAATATGACAGTAACTATTCCAGTACGCAGACTGTAATATGACAGTAACTATTCCGGTACCAAGACTGTAATATGAGAGTAACCGTTCCGGTACACAGACGGTAATATGTCAGTAACAGTTCCAGTACCAAGACTGTAATATGACAGTGACCGTTCCAGTACCAAGACTGTAATATGACAGTAACTATTCCAGTACGCAGACTGTAATATGACAGTAACTATTCCGGTACCAAGACTGTAATATGACAGTAACCGTTCCCGTACCCTGACTGTAATATGACAGTAACCATTCAAGTACCAAGACTGTAATATGACAGTGACCGTTCCAGTACCCTGACTGTAATATGACAGTAACCATTCCAGTACCCTGACTGTACTATGACAGTAACCATTCCAGTACCAAGACATTAATATGACAGTAACCATTCCAGTACAAAGATTGCAAAATGACATTAACCATTCCAGTACCCAGACTGGAACATGACATTAACCATTCCAGTACCAAGAAAATAATATGACAGTAACCATTCCAGTTCCCAGACTGAAATATGACATTAACCATTCCAGTATTCTGACTGTAATATGACATTAACCATTCAAGTACCATGACTGTAATATGACAGTAACCGTTCCGGTACCAAGACTGTAATATGACATTAACCATTACAGTACCCAGACTGATATATGACACTAACCATTCCAGTACCCTGAGTGTAATATGACAGTAACCATTCCGGTACCAAGACTGTAATATGACAGTAACCATTCCGTTACCAAGACTGTAATATGACATTAACCATTACAGTACCCAGACTGGAATATGACACTAACCATTCCAGTACCCTGAGTGTAATATGACAGTAACCATTTCAGTACCAAGACGGTAATATGACGGTAACCATTCCAGTACCAAGATCGTAATATGACGGTAACCATTCCAGTACCAAGACAGTAATATGACAGTTACCATTCAAGTACCAAGACAGTTATATGACAGTAACCATTCCAGTACCCAGACTGTAATATGACATTAACCATTCCAGTATCAAGACTGTAGCCTGACAATAACCATTCCAGTACCCAAACTGAAACATGACATTAACCATTCCAGTACCAAGACAATAATATGACAGTAATCATGCCAGTGCCAGAACTGAAATGTGACATTAACCATTCCAGTACCCTGATTGTAATATGACATTAACCATTACAGTACCCAGACTGGAATATGACAGTAACCATTCCAATACACTGAATGTAATATTACAGTAACCATTCCGGTACCAAGACTGTAATATGACAGTAACCATTCCAGTACCAAGATTGTAATATGACAGTAACCATTCCAGTACCTAGATTGGAATATGACAGTAACCATTCCAGTACCAAGACAGTAATATGACAGTAACCATTCCAGTACCAAGACTGGAATATGACATTAACCATTCCAGTATCAAGACTGTAATATTACATTAATCATTCCAGTACCAAGACTGTAACATGACATTAACCATTCCAGTACCAAGACTGGAATATGACATAAATCATTCCAGTACCAAGACTGTAATATGACATTAACCATTCCAGTATCAAAACTGTAATATGACATTAACCATTCCAGTACCCAGACTGTAATATGACATTAATCATTCCAGTACCAAGACTGGAATATGACATTAATCATTCCAGTACCAAGACTGTAATATGACATTAACCATTCCAGTATCAAAACTGTAATATGACATTAACCATTCCAGTACCCAGACTGCTATATGACATTAATCATTCCAGTCCCAAGACAACAATATGACATTAACCATTCCAGTACGCAGACTGTAATATGACATTAACCATTCCAGTACCAAGACTGTAATATGACATTAACCATTCCAGTATCAAGATTGTAATATGACATTAACCATTCCAGTATCAAGACTGTAATATGACAGTAACCAATCCAGTACCAAGACTGGAATATGACATTAACCATTCCAGTATCTAGAATGTAATATGACAATAACCATTACAGTACACAGACTGTAATATGATATAAACAATTCCGGTACCCTGACTGTGATACGACATTAACTATTCCAGTACCCTGACTGTAATACGACATTAACCATTCCAGTACCCTGACTGTAATATTACATTAACCATTCCAGTACCTAGACTGTGATATGAAATTAACCATTTCAGTACCCTGACTGTGATATGACAGTTACCATTCAAGTACCCTGACAGTAATATGAAATTAACCATTCCAGTACCAAGACTGTAATATGACAGTAACCATTCCGGTACCAGGTCTGGAATATGACATTAACCATTCCAGTACTCATGTTATATGTCAGTAACCATTCGAGTACCCTAGCTTCAATCTCTTCCTATTGCAGATACTTGAATGATTAATATCATATGATAGTAACGGTAATTGAATGGTAAACATCAAACATGAGCAATGTTACTGGAATGGTTACCTTGATATTGCAGCCAGAGTACTTGATTGGTTACTCTCATGTTATAGCCTGGGTACTGGAATGGTTAATGTCATATTTCAGTATTGGTAGTGGAATAGTTAATGTCATATTATTGTCTTGGTACTGGAATGGTTAATGTAATATTACAGTTTGGGTACTGGAATGGTTAATGTTATATTCCAGTCTTGGTACTGGAATGGTTACTGTCATATTCCAGTCTTGGTACTGGAATGGTTAATGTCATATTATTGTTTTGGTACTGGAATGGTTAATGTCATATTATTGTATTGGTACTGGAATGGTTAATGTCATATTATTGTCGTGGTACTGGAATGGTAAATGTCATATTATTGTCTTGGTCATGGAATGGTTAATGTAATATTATTGTCTTGGTACTGGAATGGTTAATGTAATATTACAGTTTGGGTACTGGAATGGTAATTGTCATGTTCTAATCTTGGTATTGGAATGGTTAATGTCATATTACAGTCTTGGTACTGGAATGGCTAATGTCATATTATTGTCTTGGTACTGGAATGGTTAATGTCATATTATTGTCTTGGTACTGCAATGGTTAATGTCATATTATTGTCTAGGTACTGCAATGGTTAATGTCATATTATTGTCTTGGTACTGGAATGGTTAATGTAATATTACAGTTTGGGTACTGGAATGGTTAATGCTATATTCCAGTCTTGGTACTGGAATGGTTAATGTCATATTCCAGTCTTGGTACTGGAATGGTTAATGTCATATTGCAGTCTTGGTACTGGAATGGTTTATTTCATATTATTGTCTTGGTACTGGAATGGTTAATGTCATATTATTGTCTTGGTACTGGAATGGTTAATGTAATATTATTGTCTTGGTACTGGAATGGTTAATGTAATATTACAGTTTGGGTACTGGAATGGTAACTGTCATGTTCTAGTCTTGGTATTGGAATGGTTAATGTCATATTCCAGTCTTGGTACTGGAATGGTTAATGTCATATTCCAGTCTTGGCACTGGAATGGTTAATGCCATATTATTGTCTTGGTACTGGAATGGTTAATGTCATATTATTGTCTTGGTACTGGAATGGTTAATGTAATATTATTGTCTTGGTACTGGAATGGTTAATGTAATATTACAGTTTGGGTACTGGAATGGTAACTGTCATGTTCTAGTCTTGGTATTGGAATGGTTAATGTCATATTACAGTCTTGGTTCTGGAATGGCTAATGTCATATTATTGTCTTGGTACTGGAATGGTTAATGTAATAGTATTGTCTTGGTACTGGAATGGTTAATGTAATATTACAGTTTGGGTACTGGATTGGTAACTGTCATGTTCTAGTCTTGGTATTGGAATGGTTAATGTCATATTACTGTCTTGGTACTTGAATGGCTAATGTCATATTATTGTCTTGGTACTGGAATGGTTAATGTAATATTATTGTCTTGGTACTGGAATGGTTAATGTAATATTACAGTTTGGGTACTGGATTGGTAACTGTCATGTTCTAGTCTTGGTATTGGAATGGTTAATGTCATATTACAGTCTTTGTTCTGGAATGGCTAATGTCATATTATTGTCTTGGTACTGGAATGGTTAATGTAATAGTATTGTCTTGGTACTGGAATGGTTAATGTAATATTACAGTTTGGGTACTGGATTGGTAACTGTCATGTTCTAGTCTTGGTATTGGAATGGTTAATGTCATATTACAGTCTTGGTACTTGAATGGCTAATGTCATATTATTGTCTTGGTACTGGAATGGTTAATGTAATATTACAGTTTGGGTACTGGATTGGTAACTGTCATGTTCTAGTCTTGGTATTGGAATGGTTAATGTCATATTACAGTCTTGGTACTGGAATAGCTAATGTCATATTATTGTCTTGGTACTGGAATGGTTAATGTCATATTATTGTCTTGGTACTAGAATGGTTAATGTCATATTATTGTCTTGGTACTGAAATGGTTAAAGTCATATTATTGTCTTGGTACTGGAATGGTTAATGTCATATTATTGTCTTGGTACTGGAATGGTTAATGTAATATTATTTTCTTGGTACTGGAATGGTTAATGTCATATTATTGTCTTGGTACTGGAATGGTTATTGTAATATTACAGTTTGGGTACTGGAATTGTAACTGTCATGTTCTAGTCTTGGTATTGGAATTGTTAATGTCATATTACAGTCTTGGTACTGGAATGGCTAATGTCCTATTATTGTCTTGGTACTGGAATGGTTACTGTAATATTACTGTCTGTGTACTGGAATGGTTACTACCATAGTAGAGCCAGGGTACTGGAATAGTTACTCCCATATTAAAGCCAGGGTACTGAAATGGTTACTCCCATATTTTAGCCAGGGTACTGGAATGGTTACTCCCACATTATATCCATGTTACTGGAATGGTTACTCCCATATTATAGCCAGGGTACTGGAATGGTTATTCCCATAATGTTGCCAGGGTACTGGAATGGTTACTCCCATATTATAGCCAGGGTACTGGAATGGTTACTCCCATAATGTAGCCACGGTACTGGAATGGTTACTCCCATATTATAGCCACGGTACTGGAATAGTAACTTCCATATTATAGCCAGGGTACATGAATGGTTACTCCCATAATGTAGCCAGGGTACTGGAATGGTTACTCCCATATTGTAGTAATGGTACTGGAATGGTCACTCCCATATTATAGCAAGGGTACTTGAATGGTTGCTCCCATAATGTAGCCAGGGTACTGGAATGGTTACTCACATATTATAGCCAGGGTACTGGAATGGCTACTCCCATATTGTGGCCAGGGTAATGGAATGGTTACTTCCATATTGTAGCCTGGGTACTTGAATGGTTCACCCATATTATAAACAGGGTACCGGAATGGTTACTCCTATATTATAGCCATGGTACTTGAATGGATACTCCCATATTGTAACCTGGGTATTTGAAAGGTTACTGTGATATTGTAGCCAATGTTCATGTACTTAAATGGTTACTGTGATATTGTAGCCAAGGTACTTGAATGATTACTCTCATATTGTAGCCATAGTACATGAATGGTTACCCCTATATTGTTGCAATGGTACTTGAATGGTTACACTTATGTTGTAGCAACGGAATTTGAATGGTTACTGTCATATTGTAGCCGGGGTACTTGAATGGTTCACCCATATTATAGAGAGGGTACCGGAATGGTTACTCCTATATTATAGCCATGGTACTTGAATGAATACTCCCATATTGTAACCTGGATATTTGAATGGTTACTGTGATATTGTAGCCACTGTACTTAAATGGTTACTGTCATATTGTAGCCAGGGTACTGGAACGGTTACTGTGATATTGTAGTCAATGTACTTAAATGGTTACTGTGATATTGTAGCCAAGGTACTTGAATGGTTACACTCATATTGTAGCCATAGTACATGATTGGTTAACTCTATATTGTTGCAATGGTACTGGAATCGTTACACTTATGTTGTAGCAACGGTATTTGACTGGTTACTGTCAAATTGTAGTCGGGGTACTTGAATGGTTCACCAATATTGTAGACAGGGTACTTGAATGGATACTCCCATATTGTAACAAGTGTATTTGAATGGTTACTGTGATATTGTAGCCACTGTACTTAAATGGTTACTGTCATATTGTAGCCAGGGTACTGGAACGGTTAATCTCATATTGTAGCCGGGGTACTGGAATGGTTACTCCCATATTGTAGACAGTGTACTGAAATGGTAACTCACATGTTATTGCCATAGTAATTGAATGGTTACTGTCATATTGTAGCCAGGGTACTTGAATAGTTACTCCCATAGTGTAGCCAGGGTACTGGAATGGTTACTCCCATATTGTTGCAAAGGTTCTTGAATGGTTACTGTCATATTGTAGCCAAGGTACTTGAATGGTTACTCCCATATTGTAACCAGGGTGCTTGAATGGTTACTCCCAAATGGTAACCAGGGTGCTTGAATGGTTACTCCCAAATTGTAGCCAGGGTACTTGAATGGTTACTCCCATATTATAGACAGGGTACTGGAATGGTAACTCCCATGTTATTACCATAGTACTTGAATGGTTACTGTCATATTGTAGCCAGGGTACTTAAATAGTTACTCACATAGTGTAGCCAGGGTACTGGAATGGTTACTCCCACATTATATCCATGTTACTGGAATGGTTACTCCCATATTATAGCCAGGGTACTGGAATGGTTATTCCCATAATGTTGCCAGGGTACTGGAATGGTTACTCCCATATTATAGCCAGAATACTGGAATGGTTACTCCCATAATGTAGCCACGGTACTGGAATGGTTACTCCCATATTATAGCCACGGTACTGGAATAGTAACTTCCATATTATAGCCAGGGTACATGAATGGTTACTCCCATAATGTAGCCAGGGTACTGGAATGGTTACTCCCATATTGTAGTAATGGTACTGGAATGGTCACTCCCATATTATAGCAAGGGTACTTGAATGGTTGCTCCCATAATGTAGCCAGGGTACTGGAATGGTTACTCACATATTATAGCCAGGGTACTGGAATGGCTACTCCCATATTGTGGCCAGGGTAATGGAATGGTTACTTCCATATTGTAGCCTGGGTACTTGAATGGTTCACCCATATTATAAACAGGGTACCGGAATGGTTACTCCTATATTATAGCCATGGTACTTGAATGGATACTCCCATATTGTAACCTGGGTATTTGAAAGGTTACTGTGATATTGTAGCCAATGTTCATGTACTTAAATGGTTACTGTGATATTGTAGCCAAGGTACTTGAATGATTACTCTCATATTGTAGCCATAGTACATGAATGGTTACCCCTATATTGTTGCAATGGTACTTGAATGGTTACACTTATGTTGTAGCAACGGAATTTGAATGGTTACTGTCATATTGTAGCCGGGGTACTTGAATGGTTCACCCATATTATAGAGAGGGTACCGGAATGGTTACTCCTATATTATAGCCATGGTACTTGAATGAATACTCCCATATTGTAACCTGGATATTTGAATGGTTACTGTGATATTGTAGTCAATGTACTTAAATGGTTACTGTCATATTGTAGCCAGGGTACTGGAACGGTTACTGTGATATTGTAGTCAATGTACTTAAATGGTTACTGTGATATTGTAGCCAAGGTACTTGAATGGTTACACTCATATTGTAGCCATAGTACATGATTGGTTAACTCTATATTGTTGCAATGGTACTGGAATCGTTACACTTATGTTGTAGCAACGGTATTTGACTGGTTACTGTCAAATTGTAGTCGGGGTACTTGAATGGTTCACCAATATTGTAGACAAGGTACTTGAATGGATACTCCCATATTGTAACCAGTGTATTTGAATGGTTACTGTGATATTGTAGCCACTGTACTTAAATGGTTACTGTCATATTGTAGCCAGGGTACTGGAACGGTTAATCTCATATTGTAGCCGGGGTACTGGAATGGTAACTCCCATATTGTAGACAGGGTACTGAAATGGTAACTCACATGTTATTGCCATAGTTATTGAATGGTTACTGTCATATTGTAGCCAGGGTACTTAAATAGTTACTCCCATAGTGTAGCCAGGGTACCGGAATGGTTACTCCCATATTGTTGCAAAGGTACTTGAATGGTTACTGTCATATTGTAGCCAATGTACTTGAATGGTTACTCCCATATTGTAACCAGGGTGCTTGAATGGTTACTCCCAAATGGTAACCAGGGTGCTTGAATGGTTACTCCCAAATTGTAGCCAGGGTACTTGAATGGTTACTCCCATATTGTAGACAGGGTACTGGAATGGTAACTCCCATGTTATTACCATAGTACTTGAATGGTTACTGTCATATTGTAGCCAGGGTACTTAAATAGTTACTCACATAGTGTAGCCAGGGTACTGGAATGGTTACTCCCATATTGTTGCAAAGGTACTTGAGTGGTTACTGTCATATTGTAGCCAAGGTACTTGAATGGTTACTCCCATATTGTAACCAGGGTGCTTGAATGGTTACTCCCAAATGGTAACCAGGGTACTTCAATGGTTACTCCCATATTGTAACCAGGGTACTTGAATGGTTACTCCCAATTGTAGCCAGGGTACTTGAATGGTTACTCCCATATTGTAGACAGGGTACTGGAATTGTAACTCCCATATTATTGCCATAGTACTTGAATGGTTACTGTCATATTGTAACAAGGGTACTTGAATGGTTACTGTCATTTTGTAGCCAAGGTACTTGAATGGTTACTGTCATATTGTAGCCAGGGTACTTGAATGGCTACTCCCATGTTGTAGCGAGGTAACTGGAATTGTAATACCCATATTGTAGCCAGGTAACTGGAATTGTAATTCCCATATTGTAGCCAGGGTACTGGAATGTTTACTCTCATATTGTAACCAGGGTATTTGAATGGTTACTCTCATATTGTATCCAGGGTACTGGACTGGTTACTCCTATTTTTAGCCAGGGTACTTGAATGGTTACTGTCATATTTAGCCAGGGTACTGGAATGGTTACTGTCATATTGTAGCTAGGGTACTGGAATCGTTCCTCCCAAATTTCAGCCAAATTAATGGAATGGTTACTCCCATATTGTAGCCTGAGTATTCAAATGGTTACCCTCATATTGTAGCAAGGGTCCTGGAATGTTTAGCACCAAATTGTAGCCACGGTACTTGAATGGTTACTCTATTGTTATTGACACTTTATTCGAATGATTTTAATAAATTACCATTGACTAAGTAGTACCCTTTTCATTCGGACACTCGGTTCAAAATAGTACCATATTAAATATATGTAGCCATTCAAGTATCTTCGTGATAGTAGTACATAGGTCATTAAATTATCTTAGCTATTCTAGCTAGTACCCGGTTGAATCATGTTCCCTCGCTATAACATTACCCTTCCCATTCAAGTATCTTGTGATAGTGTTATAACAAGTGTCCTTGCTATATCATAACATAAAATATTAATGACCATAGCCATTTAGAATACCGTGACTACATCGGCGCCCGACTATATAATAATACCTTAGCCATTCTATGATGCTGTTGCCCTGACTATATTACAGTGCCCTACTAATTCTAGTTCACTCCTTGTAACAAAACAGGATTAATTTTATCGATAATCAATGAAAAATAAATGTTTAAGTTCTTTTGAATTGACTTAGAACTAGATTCCAACCATTGTCGGTGTGGCTTGCGTAGGGTGGAGTTTACGTTGTTTTTGCATAAATTATATTTTTACTTACAAGTGGGATTATATGCATGCCACGCAACATCCAAATATTACATTGTCATAAATACACGCCTTTATGCTTTATTGTTTATCTCACGAGTGCTAGATCCATAAACTAAATGTATTAAGTGTCAAATATTGGTACTAAATGTGCGTAATAAAAATTTAGTAGTGTCATACCTATTCTCTATACCGCCCAGACCCCGCCTACCTCATGGTACCCGAATGGTTACGATGTAATGGTACTCGAATGGTTACGAAAGAAGGTCTTCACACGTTTCATTTCGATTTAATTTACACAGTTATATAATTATGAATAGATTACCACTGTCTAGACGCAATATAAGCTTTATATTTCAATCGAACCAAAAAGGATAGTTTAAATTTCATTAAACGGCTCGCGTATTTTAAGTTTAAAAAAGGACCGCAGTAAATCACTTTCCGTTGAGAGTGTTCTCCCCTTTGAACGACTCTTCAATCTCCGATATGTCAAAACAAGATTTGCATTTTACGCAACAGCTTTGAGAAAACTAAGTTCTTATCATTTTATTATGCAATTTTATACGATCTAAACGTAATAATACATTCAACGTCTGTGTAATTACGCTATATTACCGATGTCAGGTGAAAATGTTGCTCGTCAAAATAACGTCTCTAGCAAATGTAGATGATTCGTTATTTAACCGGTCGGAAGATTAAACGGTGCTAGTTATAATATATGGCTTGAGTATACATACATGTATATATTTAAAATATAACTTAAATAAAAATATATTGTTGTTTATGTGTTTTTTTGCTGTCTTAGTAGTAGTAGTTGTTGTTTCATGATGATGATGATGATGATGATGATGATGATGGTAATGGAAGAGGAAGAACCCTTTACAACAAGAGGCATACTTTAAATTACCATTTATGTATAACAACCCATTATGATACACCAGGTCCTGTCTCATTAAATAAGTACAATGTATGCTCGAAACCGACCCCCCTTGCCCAGTATTCAGCCCCTCCGTTAAGTGGTCACCTGGCTTAAGCAGCCAAATTGGCTGCATCCCTTGGCTGGCTGCTTAAGGCAGGTTGGACTGTAGTTCAAGGTTGCTATGGTCCTCTTGCATACCAAGAAAGTTGTTATACATTGTATTAAACATGAATTAATACAAATTGGAATAAAAGGAGGTCCAAGTCTGTACATGGATTTATTTGATTAAATGCATACCTAGACAAAAACTGTACAGTGACACTTGTCAATATAGTGTAATAAATAGATGCATACGGACAGGTGCTACATTCGAAAACAATGATGAAACAGTTTCATTAAAAGACACATGACATGTATGTAAATACAAACATGGTAGACACTTGACCTTACCTACAGACATATGACCCGACATATACTGGCAGGAGTCCTAATTCCGGACACTTTTGGCATATTTTTAAACAATACTCGGAAAATATGTAAATCTAATTCTTGAAATTTCATCTGAACCAAGCTAGGTTCGTCTCTCAACTGTAGAGCTAATTTGTTTATTTCTAAAACGAAGTCAAGTGGGTTTTATGGGGCCTATAAAGGGGCCACTTTATCAACTATTTTTTAAGCCTGACAGGTCCTATAATCCGGACAGCGTGATGTTACGTTTTTAATATACACATTTTACCTCTACATATCGATAAACGATAATTTTTAAGGGGAAGAACTCTTGCATTCAAAATACATAACTTGTAGGGGTTAGCTCCCTTAGATATTGTGAAACATCGATGTCAATTTTGTCACGGCAACATCTGAAACCAACGCTTTCCGTAGCGGGCATTTTGGATACAAATTGACGTTGAATGACGATTTAAATCTCGGCAGGTATTTATTAAAGCGATATTTTCGCAATCAAACTGATAACAAACAACTCGTCAGCTTACCTCCAAATTTAGCACAAGGGCCGTAGATTACATTTCAGGGCCGTTCAGTAATATTGCGCATGCGCAGTGAAGATATTTTTACTTCCCCTAGCATGTAAACAAGCTTTGCGAGTGCAGACGAAAATAAATTCAGCTTTTCTTGTTAAATATTTAAGTTAAATCGTTGTAACTTCGCGGTATTGTCAAAAACCAAGCGTCTAAATGATTGACAACGGATGATTTAAATTATTGGCCTCAAAAAGCGTTTTTGAGACCGTCCGGATTTGAAGGACTGTCCGGATTTACGGTCGCTTGCCAGTACAGCTGTATGCTAAATATGTTCATAAAATATGACATTGATGACACTGATTTGGTATACCAGATACTATATTCTTATACACTTGTGCTATCCTATCTATTATCAGCCCATAATGTAAAATTATTTAAATTCAATTGGACGAAAATAGAAATTTTCGTTGTTTTGGTAAAAAAGAGCAGTTTGATGGGACGTTAATTTGTGGATTTTGCATTTCAGGCAATAAATATGGGGGTCAAAAATATAGTTAAATGGGACTTGATTTTGTGGTTGAATGTGTACCACGAAATGCAAAAAATTTATTCTCCCACAAAAATGAATTATTTTACAGTATTTCTGTCTCAGGGTATGAAAAACTAAATTATTTGTATGAAATTATTAAGGAGTATAAATAAATATGAAATGACCAGCAACCAGCATCTATAGCGTAGTCTAGATTTGCCAAACAGCTTGTTTAAGTATTTGAGCTAAAAATGACACAAAATGATCAACCTACATGTGCAAAGCAATTATTTTACTAACACCCCCATTTACCAGTATAGGAAGCTGGACGGATAAGCAGCATCATTGCTGACACTTTGTGATGCCAAACACCTACATTACAAAGATGCTGAATGTAGCAGAATGAGCCGGCGGGTGTGTGTTAACAAGCTGTTATACACCTGAACAGGACATGTCAAGGTATAGTTAGATCTTGCTGTAAGATATCAGCCACGGAATTCTAGAAACAACATAACATGTATTCCACATGCAAGTATACCTGACAGTCAGCCATTATCTCTGTCAGAAGACAACAAACAACACAATGGCAAGAAAACAATATTAATAACAATAGGAACAATTTGGCACCCACCATGGATAAATACATGCATTCATATTCTGTTCTGTTCATGTACTAACCAACAGTGACAACTATTACACTACTTGTATCTTATACCATATAACAATTGTGAACTATAACCAAAATTGGTGTGTCAATTATTTTATCCATAGAATTCAAGTTGTATGTTTAGTATGCTTACTACAGGTGTATATTGGTCTCAGTAAAATTATTCACATATTAATGCTAGTAAGAAAGGTTACAAAAATATCATGCCAACCGATTACCAGAACAATAGAAATAGAATGTTATCATTCTAAAGCTAGATCTATCAGAACGCAAAAAAAGTCATGACATGACATTGTGGTCATTTTCACACTTTAACAACATTCTCAGCCGACTACATCTAAACATAAAATATTTAAAGATTTTTAAAATATCGGCTGGTGATGATGGTTAAGATTTCAATGAAAGAGAACTTGAAAGTGAAACTACCATAAGTCATGCAGAATAATGCTTACCTGGTTCAATGCACAAATGATGTTCAAAGTTGCATTAATTGAATACCTTTTTGCTTGAGAGAACAATCATGGGACACTAATTAAATAAATTGAAGCAAGTTGTAAGTAGAATTAACTAGTGCAGGATTTAATGTTGGTATAATATCATGTAATTATCATACTATATTATATACGACAGTGTTGATATATATACACCAGTCATATAATTGACTGTTTAATGACTGAGGAAGTTGTAAGTTACGACACCCCAGCAGCAATCAAGCCGGGCTAGACTTAACACCCCTCTCTCGACAACCCCTCCAGCCAGTAACACAGAAAACAGAAAATTCCCAATATTATAATATAAAAGAATGGAATGTCACTATAAAATACAAATTATGTACTATTACTTACTTCTGTATGACCTAAGCTTAGTTACATCACCATAGTAATCAAATTTATCCATTCTGACTTTTTGCAAAATTGAAAGAAAAAACTAAAATTCTGTCATTACACTTTACAGTAACGTCTCCACTGACTATACGTCTTATAAACAGTAAAGATACAGTTTCAACATTAAATTTATCAAATGAAGAAGAAAAGAGAAACCACAACACAAATAATTTATTATAATCACGCCAGCTGAATTCAAATTTCTTCATGTACATATATAATATTATATAGATATACCTATATATTTTGTGTTGTAATTGCAATGATTTATGAGCATGTACTTTCATCATTCTCAGCTGTCCATACTGTCCGCCTTACAATCTCAATAATACTAAATACTTTACACTTTATGGTGTCAGTATTATGTCATAAATTAACGCCCATAAAGTATATCAACTTTTGAAAATGTTCAATGGCATGTAAAACATAGCTAGAATAGAAAATAATAGAGAATCGGCATGTAATGAGCGGTTATCAGACCTATAAAGCAAGAAATTGCCGAAAATTAAATTTAATCATGATTTTTCTTACTTAATTATAGTAATAAAATTAGTTCTAATGTCCTTAAAGTAGTTTTTCTACTAAACAAGTCAAACCAGCACAATCAAAGCACTGCAACTACCAATTAACAAAGACCATTAACATTGCAAACACCAATTAGCTCCATACAGATTTCAAATAACGGAAAATCACTTACACATTACATTCAATCAACAGACAATCACAATCCAATTATTACGATATATGATATCAAAAATATAACAAGACATCAACTGTACTGCATTAACAACTTGCAATTTATGAATCGCATTTTTCAAAATGTGAAAAAAAATGTGTTTTTTTTTTTTAATTTTGAATTTTTTATACATGTTGATCTGTTGATCCGCCATGAACAGTTCAATCAATCAATAAGATTAGAATTAGCATACGTTTCCTGTTCATACAAATTATTCGTACAAAATGCACATACAAAAGATAATCTCATTTTCAGCTTGAATTTTGTACTAGTAACAAATTAACCGCAAGATTTAAGTCCGAATTCAAAATTTGAATTACACAGTGAAATTTTCTAAAGGAGGATATTTGCATCGCATAATTCATATAACATGTTGCTTTTTTATTGATTAAATGGGTAAAATGATTTAAATTTGAATTATTACAGATATGCGTTGATGGGGAGTGCTCACTGTTGGAAATGATCAATTATACCCATTCACTTGGACTCAATCAATGACGCTGAGCATCATTCAATGACAGTAACTTTCAGCAACACTCAATGATCCCTCCATCATTTATAATGAAAGGGAAGAATAGAGCAAACTATGTAACAGGTCGAGGCTAGCCACCATATCACTGCTTCCATATATAATATAGAAGACAACTTAAAATAGCAAACACAATGTCTCAATGTTGAAAGCATCAGCATTTGAATTTTCATAGCCATGGCATTACTTTAAACTTTAGTGGTAAAGCCTTGGCCCTCTAATAATGCACTGCTTTGGTTTCTGATTTACTCTCACAAATAATGATGTTACAAAAATGAATATCCTGAGAAGGGAAGTCATCATTTCAGCTTTTATTGCCTGAATAATCCCTAAAACTTCAAACTAACCTTGAAAGCAAACCACTGAACTTAGATACTCCCCACTGTAGTGTACATGAATACATAAATTATAACAGTAGGGACTACCTGGTAGAGACAGGAACAAACAATTGTGTAGTGTTATATTAGAGGGACTACCTGGTAGAGACAGGAACAAACAATTGTGTAGTGTTATATTAGAGGGACTACCAGGTAGAGACAGGAACAAACAATCATGTAGTGTTATATTAGAGGGACTACCTGGTAGAGACAGGAACAAACAATCATGTAGTGTTATATTAGAGGGACTACCTGGTAGAGACAGGAACAAACAATCATGTAGTGTTATATTAGAGGGACTACCAGGTAGAGACAGGAACAAACAATCATGTAGTGTTATATTAGAGGGACTACCTGGTAGAGACAGGAACAAACAATCATGTAGTGTTATATTAGAGGGACTACCTGGTAGAGACAGGAACAAACAATCATGTAGTGTTATATTAGAGGGACTACCTGGTAGAGACAGGAACAAACAATCATGTAGTGTTATATTAGAGGGACTACCTGGTAGAGACAGGAACAAACAATCATGTAGTGTTATATTAGAGGGACTACCTGGTAGAGACAGGAACAAACAATCATGTAGTGTTATATTAGAGGGACTACCTGGTAGAGACAGGAACAAACAATTGTGTAGTGTTATATTAGAGGGACTACCTGGTAGAGACAGGAACAAACAATCATGTTGTGTTATATTAGAGGGACTACCTGGTAGAGACAGGAACAAACAATCATGTAGTGTTATATTAGAGGAGTGGTAGAGACAGGAACAAAAATTCATGTAGTGTTATATTAGAGGGACTACCTGGTAGAGACAGGAACAAACAATCATGTAGTGTTATATTAGAGGGACTACCTGGTAGAGACAGGAACAAACAATTGTGTAGTGTTATATTAGAGGGACTACCTGGTAGAGACAGGAACAAACAATTGTGTAGTGTTATATTAGAGGGACTACCTGGTAGAGACAGGAACAAACAATCATGTAGTGTTATATTAGAGGGACTACCTGGTAGAGACAGGAACAAACAATCGTGTAGTGTTATATTAGAGGGACTACCTGGTAGAGACAGGAACAAACAATCATGTAGTGTTATATTATAGGGACTACCTGGTAGAGACAGGAACAAACAATCGTGTAGTGTTATATTAGAGGGACTACCTGGTAGAGACAGGAACAAACAATCATGTAGTGTTATATTATAGGGACTACCTGGTAGAGACAGGAACAAACAATCATGTAGTGTTATATTAGAGGGACTACCTGGTAGAGACAGGAACAAACAATCATGTAGTGTTATATTAGAGGGACTACCTGGTAGAGACAGGAACAAACAATCATGTAGTGTTATATTAGAGGGACTACCTGGTAGAGACAGGAACAAACAATCATGTAGTGTTATATTAGAGGGACTACCTGGTAGAGACAGGAACAAACAATCATGTAGTGTTATATTAGAGGAGTGGTAGAGACAGGAACAAACAATCATGTAGTGTTATATTAGAGGGACTACCTGGTAGAGACAGGAACAAACAATCATGTAGTGTTATATTAGAGGGACTACCTGGTAGAGACAGGAACAAACAATCGTGTAGTGTTATATTAGAGGGACTACCTGGTAGAGACAGGAACAAACAATCATGTAGTGTTATATTAGAGGGACTACCCGGTAGAGACAGGAACAAACAATCATGTAGTGTTATATTAGAGGGACTACCTGGTAGAGACAGGAACAAACAATCGTGTAGTGTTATATTAGAGGGACTACCTGGTAGAGACAGGAACAAACAATCATGTAGTGTTATATTAGAGGAGTGGTAGAGACAGGAACAAACAATCATGTAGTGTTATATTAGAGGGACTACCTGGTAGAGACAGGAACAAACAATCATGTAGTGTTATATTAGAGGGACTACCTGGTAGAGCAGTGTCCGACAAATTTCTAAATTTGCTGGTTGCCCACTGGGCTACCAGATTTATTTTCTGGTAGCCCGGAATTTTTCCCAGTTGCCCAGAAATTGCAACTGCGGAAGTACCAGTATAAATTTGCTCCATATTGGCAGTGAACTTTGATAGATGTGTCAATATGGCAATGTTTGTCAAATGTACTTGTCATATGATTGGTAAACATGACTAGTTCCTGGTAACCTGATACCCCGGCCGGTATATATTTTTATTTCATATTCATTGTAATGTCGGTAAATAGCTTTACATATTGTACTGTACTAGGGCTTTCCCTTGAACCAGGCACCATTAATACATAAATTGCATGCACAAATTGAAGAAAACATGTCCATTCTTTCTCCATCCTTTCTGTCTTGTAATTTACACTTGGCTTCTTTATATGTTTTGCTGGCTGTCATTTCAATATCATAAGGCCTAGTAAAATGAATGAATTGATACCACTTCCATCCAGACTGTAGACCTATGTGTATAACTATATTTAACTGTGTGTAGTATTGACTCTAAATGCATCCAGTGCTTTTATTCTGAATGTCAGTCAGAGCAGAGTTACTTCCCTTGTAGTCCTTGCTGGACATGTACAAACATAATGTAGATTTGGAAGACAAAAGTGTCATGATTAATTCAATATGAAGGGTAAAACACACCTGTTGTTAATTTAACATCTACTGGTATGTATTTTAATGTTTCTGTTGACTACAGACATTTCGAATTTCCATAGTTGGACCAAAATCGTATGTGAAGGTCGCGAAAACATATGACATTTCAAATTGTCGTCATTTGAGTGATCAATGATAGCAAATTCTTTTAAATAAGACATTTTTGTATATTTTACTGCTCAAGTCTTTTATTTATGCCTTCCAATACAGCTTTGACAAATCGCAAAACTCATAACCAATTTTCATTTTTGTTGACGTCGCTGTTGACTGCTAAAGCCCGGAATCCAAAAGTACGGTTGAAGAATTTGAGTTTGGGCTTTATACCCAACCCGATGAGAAATTTAATCAGATTGTCGGCGAATTTTAACACCTTTGATGGGATTAACTGATTGCTGGCAGGTTGCAAGAGGCAATTACTGATTGTTTATTGGGGTCTTCAGTATACATGCCTGTATATTGTCGCTTTTTAAAAGTAATTAGACAAGTTATAGACTCGATTTATTGTAAAATACGAATGACCGGACTACCAATTCTGAGATTTTATGGTTGCCCGGCGGGCTTACGTCTGAGTTTTTTTGGTAGCCCGGCCAAAATTTCTAGTAGCCCACGGGCTCCGGGCAGTGGATTTATCGGACACTGTAGAGACAGGAACAAACAATCATGTAGTGTTATATTAGAGGGACTACCTGGTAAAGACAGGAACAAACAATCATGTAGTGTTATATTAGAGGAGACAAACAGATGGTGGAGGATATAGAGGATATAACAATAGACTACAGTAGACTTATGTTCTACAAATCCTAATCCCCGGCTTCCAGAGGAAAACCAAGTGTGAATGTCCAAATACCAGTAACAATAAATTCTGATGGCAATAGATTAGCCAATGATAAGGGGCAATTGACTTGATGAAAATCTCAAATGTACACATTGTGTGAAAGTGGAAGTGGACAGTGGTATGATCTATCTATAGCAAACATTGGTAATCCCCTGGTCCATTTGGATTTCAGGTGACATTGGGAATGTGTCAGTGGACAGAGAAGTTAGAGTTTTAGATGATATCTAATCGAACTCTTGAATTCTAATCCAGCATTATGCTACATGATCAATGATTATCCAGGACCAATCTGTATTTTGAGCTGTAGGTGCAAAAGTCAACTAGAGTAGCATTAATAACAACATTCCAGAATGCCAGCCCTTTTAAAGGGACATGCCCCAATTTTCTGAATCTACATGTCAAACGCTTTGCTTAAAGGGGCATGCACAGGTTTTCAGCATTGTAGACAAGTTAAAAAAATAAAATGCCTGTTGACCCTGTAATTTACAGTGTAAATTGCATATTCTTGTTCTCAGTCAAGTTTCGTAAGTTTGATCTCCGTTTTTTTTTTTTGAAAATGGTCACTTGGATAACAGGACTCTGAATCTGGATACCAGGACACCCTCTATAGCTCTAGCACAGTATGTTAATGTTACCATAAAAGCCATTGTACTCCTTTGTTATGTAAAATGTATGAAAAATGGAGTACCATGAAAAATATATTCTACTTTCATTGACTTTAACACAAAGCAACATTTTCCACACAGAATCTTGATTTTATCTAAATGGCCCATTTAACTTATAAATTTACAGTTTAGAATCATTTATCACTCTCCACACAAATGGCAGTATTAATGTGAAAGAATGATACACTTGTCTCTTATACTAGATTGTTATACAACTTCTTTTTAATAGCATTCTATACAAACTCATGCTATCTGATTTCAACATACAGGTTACATAGGCAATTAATTATCAATTGATGAAATTTACCAACATACTTATTAAACATGCTGCACACAGAGCAGTGATCAGATATCACATCTAGCTACAATAGTTTAGCAACATTTTGTTTTATTATAAAAGAACATAAATTTTTCGCTTCTTTGAAATTGATAGCTTTATTTTTTCAATATTTTATAAATGCCTAGAAGAAGGCCCATTATGTAGAGCCGAAATGTTGGTTTAATAAAAGAAGAAAAACACACATGCTGCCCAGCTGTAACTTAGTTCCACAAATTTATTTATTGTGTTCAAGCCTTCAATTTTTGTTTAAAACTATTATCAATATAATATAGTTACTGATAGTGGTCTGTATAAACTAATGAAAATATCTATGCCATTTAGACTAAATCGAGATTCTCTCCATTTTTTGCATTCAAAATAGAATCCCTCTGATGGTTTTGTTTTTTCTGACAGTTTATGGTTTTTTCTGACAGTTTTTGGTGTTTTTCCCCAACAAAATCAAGTTCACCTGATTGATTTTTAGATTTAATATTTCAAAATAATAATAATAACATATGCTTGGTTCTGTTGTTGTTATAATATTATAAAAATATGGTCACATGTACAAAGATTGAATCATACACAACTCTCTATAATATAAATAACAAATGTCTTAGTATTGAAGATGAAAGGACAATAGTTAGGCGTTTGTGTGTGATAGAGATCTCAAATGTCCGAAGACAAGTGATTACACCATGTCGGCAACAGACCAAGTCTTTGCATTAATTGTTTGCTAGAGGGCAATACCTTTTATCACCATTGAGCTGGTATATCATAGACAATCGGGGCAGAATGACCACTGTCAATCGTAATTACCCCTAGTTATCTATGTCATCTTACAACAATAAAATAGGGTAACATTTTTACCCTCTTGTCTTAAGAAAGTAGATATTGACCATATCTCAACCATCTCAGGTGTGACAACAAACATGTTGTTATTCGCTACTTGGTTTGTGACTGTAGCCAATAGGTTAATTTCATTCTCTTCACTTGTATTCACTCATGTAACAATATTTCAGTAAACTTGGGATACATGTAGTTTCTAATTTCATGTAGGGACCCTGACCAATACATGATTTAGGCACGTTTGGTATGAAATATCTATACTGTAACTGCAAATTTATACGTAAATCACCATATGGTTAAACAGATGCCCCATGTCCCCATTTTCTTACCCTTAAACTTAAAGTGGCCTTCCTTGTCGTGTAGTTTCAAAATGAACACATGTTCTTACTTCAAAACATGCTATTGGGCAAACTGACATAATTATTATAGTTTACACAATAGTTATGGTTGTATTTTTATATAGTGTATGGGCGTTTTTCAAAAAAAGTGCAAATTGTTGTCCCAGACATTTATTGACTCATAAAATAGTGTATATAGCTCTCAACTGAATCCAACAGTTGTCATGTACAAGATTGAACATATTTCCATCTACCAAACCCTGCAAATGTCTATATAAACTGCTTATATCCTTCAAATTTTTGCGATTAAGAATCTAACTCCCTGAAAATGGGCTGTCCCAAGCAGTTCAGAGTGATGTTGTTCCTTCAAAATCTCTTTTATTATATGAATTTATCATGCTAATTTAAGCTAAATATAAAGATTTTGTACTTTGCAGTAGAGGATAGTCAATTTTTCTGATTGGTCTGGAATAAAACCAGTGTTTTTTTACGTGAACAAGTGTGTCCCTCACTTTTGTTCCATCCTGTTACCTTACTGGTAAAACAGGAATACATCAAAGTATTTGTTCCTAGGTATAATCCAGTTATAATTACTTGATAGAAGTCTCCTTAACAAAGATAATGGGGAAAGGGAATATTATGTTTTATTAAGAAAAATAGTGTTTTTTATAAAAATCATACAATCATATTTGATGGTAAAGCTTAATTGTCCATCCTGTTACCATGCTCCATTGCTTATAAATTCAACATAATGACATTAAAACTCAGACATACATTTAAAAAACATTGGGAAATCTTATTTTCACCTTAATTATGACTCTTTAGAGGGATAATTATTATTCATAGGAAGAATTACAATAAAATTTTCCATCCTGTTACCATGCTTTTTTGTTCCATCCTGTTACTTCAATTTTGGTAACAGGATGGAAAAATAATTGATATATTGATCATAAATTCCGAATTGCTTAATACCTTACAGATTTTTAAATGTCATTTTAAAAAAGAATATCTTACATAACAAAAAATATTTTTTAGTGTACTTTGCTCCCAATACTTAAGGAGACAGAGCTTCTTGAAATAGAAATTACGGCCATACTTAAGGTAACAATCCATCTTAATTGTATGTCAAAATGTATAATTACTTCTTTAGTCAAATTGAATGATTACAGAGTATCAGTGAATATCTCTAATAATGAAATCCTCCTTGAATGACTTTTTGTGGATGTTATATTCGACTGACAGGGCTGACAAATGAAGGTGCTTTCCATCCTTTTACCACATTTTCCATCCTGTTACCAAATTTGTCCATCCTGTTACCGTTTTTCCGTCCTGTTACCATCAGATTTCTAAAGTTTTCAACTTTGTGTATTATTTTATATGGAACTCCTTAATTAAATGTTCACCCAGTTGGCATATGCAACAGTATTTCACTGAAAATTTTGTTTTAATATTAAATTGCTTACATTAAACAGTTAAATAGTGTAATTATTACACACATGCGCAATGAGTGAAGGTGTATTCTCATGTAAAATGGTGTTTTTGTATTAAATAACTTAATTATTTCTGCATATATACAACAAATATAATACATTTGATGATTTGCAACAATCAAATCATATTTATTTTTATTATATTAAAATTAATGTAGAAATATTGGTGTGGTAACAGGATGGAAAATGACGTTTTTTGAAAAATTCAAGCAATTATATTTATGGAGTTATATCACTCATTCAATTCATGTAGGAAATCAATTTCTTGAGAAATTTCATCTCCCACCCAAAATTGCATACGGGCGTTTTTCAAAAAAAGTGCAAATTTTGAAACAAATTTATTATCAAAAAAAATTATGCTAAATCAAATTTTCTTTAACATGTTTAGAAAGAGTTATTATAAACAAACACATTCCAAGTAAGGGGAGACCTCCTGCAAATATGTTTGATGTAAGTATTATGTTTAATCTCTCAAAAACATACCAGTAATCAACAACAACAACATAGTCAACAAAGTTGTTGCTCTTGTTGTTGTACTAATATTTTAAGCCAAAGATAATCCCATTAACTTGATAAAAGATAAAAGCAATTAATGTCCAGGATAATATCAATTATTATAAAGAATTAAAGTACAATGTTTGAGTATCAACTGGGGTGATGGCACTTGAGAGAATTAGCTCTACCCCTGACAACAGCTGGTGACCTGTGACAAACACTGATAAAATTACACAAGTTGGATGTCCAGTGTGATTATCAGCAGGTGGGGGAGAAGTGTAAGCCCTGTGAATGGGGGTTTTATGGTTATGCTGAAATTGGAGAACTGCATTCCCTTAATTAATTTAATTACCTTAAATGAAGCATAGTGAAGTAATGAGTGTAATTTTCTGTTCATAAATCATTGATGCAATAAAAATAGCCTGTTCAAATAAGACTTGCATATTTTCTAAATGTGCAGGTTGAGAGCTCTTATTGTAAAACACAGTATACAGAGAAACCTCTGTTAAAACACCAACTCAATATTAAGACTAATTTAATTGACTTGTATTTTAGATATATTTGGGTATCTTGCAAAAGTATATGGTGGCCCAAGTCTGGGGGTTTGGTTTTAATTTATTTAATTTATAAACCTGATTTAAAGACCACTTCAATAATATGACCACTACATTACTATAGTACTCTTCATTTGAAAGTCAATGTTCACAGTTTAGCCATTTATTGCAAGCGTAAGTGATTGTATAAAACAACTAGTTGTGTTGAGATGTTCCTGTGTGGTCTTTAAAAAGAGGGGTTTTTTTTGTAAATTCATTATAAGCAAACCTAATTAGGTTTTTTATTCACATATTTTATCATGTTCTAGTCAAATACATCAACAATTTGTTTTAATTAGATTTTTAAAAAAAATACTAATTATGTTTACTGTACAATATTTTTAAAAAAATATGGAAATTATGCATTACCAATTCTTTCAATGCGGTAATTGGCAGGATCTTTAAGTACACGTCTACCCCATGCTGTGCGTATATTCTCTAAATGAATATCATCTCCTTTGACAAGTATTGTCAGTGGTTCTATAAATCCTACATACTCTAAACTGTTCACACTGTCAACCAGGGCAGGATTCCAGTAACATGTTTTATTGCGCAATTTGAACTCCGCAAACACTTTCTTAGCATCAAATACTTCACTTTTTTCAGCCTCAAAATTGGCATTAAGTGAAAACGGATTGTTAGCATTGTCATCGTGTTGAGGCTGGGTATCCACATGCTCGTTTTCAAAGCCATCACTATTTGTACCTGTCTTGTTCTCGGAGCTGTCATTTCGTTTTAAAACAACAGCAACACATCTAGATGTCACATAATGATTTTTAACACTTTTCTTACTATCCTTCAAAGATTTCGAAGACATTTTAAAATAAAAACAAACACACTTTCAAAATAATTTCTAACCGTCAAACTCTCGTATCCAACGCATGTTTTGAACCGCTGTCACTCAGCTGTGCAAATTCTGTGAAGTTTGTAATCACCGCTCGTCGAGTTTGAAGCGCCGCCTACCGATACAGGTAAAGTAGTTAACCCAATGGGCGGGGTAACTCGTATGAAAACTCGTCGAATTTGGTTTAAGGTTGTAGGAGTTGTTCCCCTTGTGTCAATAAATCGACGACGTGTTATGCCAGTGCATAATTTCATGGAAGAAGAAGCTACAAAAATAAAACAACTACAGTAAAACTTCATTAGGACGAGCATCGATATTACGAGCACCCGGCTTATTTCGAGCGAAAGTCCCGGCGAATTTGCTGTATTTATTGTATACTAATCACACCGATTTGTCAAGCTCATGGTTTATTTCGAGCATTTGGTTTGTCGATATAACTAGGGGTTACTGTATATCTACTGCAGTATATATCCGTGGTTAACCTGCAAAACATTACACTGTAATAACTCTACTTGCGACTTGATCACTAAAATGATTGTGTAATTACACTTTTATTGAAATATCGACGCGCACGTTGACATTCGTGTAGTTGGTGATTAATGACCCGCGTTTTATTTACATGCACGTGGGGCAACAAACCCCACTGTAAGGACATATCTATGACGGTACACAAGACTGACAAGCAATACATACCTTAATACTTCAATATAACATCGAATTATATAACAGTAATTGGCAAATATTGTTGTATTTTTTTACATTAATAGCTAAACTATGACATTACGCAACACTTATATGAGTGACATGAACTATTCATTAATAATTTGGTAACTCTGAACATGCTACAAGGCCTGATGACTCAATACATTGTAAACTTTATTCTGCCCGCATATCATGGGAACTATCAAATAAATGGACATACGACGTGTTCATCAATCGCTGGAGAACAAAGCATTTTGAATATCATCCACTATTTCACAAAGTTCAATTAGGTACATATACCCGAAATACGAGTACCTGTTCCATAGTAATAAATAATAATACAAGTACCATATAGTCGATGTTGAAACGGATAGACAGTGTTAACTTTGAATTGGGCACATATCCCGATCCATATCCATATTATTTACAAAGGAGTTTCAAAAAGAAATACAACTGACTATAACTTTTTATAGACGAAACCATTTACAATGAAACTCACAAAACTTCCCCTTTATAGAACAGACTGAAGTTTATTTGATTTGTGCGTTCAGCACCTCATCAGTCATCACATACAGTTTATACAAAATAACATATAAACATATATACATAATCACATATAACAAAATTACGCAGATGGCAGATATTATAAATATGTGTGAGTATAGGAGAATGGACAATTATGACAATATTAATAATTGATTTACAATATAAGTGTTACTGATTTTCCTTTTGAATTTCTGACCGTTTTCGGTATGCATAAAACATATACTTACATAGGTTTATAAGAATATTTTTAGTTGTGATGTTAAGCAATTCTAAACCTTTAAACATGCTAGGATTTTGGTAATAATATCGTTTAATGTATTTTCGTCTATATTCGGAGTAACATGGACAGATTAAAAGAAAATGAAACTCGTCTTCAATGTTTTCTCTATCACAAAACGTGCATAATCTTTCATTTCTATTTAACCTGTTTCTACTATATCTTCCGGTTTCAATAAATAAGTTATGAGCGGATATTAGAGTTTTTGTGAGATTTCTTCGATCAACCTTATTTAACAAAACATTTAGGTATTCACATATGCCAAAGTTAAGTGTTAAATTGGCGTATAAACATTAAGAACTGGGCTGGGGTTTATGTCAGTACGGCATTTCTGTAAGAACCCGTCAATGACCCTTTGTTTAAATAATGGTAAAAATAGATTCACATAATACATATCTGGATTTTCCATACATCAGAAGCCGTACTGGTCTAACAAATTTTTAACATTACAATACCAGGTTTTGAAACCTTTATTACGGTGTTCGACTGATTTGTAATACAAGCTCTTTAATGTAATGTTGTTTGACTCTTTTACTTTAAACCAATATTTGATAATCTGAATACATGTATACCTATTGACATACATAGGATAGCGACCGACCTCGCCGTATACAGCTGCCGTACATGTACTTTGTTTGACACCTAGAACTTGCTTACAAAATTTTAAGTGGACACGTTCTAAGTCTTTAGATTTAGTGAAGCCCCACACAGGGCTAGCATAATTCATAATGGACCCAACAAAAGAGTCAAATAATTGAACTGCTAACTTTGGTAATACGTCGTATTTGTTTCAATATGTTTGATTAATACATTCATAGCCCAACAACATATTGCTCGTTTAAGACAGATGCCCCAGTATAGTTAAAAACAACACCTAAGTCATTAAGATCATTGACTACTTCCAATAATGAATTGTTATAATACCATTGTTTGTTGTTCTTTATCGGTCCTCTCTTACGAAGGACAACAATTTTAGACTTTGTCGTATTCACACCGTTCAACCCGATACATAGAAAACAGTTGGCACTTAGAAGACAGTTGTCAGTGTTTATGTACGCAAAACTCGCGGAAGTAAGTATTGCTTGTTTTTATATTCCTTTTGCAGGGTATGAACAAAAGAAAGTGTGTACATTTATTCGCAGTTAAAAGAGGTATCAGTACACAAAATTATGAGCGAAACCGTGAATTATTTAGGGAGAAATCATGAAAAATGTATGCGATTTTTAACAAAAAACGCTTATTTCAAACTTTGATCCCCAAAAAGGTATTTTTTGACAAATCCTTACCCTTTGACTTATACCATGACGAACTTACATCCATCCCCCGTCTATATGCATATTTACACACTTTTATTCGTCCTTTTCGCCGAGATATAAGAGTTTAAACATGACATGGTGTCATATTTTTGAGAACAATGGAGACAGTTGATGATTAAAAAATATCACATAGAAATCAGTCGCAAGGGTATAGATGATAACAATGAAGACAGTCTGAACGTAACGTTTTTGGAGCGCAATAACATTGAAATAATTACGGTATACTTAAGTGCCAATGTGAATAACTGGATTTTTATAATGCGCTACCAAACTACCAACGCTTTTTTTGATAAATCCCATTCACACTCTTACTGACCAGGTTCATTATCACAGACGTGACTCAAAGTATGAATCGGGACGCAATATATATGCTTGTTTTGAACATGTTTAAAATAAACGTGGTAAGGTCGGAGAGCTTCCTGACCAACGCAATTCCGTCACGTTTTTTTCTACGTTCACAAATATCCTCTCCGATTGACAACGATTTGTCATGATTTGGACATTTTTAGATCTATGTAGAAGCGTATGTAAATTTGACCTTTAAATATATCAAAAACGTCTATCGGACATGAAAGTCGAACCCCTTTAGGATCATTTGTCATACATGGCACCATGAACAAGATTGTGTGTTTTTCTATGTCGCTGTTGGAAAGAAGCCTGTGTTTTTGCCTGTGTATTTTACGTTATGATAGCATGTACAGCATACGTATTACCCTAGAGAACACAACAAAGAAGTTAATTAATGGTTGTGTTATTTTTTTAACTCCAGTACTACATATCTACACATACCAACTCTCCGAAAACAATCTACTATCAATACATTTATGAAACCGGTATGTACATCATAACATGCTATTTCGTTTATACTATATTTTACTTTCGTGTATCTTAAATCATTTTTGAATTAGAAGTAGAAAAGTGTGTGGGTATTAATGTTACTTTCACCAATCTGACTTGAAACCTATGAAACTACTTTATAGTTTGGGAGATGCATCTAAATAAAACCCGGCTAAATATACATATGTTGATACATGCTTTGTACTGACATGTTCGTCACCTAAAATACGAAAGCAACTTATCCATAAATACAATAATAAAATGCTACAAGTTGTGCAGTACAGACAATTCTGACCTCATGTTATTACAGTTATTGGTAAACAATTTACAAAAAAACAACCAAATCATTGCATTATAGGGATAAGATTACGTGTGGAATGAAATATTGTCACGTAAAATACTATTGTAGGGGTGAAATAGCATGAAAGACTAATTTGGAACAAAAACTAATGCTAACTAAAGGTTGTTTAAGCATCTAAGAACGATTTATCTGTTAAAATTACAGCTTAAAATGCTAAGCATGGCTTATAGCTTCACCATTGAATATCTATATACTGTCATGTAAAATAACAGTCTTGAAACATATTTTTCAACAACAATTAACAAACGTCAAGCCTTTATTCTGGAAGCAAAACTTGAGTACACATAACTCAGTTTATCACACATTATTTCTGAAATATATCCAGTAACTTATTATGTTTTTTTCTGTTGTGCTTCCATGAAAGTCATGTGCAGTCGTCTGGAAATTTGAAAAAGATCATTTGTTTCCAACGAGACACGAGCTCTTCCAAATTGTACAGTGAATATTTCGTTTTTATTCAAATCCAGTGAAAGAAAATATTATGCAGTGATAAAAACTTGAGCAAATATTAAATGAAGCATTGCCAGCATGCCAATAATCAATTGTCATATTGGCTCAAATAACTCTGGATTTTTATTTGTATTTTACGTGATGAAAGTTATACGGTTATCAAACACATGATTGCTGTCATAATTTACGCTTTATTGCCAAGTTGTGAAAGCTAATAACTTAATTTATATTTGATAAATGTAACAGATAGCATTGCTTCTAATCAAAATCAATAATTGCAGTAATTTAGTACACTTTATGTAACTGCACAGACTAAAAATTATACACGTTTTCACTCTTCTAATATCAAATGTCAAATAGTTAGCTTGAGTTACATGTAGATTGCACAAATACTTGTTGTTTAAAGGTAATACACTCTGAAACCATGTTATAAGTCATCAAATGTAAAAAATCAAACGTAGGTTCATAAAGAAATCAAAATATTGAAATTAAATTTTACGTGACACTAAATTGTATTTTACGTGACGAACAAGATCATGCTCACCAAGCAATAGACATACACTATCGGAATAATTCTAGAATATAAATTGATTTACACCAATGTCTTTCAAGAATAAATATTTATTATGCCCCATATGTCAATGGTTGACCATTTCTGTTGATGAGCAAATAATAGACCATTCGTGGTATATGTACCGTAAAATTTCAATGTCATTCTAATTATGTGGTGTTTCCGTGTATATATTGACTGTAAACATCAAATGTGTCACAATGGCACAGAATAAGATATATTCCTTATCATTTTTATCGTTGTAATCACGTTTTATTAAAAACCGTCACGTAAGTATACAGTCACGTAAAACTTTTTTCGCACTAAGATGCATTTTTTCTCCATTCATTGTCTATTACAGATGATGTACTTTTCTATATAGTTAAATCCGACATGTGCCAGACATATTACAAGGAATAAATGACCATTCTTTAATAAATAAGCGAGTTGTGGCTGTCACGTAAGAATACAACATAAATGCCCCGGTAAGGTACAGGCTTGAAATAGACTGACGTATAGTTTTTGTTCGTGTATTTTGGTAAAATATATGTGTATTTATCGATAGTGCTTATATCAATAAACAAACTGGTTCAAATAATTTATAAATTACCACAAGCGTAAGCGTTGCTATCACATCCACAAACCAGTGTCACGTAAAATACCTCTTGTGGGTGACACGAACTCTGTCGAAAAAATACCAAAGCAACAAGTTCATAGCACTCTCGCGCATTTATGGGTTCATTTTCCAACTTATAAGCTTACATATAAACAACACATTTAAGATGTTTTGACTAGTTACTAATTATGAGAAGCATTTAAATTATATATTTTGTGTGGGTGACAGCCGATTTTGAGTAGGGTGTCATAACTTGGGGGCTTGTATATTTTTTCAAGTTCATTATTTCTAATATTATTTGTATTTATTTTTGAGGAACTATATCGTATTAGTGATAGAAATTGATTGAAGACTTCTCATACTCGATAATTCTTTTTTATAAACATTATTATAGTGGTGACAGGCAGTTGGCTCAAATTTTGTGAATGCGTGAAGAGTGTGAATGGGATTTATAAAAAAAAGCGTTGGTAGTTTGGTAGCGCATTATAAAAATCCAGTTATTCACATTGGCACTAAGTATACCGTAATTATTTCAATGTTATTGCGCTCCAAAAACGTTGCGTTCAGACTGTCTTCATTGTTATCATCTATACCCTTGCGACTGATATCTATGTGATCTTTTTTAATCATCAACTGTCTCCATTGTTCTCAAAATTATGACACCATGTCATGTTTAAACTCTTATATCTCGGCGAAAAGGACGAATAAAAGTGTGTAAATCTGCATATAGACGGGGGATGGATGTAATTTCGTCATGGTATAAGTCAAAGGGTAAGAATTTGTCAAAAAATACCTTTTTGGGGATCAAAGTTTCAAATAACGCGTTTTTTTGTAAAAAATCGCATACATTTTTCATGATTTCTCCCTAAATAGTTCACGGTTTTGCTCATAATTTTGTGTACTGATACCTCTTTTAACTGCGAATAAATGTACACACTTTGTTTTGTTCAGACCCTGCAAAAGGAATATAAAAACAAGCAATACTTACTTCCGCGAGTTTTGCGTACATAAACACTGACAACTGTCTTCTAAGTGCCAACTGTTTTCTATGTATCGGGTTGAACGGTGTGAGTATGCCGTAATTATTTCAATGTAAGTGCGCTCCAAAAACGTTGCGTTCAGACTATCTTCATTGTTATCATCTATACCCTTGCGACGGATTTCTATGTGATCTTTTTTTATCACCAACTGTCTCCATTGTTCTCAAAAATATGACACCATGTCATGTTTAAACTCTTATATCTCGGCGAAAAGGACGAAAAAAAGTGTTTTCCTCTTCATATAGACGGGGGATGGATGTCATTTCGTGATGGTATAAGTCAAAGGGTAAGGATTTGTCAAAAAATACCTTTTTGGGGATCAAAGTTTGAAATAAGCGTTTTTTGTTAAAAATCGCATACATTTTCCATGATTTCTCCCTAAATTATTCACAGATTTGCTCAGAATTTTGTGTACTGATACCTCTTTTAACTGCGAATAAATGTACACACTTTGTTTTGTTCAGACCCTGCAAAAGGAATATAAAAAGAAGCATTACTTACTTCCGCGAGTTTTGCGTACATAAACACTGACAACTGTCTTCTAAGTGCGAACTGTTTTCTATGTATCGGGTTGAACGGTGTGCGTATTGACTTCAAGGCCCCAAAAGTTACAATAATCATTTAGACGGTTTAAACTATTCTGTAGATCTTCGACCGAATGACCAACTTAAACCATGTCGTCTGCGAAAAGTAAAATCATAATACATAGCTCATAAATATTCATTCCACAACATATACATGATATACCCAGTGGTTTGCGCGGTTTGTCGTCTAATCTGGTGACCCAGGTTCAAATATGGGTTCCAACTGTCATCTTTCAGCAGAAAGCTGACAAATGAAGGTTATATTCGTCAATATAACGCCTGTTCTACACAAACTATATGACATGTAGAACCTACCAGTTACATGATTTGCTCGCCTGGATAGAAGGACCTTGGTTTGCAGAGAAAACCAAATGCAACACAATTATCAATGACTTCATACATGTGTTTTATAATTACCGGCTTCTTATAATTTCTGGTTTCTGTGTTTATAATATTTCAATATCACTCTTTGTTAGTGATAGAATGTTTCACCCGCTGTTGTATCGCTGGTTTAGAATGAGAAGGTCGTAAGTACAAAATAAATATTTTGAGAAAACAAGCAAAAACTGTCTAAAATTTACTCTTTACTCATGAAAAAACAAGCTTTTACAACTGAAATTCTTCATTTTCGTCAAGACGACAAGTTCCGATTTTCATGAAAATAGGCTCATAAGAAGCGACTGGTGATCATGCATATTCCAAATCCGTCACATGGTCGTAAGTACGTAGACTAGTAGTTACGACCTTCGCATTCAAATCAAGCTATATGTAAAACATTATTTTGCAAGTACTTGGGTTGTAACTTTAATACTTTAAGCATTTAAAGTAAGATAACGTTTTTGGTCACACTGTAACTACGAGCATGGTATCCAGTGGGTACAAATCTTGTTAATTTCAGGAGTTTTCTACTAAACGAAGTGAACATAGGTATACTTCGAGCATATACGAGCAGCTACCTGCACAAACGACCAATGTTGCAGCTGTGAGAGGAATATCCTAGTTTGTATCAACATTCTGTTAGGTTGTTTTTGGGATGATAACTTTGGTTTTTGTGCAATCAACGTGTACTAAGTGCATCGCTAAAAGACGCGCGAAAATGTGTACTCCAATTCGAACACCCTCGTATACTACTCGAACACGTGTGTGCCTTGTAGGTTGGCTCAGGTATTATAGACAAGTGCCATATCATAAAACGAAACCAGGTTAAATGTGGCGTCATAACGAGCCTACTCTGATGAAGCAGGCACTGTAAGCCTGTGACAATAGTGGAACCAAAATACGTACTAAATCTCAACCATCTTGCAACATTAGTATAGTAATCTAATACGTGATAAAAGGAATCTACCACGAGTTTTCTTTTGAGATCAACGTTTCTTAAATTCGTCACGAGAAAGAAAGTTATTAACCTCACTACAGACTCGCTTAATAACAGTTTTTTGTAGACTCATTTAAGAAATGTTGATCTCAAAAGAAAACTAGTGGTAAATCCTATATAAAATACTTGGGAATTTACTGAGCATGGCGATGCAAGTTGGACATGTGACCGTGAGCGCTTACTTCAATTAAGGTGTTCAAAGGTCATTGATGTGTTTGATCTAAACAGCATGGGCGTAGGAGCGTCTTCAACATTGGGGGGCCAAACATTTGGCAACTTAGGGTAAATTTTTTTTTTGCTCGCTCCGCTCGCAAAGTAACTGCATTATCTCCAACATGTCAATACCCATTGTTGGCACATAAATAGAATCCTACATAAATTTTACTCTTAAACCTCTACAACCTCCTATAACTGTAAGTTTATGGTTCTGTGGTAATTTGGTTTAGTAATTCCCGTGGTAACTGCAAGTATATGGGGTCAGGGGGCATTCCCCCCGGGAAAATTTTCTAAACAATGGATCAATCTGGTGCATTCTAGGCGTTCCGAGATACCTTATTTGGTATTAAAAAAGCCCTAAATTCACCTTGGCATTTTTAGTTCTTACATTAAAGTGCTTGCAAAAAAATTAAATTGCTTGATTTTGAGATTGAAGCTTAATGTGAAAACGTTTGTTTCAAAGGCTTTATATATTAATGACAACCTCACAAAGTCATATAGGAGGTTTGGGTGACGTTTAGAGTTCAATTTATGTCACGGGTGTATTGTTTGCAAACAATTGGTGTTGACATATTTGGATGTACAAGGAAGCTATTTTGCGAGCGAAGCGAGCAAAAAAAAATGTAAACGTTTTCTTCAAGAACTGAAGGCAAATTACCTATAACGACATATATTAGGTCGTAAATTACACTTTTTTATCTGGATTATTGGGGGGGGGAAAGATATGTTGGCCCCCACTGTCCAGACATTGGGGGGGGGGGGCTGGCCCCCCTGCCCCCCCCCCCCCCTTCTCCTACGCCCATGAACAGGCGTTAGTCTTTTTTACTAGTGAACTTAATTAAACCTTAAAATCTGAAAATATTGTTTATTTCATTTCACCCTCGATGTCTAGTGGAGATTAAATAGCTGGTACCGATTGAATAAAATAATCATTCACTAATTGTTCCTAATTGGAAAATACCTCCAGTCCTTTGATATCAAACGGGCACTGCGCAAAAGTCACGCGCATGTATGACGTGGCGGAAGTTGATTCGCTTCCGTCATCTGCTAAACGGAAACGAGCATGTAGATTAGTAAACAAACCATTGGTTTGTTCGGAAATGATTATTTTTCCAATACCTTAGCCTGAATAAAACAATTGACATTTAGCGCACTAGCTGTCATTCAGGAAAACTCTCAGAATGGAGTGTGGTGGTAGCATAGTTTTGCATTTATTGCTGTTAATTGGAGTGGGGTGGGTGTTTGGGGAAGTGACACAAAATGAAGATGGGTCTTCAGGTACTATCAGTTTTTCAACACCAACACTTAACGACGAAGAGGCACATAGTATTCATATGCCGAGCCATCTCAAGTGTGATTCTTGCTCAGCTGTTGTATATCAGGTAATTATGTTGTTTGTAGCAATGTGTCAATGCATCTTGTTTATTTCTTTACTGTTTTGTATAAATCTATTGAATGTGTGGTTTATGCATCATCATGTATTGTTTGTATGTTTATTATTTATGCTTATATTAATGGTATTTGTGTTTGTATGTTGTTTATATCTGTATCATAAGGCCAAGACAAAATAATGTTGTGGTTCAGGTTACGGGCCCAAAACAATTAGGGTAGGTAGGTAGGGGAAACATTTTATTTTTTAATATTATTTTATTTAGTTTTTGTCAATACTTACTTACGATTGTTTTCTTTTGGCTTCTAATTTTCGATAAAATGTTGTAGGGTAGCAGCAAAATAATAGGGTAGGTAGGGAACCTTAACCACAACATTATTTTGTTTTTGCCTAATGATATGTGTTTGGTGTTGATGTTTTATGTTGTTTTTTTGTTGTTATTTTTTACGTTCCTATGTTGTTTGTGTCAGAATGTGTTTGCATTTGTATGTTGTTTATGTCAGAATGTGTTTACATTTGTATGTTGTTTGTGTCAGAAAGTGTTTACGTTTGTATGTTGTTTGTGTCAGAAAGTGTTTACGTTTGTATGTTGTTTGTGTCAGAATGTGTTTACGATTGTATATGTTGTTTGTGTCAGAAAGTGTTTACGATTGTATATGTTGTTTGTGTCAGAAAGTGGTTAGTTTGTATGTTGCTTGTGTCAGAATGTGTTTACGTTTGTATGTTGTTTGTGTCAGAAAGTGTTTACGTTTGTATGTTGTTTGTGTCAGAAAGTGTTTACGTTTGTATGTTGTTTGTGTCAGAATGTGTTTACGTTTGTATGTTGTTTGTGTCAGAATGTGTTTACGTTTGTATGTTGTTTGTGTCAGAATGTGTTTATGTTTGTATGTTGTTTGTGTCAGAATGTGTTTACATTTGTATGTTGTTTATGTCAGAATGTGTTTACATTTGTATGTTGTTTGTGTCAGAATGTGTTTACGATTGTATATGTTGTTTGTGTCTGAATGTGTTTACGATTGTATATGTTGTTTGTGTCAGAATGTGTTTACATTTGTATGTTGTTTGTGTCAGAATGTGTTTACGATTGTATATGTTGTTTGTGTCAGAATGTGTTTACGATTGTATATGTTGTTTGTGTCAGAATGTGTTTACGTTTGTATGTTGTTTGTGTCAGAAAGTGTTTACGTTTGTATGTTGTTTATGTCAGAATGTGTTTACATTTGTATGTTGTTTGTGTCAGAATGTGTTTACGTTTGTATGTTGTTTGTGTCAGAATGTGTTTACGATTGTATATGTTGTTTGTGTCAGAAAGTGTTTACGTTTGTATGTTGTTTTTGTCAGAAAGTGTTTACGTTTGTATGTTGTTTGTGTCAGAATTTGTTTACGATTGTATGTTGTTTGTGTCAGAAAGTGTTTATGTTTGTACATTTGAATGTTGTTTGTATGTTGATAAAGTCTCTTGTTAACCAAATGGAAGATTTCATACAAAGCTAAACACTTTTAAAAAGCTTAGTTTTAGGAAATCCTTGTTGATTATTAAAACAAAATAAAAACAACATAGATTTAGTGTTTGGTCCAGTTTTATTGAGGCCAGACTTTACAAGCAAGTTGGTAATACATTCACGATGTAGGATTTCAGGCTACTGTTCATGTTTGCACAGTTACCACGAATGAACTTCTTACCAGTCTGAACATCACTTACTGGTATCGCATGTAAGAATGCCATACTGGAACATGAACATTCCACGGGAGATCCCATAAGTTGAACCGAGGATCTGTCTGCGGAGTGCAGCACTGCTACTGGTATGGATGTTAAATTAGTGTTTTCCATGTACATATCCCGCATTGTGTAGCTTGTGCTGAATGCGTGTGGATCTATATGTGTTAGAGGGTTATAGCTGATGGTTAGCTGGCGGAGATAGGTCAGGGAAGAAAGAACATGTCCATCTACAGACTTGATCTGATTGTGACTGACAACCAGTGTGAGCAAACCATGAAAGTTGGATACTGCTGGTGGGATCTGGGTCAATCTGTTGTTAGACATATATAAATAATACAAGGGACTGTGTGAAGGAATGACTGACTCCTCAACATTCTCAATATTGTTGAAGTTCAGTCCAAGGGTAAGCAACTTGGGGAATATGTCAAAGATATACCTAGGAAAGGTATACATATTGTTGTAGTTCAAGTAAACTAATGACACTTTGTCTAGAGGGTTTGGGCAGTGTGTCAAAATGTTTTGTGGACTATGTACCAAGTAAGTATTGTGGTGAAAGTCCAGCTGAACTAAACTATGCAAGGAGCATATAGCTTCTGGAACTGTGTGAAGTTTGGAGTGTGAAATCTCTAATCTTGTCAAACTGGTCATACCTTCAAAACTGTCAGATGGAAGTGATTCAAATGGTAGATTTTCCACAAGTAGTTCATTAAGCTTGCTGAAATGAACAAATTCTCGCGGCCAGATTGGTACGGATGACATGTCAATCCATAGGGTCTCCAAAGATTTTCCAATTGAAGTTAGCACAGTCCCATCCAAGTACACAAAAGAGTTATCAAGCACACGCAAAGTGTTTAGATTCGGTATATAGCTCAATGCATGTGGTAGTTGATTAAGATTGTTTTTCGACAGTACAAGTGTTACAGATATGTTTGCTAGGTTTGAGAATGCATGGTCGTCAATGATTGAAATGTTATTTTCCTCTAAGTTGATTGTCAGCTTGTCTGGTTGTACATTGATTATATTACTTAATGCATTCATTGGAATCGATGTCAGTGAATTTCTGTGCAAATCAATTTCCATCGATCGGTAGTGGTTTCTGCTAAAATTGTTAAAATTGAAGCTTGGAAAGACATGGATTCGTTGATAACCACATTGAATTGTTGAACCATAACATCGACAAGGACTGGGGCTCGGGCAAGGATCATTGCCAAGGATAAATGCCAATCCTGCAGGGAAGAAGAATAACACAACCTGAAAGTAGATGTGAATTATTTCTGTGTATCATGCTTTGACTTATTTAGAAGTCTGTTATAAGACTTGCTATAAAAGTCGACCAGTCCTGGCTAGCTCAGTTGTAGACTGTCATGATTCCAGGGTTAGGCTGGATATTGACAATGTTCCTGTCATCCACATGTGGAGAAGTTAAAAACTGCTCATAGAAAAGTACTTTATTGAACTCTGGGAAACGGATTAGGACAACTTGCTATAGTATCAATATAATTAACAAAACTCAAAACAAAGTGCCTTCAAAACAATAATAAATCAATCACAGATCAGAAAAATGCACGTTATATCACTTTAATGACATAATCACTTGTAATTTGTATCAGAAAGGGTCTTACCAAGATGTTTGTCATGATTTTCTTTTTGGAGAATATTTCGTTAAAAATATGATATTCCTAAACATATAGCAGAATTGAGATTGAATGGTGTATTTCACATTAAATGTTGTTAGTGTTAAGGTCAATGAAGATAACATATTGTCTTATCAAATCCATCGTCATACTACAGCCTTGTATAGGGCATTCAGTATGACTTTTTTTACACGATTATAGTATGACTAGTTTTACACGATTATAGTATGACTATTTTTACACGATTATAGTATGACTATTTTTACACGATTATAGTATGACTATTTTTACACGATTATAGTATCACTATTTTTACACGATTGTAGTATGACTAATTTTACACGATTATAGTACAGGGATTTCCCTGATGCAGGTTTTCTGCGTCCCTGACGCAACTTTGTGGCTTGGGACCCTCATTTCTGCATTACTGTGCATCCTTGGGACCCCCAATAATATCCCTCAAATAGACATTTTTATTTCAGCTAGAACACATTCTTCTTTCTGCTATTTATTGCACTAAGTCTTATGGTGCATTGAGCAATCTGCATTGGCTGTTTTATTTATTTATAACTAACATTATCACTAATAATGAGCTTGAAATGCATTACTGTATGGTGAAGGGACCCCCAAAATTTCTCAGGGACTCCCTAAATATAAATTTTAAGGGTCCTGAGACCTTCGTATGAAAAATCCTAGGGAAAACCCTGATAGTATGACTAGTTTTACACGATTATAGTATGACTATTTTTAGACGAACATCTATTTTATTACAGTTAGGTCAAGGGTTTGAGACATTCCATACAAAGAGGAAATCATTGAAAGTACTACCGGAGTCTGAAGTATATGACATTGTAGATGAAGTTTGCCAGGGAAAGGCACTGGAAGCGTAAGTTTGTTACACAAGTTAAACTGATACAGTTTTATGTTCTGTTGTAGTACTTACCATTTACACTTATTACATGTGGTACCACTGCAGAGCTATAAAGTTCTTTGTGGTTTAACTTTCTGCACAGTCTATTGGTTTGCATAACCTCCCTATTTCCTGCTAACTATTTTCTACCTTTAAAAGCGAAATGCATTATGGGCAATTAATTACCTTACCAGTGAAACAATCAAGTATATTAAGTGGCCTCTGTAGGTCAGTGGTTAGCACACTTGCCACCTTATCCGACGACCTTGGTTCAAATCTTGGTGAAGGCACACATATGCCTTTCATATCCTGCTGAAAGCTCACTGGCAAATCAAGGTTATGCTCATCATTATAAGCATGTTTTGTTGCATTAAAAAATCAATACTGTTTTCACTATTAAGTCCCACAGGAAAATCTCATTTTTAGCATGATTGAATATTTATGATCAGCATATTTAATAGGGTTGTAACGATATACCGCGGACTTCAGTCCCACACGGTTCACGATACAAGACTTCTAAATTTCGGTACGGTTTGGTATAAGCTTTTTTATGAACAAAATAATATGCAGACAAAGAAAACACCTGACAGCCTTCTGATTATGTATCATTACCATGTATCACTCGATTTAACTGTATTGAGATATGCTTCATATTGTCTAAATTCACTTAAAATAGTTGATAGGCACATAATATTTCCTGATATAGAAGCAACAAATTCATTATCACTTAAAAAATGTAGTATTTAAGCAGCTGTTAGAGAATAATGTATCATACCGAAATATACCGAACCGTTAGAAAAATTGACGGTACGTATCATATCATGAGGTGAGCGTACCGTTACACCCCTAATATTTAAATTGATTTGAAAATTGAAACAACCACTTTAATGGATACAACAATGTGATATTTCCAGTTGAGTAAAATCTAGTTTAGTGGGATTGTTACAAGTGGAGAGCAGTGGCATAGAGGTCGGGTGTGCGCTTTTGGATTGAGAGGTCCTGGGTTCAACCCCCAGTCTGGACCGCTGGTTAATTTCTCTGCACAAGAATAACCCACATGCTCCACTCCACCAAGGTGTAAATTGACACTGGTCAGGACAGTGTCTATCCTGGGTGCCGCAGATCCATGTTGGCTGCCACAGGAGAGAAATATGGTAGTCTCCCTGGAGACAAGAACATAGGTTTCCGTAGGTAGCCCAATGACCAGTGGAAGTTAAAGTGTCAAAGGGTTCTTGAGCGGCTGAACAGCTGAAAAGAGCCCTAGAAAAACTTAAGTGAAATAACTGTGTGATAATTTCTTATATTGTTCTTATATTTTTGTAACCATTTTAAATATTTAGTGAACTGTACATTTCACCGAACCAATATGAACCAATTCTAGAACCAATACAAACCGAACCAGATAACCACTGTGCCTGTTTTGTATATCACTCGCTTAGAATGAGAAGGTTATAAGTACAAAATTGATATTTTGAGAAAACAAGCAAACACTGTCCGAAAATTACTCTAAATACTTATGGTACAACTTATGGTATCTACTTCAATTTGGTCAACATGACAAGTTCCAATTTTCATGAAAATAGGCTTTTAAGAAAAACCTTGTGATGCTGCTTTTAAATATGTATCAGTCGTATAAGGATCATTTTAAGCCAGCAATATTTTGTAACCAATTTAAATTAGTGCACTGTACATTTCAATGAAACTTATTTCTACAACCAAAATGATTCAAACAAAGACACCATTGTGCCTGTTTCATATATGAGCTTATACAACATATTATAGGTATGGTATGAAAGAAGTAAAGAAAGTGAAGAGATTATCTGGTCCAGGATTGGAAACTGCTGACTCACCAGGAATTATGGCCGGTGGAGGAAAATGGCCAGAAAGGTACTTTCAGTCAAACTGCTAATCAGAAATTAGCCAATTTTACACCTAAACATGTGATTTAATGTATACTATAATGCTTGCAAGCTTTTACTTGCAATTGATCTAGATGTGTTTCATTCACATCAGACATAAGATATACCTAGTTTAGTCCATTTTCAGACTTTCGTTGGTTAATAACTGACCATATTTACCCACTAAATGTGAATACTACCTTCAGGCTATCCAAATATTTTGGTGCCCCGGCATCTACTTAAATGCATAGGCATATAGATTCACCTGTCTGTTCTTCTGTTACAAACTGTTGAAACTCAAATATTTTTAAGTCCATCAAATGCATTGCTTTCAAACTTGGCATACTTGTTTACCATCATAAACACTTTACATTATCAAAGCCATGTAACACTATCAAACATTTCAACAGAATTATGGACCCTGAATGACTTGGCTATTTGTTATGGACAAGGCTTCTACCGGGCTTATAAGCATTTTACTGAATGCATTCTTGTTAATTTTTTTTTTTTTTTTTGTAGGAGATACTTTTATTTTCCTCGTCATTTGATATGTGTGGGTCGAGGTCATCCCACACATACCTTACAACAAATCATTGTTAGTAGTTACTAAAACTATATTATATAACATCACATAATGCTAACTAAATAACTAAATAAGTTTTTAATGTAGTGGTATACATCCACATTACCGTATGTAATAAATATAATATATATAAAAATATCCCCTGCAAAATTAAGGTAAAGAGAAAAGAAAGTAATTTTGATAAGAGGTTAGAGCAAAGAAGAGAATGATAGATAGACATAGAAACCCTGAGGTATAAAACAGTTTATTGACTTAATTAATAAAGTCGGCTACAATTGACCAATATATTTTAGTTTTTTCTTTGGAGTATGTTTTTCTTTCAATTGTCAAGGCAAGGTTTAGACTGTTTTTTAATCCTATTACTGTTGGAATAATTTTTTTCCTTTTACATAAGTAAATATATTTCTTAGTTTGTAAATATAGCATGTTACATTTTTGTTTACTGCCTAATATGAAGTTTTTACTATTAATGTCTTTATCCAAGTCTTTAGTATACTGCTTTATTTCTGAAATAATATTTTGTAATAATGGGCAATCCCAGAATAAATGAATAAGTGTTTCCTTTTCCTTGTTGCAAAAAGTACAATTGTCTGAAGGTGAAATCCCCATTTTATTTAATATAATGTTTGTACCTAAAATTCTGTGATTGATTCTAGTTTGAAACCATTGTAAATATGTATCATTTGTTATATTAAAGACCCAACTATATATAATTTTCCATTCCTTTTGGTTACAAAGGTATAACTCGTTCCATTTATGTTGACTTGTTGGTAGTAAATTTGATTTTATTAATAGATTGTATTTTGAATATGCCTCACTTTTGTTTAGTATTATAGGTTTAAAGAGTATTGGTATAATTGGAAAAATATTGTTTCCTTTCTCATTTTTGTCAAACGTAATTTTTATTGATGTTATCAAACGTTTAATGGATTTTACAATCCCTCCATACTGCAGAAAATTTATGCTTGTATCAGTGTTCTTTTCTAAATCTGTTTTTTTAATAAAGTTACCATTTTTAGTCATTAAGTCGTTAATATATCTGATACCTTTATCATACCAAGACTTGTAAAATACAGGACGATTGTCTATCAAAATATTATGGTTATAAAATAAAGGTAAATTTAAAAAGTCGTTGGTTGATTCGATTGTTGATACTTCTATAATGTTACTATAAGCATAAAGTACGTCTTTCCAAAAGATGTTTTTTATTTTTCCACAAATTTTATATATGTACATTTTGCCACAATTAATGATCATATCTATATTGAAAATCTGTTGTACAAATAAACAAATATTACTATTATTTCCTGACAATAATCTCTTTAGCCATGATAGTTTCAAACTTTTCATATATGCCACAATATCAATCATATTTAATCCTCCATATATAGTCTTCCTGATCAGAACGTCCCGCTTGATTTTTGGTGTCCCATGCCAAATAAATTCCGAAAAAAATTTGTTTATAGATTGAATGATATCTTTTGGTGGATTTGGTAGGGATGTGAATAAATGTGTTAAAATTGGCAGTAGTAAGGACTTTATAACAGTTATACAACCAATCGGAGTTGTCTCCCTTTTATTCCAATGACTTATGTGTTTTTTCATTAGCTCACCTGTCACAAAGTGACAAGGTGAGCTTTTGTGATCGCTCTTCGTCCGTCGTCCGTCGTCCGTCCGTCCGTCGTCCGTTCACAATTGCTTGTGAACACACTAGAGGTCACAAATTTAGCCTGATCATTATGAAACTTGATCACAATGATCATCTCTATAAAATCTAGGTCAAGTTCGATATTGGGTCATCTGGGGTCAAAAACTAGGTCACTAGGTCAAATCAAAGGAAAACCTTGTGAACACATTAGAGGTCACAATTTGAGCCTGATCATTATGAAACTTGATCACAATGATCATCTCCATAAAAGCTAGGTCAAGTTCAATATTGGGTCATCTGGGGTCAAAAACTAGGTCACTAGGTCAAATCAAAGGAAAACCTTGTGAACACATTAGAGGTCACAATTTGAGCCTGATCATTATGAAACTTGATCACAATGATCATCTCCATAAAATCTAGGTCAAGTTCGATATTGGGTCATCTGGGGTCAAAAACTAGGTCACTAGGTCAAATCAAAGGAAAACCTTGTGAACACATTAGAGGTCACAATTTGAGCCTGATCATTATGAAACTTGATCTTTATGATCATCTCCATAAAATCTAGGTCAAGTTCAATATTGGGTCATCTGGGGTCAAAAACTAGGTCACTAGGTCAAATCAAAGGAAAACCTTGTGAACACATTAGAGGTCACAATTTGAGCCTGATCATTATGAAACTTGATCACAATGATCATCTCCATAAAATTTAGGTCAAGTTCGATATTGGGTCATCTGGGGTCAAAAACTAGGTCACTAGGTCAAATCAAAGGAAAACCTTGTGAACACATTAGAGGTCACAATTTGAGCCTAATCTTTATGAAACTTGATCACAATGATCATCTCTGTAAAATCTAGGTCAAGTTCGATATTGGGTCATCTGGGGTCAAAAACTAGGTCACTAGGTCAAATCAAAGGAAAACCTTGTGAACACATTAGAGGTCGCAATTTGAGCCTGATCATTATGAAACTTGATCACAATGATCATCTCCATAAAATCTAGGTCAAGTTTGATATTGGGTCATCTGGGGTCAAAAACAAGGTCACTAGGTCAAATCAAAGGAAAACATTGTGAACACATTAGAGGTCACAATTTGAGCCTGATTATTATGAAACTTGATCACAATGATCATCTCCATAAAATCTAGGTCAAGTTCGATATTGGGTCATCTGGGGTCAAAAACTGGGTCACTAGGTCAAATCAAAGGAAAACCTTGTGAACACATTAGAGGTCACAATTTGAGCCTAATCTTTATGAAACTTGATCACAATGATCATCTCTGTAAAATCTAGGTCAAGTTCGATATTGGGTCATCTGGGGTCAAAAACTAGGTCACTAGGCCAAATCATTGAAAACCCTTGTGAACACATTAGAGGTCACAATTTGAGCCTGATCATTATGAAACTTGATCACAATGATCATCTCCATAAAATCTAGGTCAAGTTCGATATTGGGTCATCTGGGGTCAAAAACAAGGTCACTAGGTCAAATCAAAGGAAAACCTTGTGAACACATTAGAGGTCACAATTTGAGCCTGATCATTATGAAACTTGATCACAATGATCATCTCCATAAAATCTAGGTCAAGTTCGATATTGGGTCATCTGGGGTCAAAAACTAGGTCACTAGGTCAAATCAAAGGAAAACTTTGTGAACACATTAGAGGTCACAATTTGAGCCTAATCTTTATGAAACTTGATCACAATGATCATCTCTGTAAAATCTAGGTCAAGGTCGATATTGGGTCATCTGGGGTCAAAAACTAGGTCACTAGGCCAAATCATTGAAAAACCTTGTGAACACATTAGAGGTCACAATTTGTGACTAATCTTTACGAAAATTGATCACAATGATCATCTCTATAAAATCTAGGTCAAGTTCGATATTGGGTCATCTGGGGTCAAAAACTAGGTCACAAGGCCAAATCATTGAAAAAGCTTGTGAACACACTAGAGGTCACAATTTGTGACTAATCTTTATGAAAATTGATCACAATGATCATCTCTATAAAATCTAGGTCAAGTTCGATATTGGGTCATCTGGGGTCAAAAACTAGGTCACAAGGCCAAATCATTGAAAAAGCTTGTGAACACACTAGAGGTCACAATTTGAGACTGATCTTTATGAAAATTGATCACAATGATCATCTCTATAAAATCTACGTCAAGTTGGATATTGGGTCATCCGGGGTCATAAACTAGGTCACAAGCCTTTGAAGGCCAAATCATTGAAAAAGCTTGTGAACACACTAGAGGTCACAATTTGAGCCTAATCTTTATGAAACTTGATCACACTGATCATCACTATAAAATTTTGGTCAAGTTCGATATTGGGTCATCCGGAGTCAAAAACTAGGTCACGAGGCTAAATCATTGAAAAAGCTTGTGAACACACTAGAGGTCACAATTTTGACCTTATCTTTATGAAACTTGATCACAATGATCATCATTATAAAATTTAGGTCAAGTTCGATATTGGGTCATCTGGGGTCAAAAACTAGGTCACGAGGCCAAATCATTGAAAAATCTTGTGAACACACTAGAGGTCACAATTTTGACTCTATCTTTATGAAACTTGGTCACAATGTTCATCTCTATAAAATCTAGGTCAAGTTAGATACTGTGTCATTTGGGCCAAAATCTAGGTCACTAGGCCAAACAGGTGAGCGACCCAGGGCCCTTTGGACCCTCTTGTTGTTTCTATTTTGTCATTAAAATTGAGTGCTATCATTTTTTGTAAATCGACATGGAACTTTATACCTAATAGTTTGAAAGATGTACAATTCCATTCTAATTTCCACCTTGTTTTTATTGACAATGTACTGTACTTTTTGGAGCCAATCCATATAACATGCGTTTTATCAAAGTTCACTTTTAAACCAGATAATAAGGAAAAATTATGTAAAACCTCAAGAGTAGAATTTAAAGATTGGTCAGATCCATCTAATAGTAATGAAGTGTCATCAGCAAATTGAGATATTTTGAATTCAATACCATTTATTTTGATACCTTTTATACTTTTTTCATTTCTGATTTTAATGGATAGTATTTCAGCGCATAAGATAAAAATATACAGACTCAGTGGATCACTTTGTCGGCATCCACGACCAATGTTAAAAAATTCTGAAAGGTAACCATTTATTTGCAGTGAGGTTTGAATATTGTTCAGGAATAATGAAATCCATTCAATAAACATTGGTCCAAAATTAAACAGGGTCAGAGTTTTCTTTATAAATTCAAAAGACAGAGTATCGAAAGCTTTTTGGAAATTAATCATCATTAGTAAACCCGGTATCTTATGTTTTTCTGTGTAGTTCATAACATCATATATTAATCGAGTATTTTCACCCATAAATCTACCTTTAATGAAACCTGTCTGATCATTATTAATTAAATTATCTAACACTGATTTCATTCTATTTGCAATAGAACCAGATGCTAACTTAAATACTGTATTTAACAATGTTAAAGGTCGCCAGTTGCTTAAAAATGGTTTTGGTTTACTTTCTTTAGGAATACAGGTTATAATTCCTTGTTTTTGAGTTATTGAAAATTCTCCTTTATAAAAAGCATTGTTTACGGCTCTCACAACAAAGTGTCCCAATTGTTTCCAGAAGGCTTTAAAAAAGTTTGCTGAAAATCCGTCTGAACCTGGAGATTTATCATTCTTCATATTCTTTAATGTTAAACTAATTTCTGAGTATGAGAGCATACCTTCTAATGAGTTAGATTGTGTATTGTTTAATTTTGGGAAGTCTGAACCTAATAAGTATTGGTTTAAATCTATGTCTACTGATTCATCTGCTGAGTATAAATTACTGTAGAATGTTTTGCTTTCTTTTAGTATTTCTGTTTGATCATATATTCTTTTACCATCATTTAGTTCTAGGAAGGGTATTATTTTTGAAGAGTAATTATATTTTTCAAGGTTACAAAAGTAGTTGGTTGGCTTTTCTCCTTTATCTATCCATTCAGCTCTTGATCTTATCATAAAACCCCTCATATGTTCCTGTCTTATTTGTTCAAGCTCTTTTTTTAAATTAATAAATTTTTCCTTGTGGTCACAAACCACCAAATAGAGTTGTTCTTTAACTCAATGTAAAGTGACCTTGGTCAGCCAAAAAAAAGTCAACTTTTTGTCCATGGGGCCCTCTCAAAATCTTTTAATCAATAGAAATAGCATCCAGCTTGAAGAAAATGAAAAAAAAGTAGGGGGTCATGTATTATATAAGAAAAATTTGGTTTGTCAAACCCGGTGAACAGATTTTCTCACATGTACGGATTTACTCACTGTCCGTTAGCCCCAACCTTACTTTCACTTTCATATTTAAGCCAGAATACAAAATGTTTCTGAATAAAACCATTTCACTACATCACATACATGCATACAAAGCATTTAACACCATTTTCATGATTCTGATGCTGATTTGTCAAGACATACCCCCATTTCCAGTCGCTTTAAAGTTTTTAAACGGACTATTTGACTGTATCTGAATTTGGTCCGCGTAGGCATTTAGTGGTTATTTACCTTGTTATTTTCTGTTAGGTTATTTTCTATTTCTTCAATTTCATTTATTAATCGTTTTTCTTTATCCAGTGTACATTTATTTTTATAGCTAGAATATGATATTATTTTACCACGTATTTCCATTAAAATTGTTTCCAGAAAGAGCTGGTCGTCTATAACAAATTGTAAATCTTCATTTCTGATATCTTTAATATTTTCTAAATTATATACTGGCAAGCAGTATTGAGTTTTAATTTTTTCAATTTTTTTATTAATGCAGTTTAAATAATTTAAATCTTTCAATAGCGAGTTATTAAATTTCCAAAGTCCTTTTCCATGAAAATCTAGTTTTAGTTCAATAATGGAATGATCCGATTTATAGCCTGCTTTGATATCACAATCTTTAACCTGAGGTAAGAAGTTTGTAGTTACTAAAAAGAAATCTAATCGGGCTTGTTGTAAAGGGTTAGTCCTTCTCCAAGAATATTTTTTGACATCACTATTAAGCTCTCTAAAAGCATCACATAATTGTCGATTTTGTATATTTTCTAGCAAAACAGATCTCGCTTTAATATTGTTATTCAGACATTTATAATTACAATAATCTAAATCTGTATTTAAAACAAAATTGAAATCTCCACACCATATGTAGGAGTCATTACCAATTTCATCAATTTTTTTAAAAATCCCATTGTAAAAGTTTGGACAATCAGTGTTAGGACCATATATGTTTATAAGTGTAAATCGTTGAGAATTAAGAGTCAAATCTAATACAATATAATTACCATCATCATCTGTATATGTATTATGTAGTTTAACATCAATACCTCTTTTAAATAAGACAGCTACTCCATGAGCATTTGATTTACCATTGCTAAAATAACAATCAGCATTCCATTGTGAGTAAATATTTTTCTCTATATTAACAGTAAAATGTGTATCTTGTAAACAGTAGATATCTGCCTGTTTACCTTTCAAAAATTGGAATACGTCTGCCCTTTTATTGGGATTATTTAGTCCTCGACAATTGTAAGAAATAAACTTAATTTCAGCCATATTCGAATGAAAACATGATTATGTATTCACTAGTATAATTAAAACAAGTTTTAACTGTATGTAGCCATTTTGACAATAATAGATCGGTACAAGATACCTCAATCATAGAGCTAACGTCCAAAGCAACAAACTGAAAGTAGTTCCTATAAAATGTGCAAGAGTTGAATAAAGTGTTTAAAAGAAACAAGAAGAGTGTAATCTTCCCTGCAATAGAGTTTTAAGTTTCCAAATTTCTCAATAATGCAATTAAGATATACATGATTACAGATACTTCGAGATCCACCTTTTGTATAGACAAATATTTACAATATACATCATAAATAATTGAACATAAGCATAGTCATCGAAAAATGTTCAGCATAAAGTTAAACATGGCCACACCCAACATATACGAAACGTTTACCATCACAAATAATTGATCATAAGCACGGTCATCAAAAAATGTTCAGCATAATGTTAAACATGGTCATACCGAACACACAACACACGTTTACCATCACAAATACCTGAACATAAGCACAGTCATCGCAAAATGTTCAGCATACTGTTAAAAATGGTCATACCATACATATAATAAATGTTAACCATCACAAATACTCGAACATAAGCACAGTCATCAAAAAATGTTCAGCATAATGTTAAACAAGTTCATATCCAACACACAACAAACGTTTACTATCACAAATACTGGAACATAAGCACAGTCATCTAAAAATGTTCAGCATAATGTTAAACAGGGTCATATTTGAACATAAGCAAACCCAATATACAATAAACGTTTACCATCACAAATACTCGAACATCCGAACAGTCATCGAAAAATGTTCAGCATAATGTTAAACATGATCATACTCGACATACAATAAACGTTTATTATTACAAATGTTTGAACCAAACATACTAGCAAATGTTTACCATCACAAATACTTGCACATAAGCACAGTCATCGAAAAATATTCAGCATAATGTTAAACATGGTCATACCTAGCACACAACAAACGTTTACCATCACAAATACGTGAACATAAGCGCAGTCATCGAAAAATGTTCAGTATAATGTTAAACATGGTCATACCCAAATTACAATCAACGTTTACAAATACAAATATTTGAACATAAGCACAGTCATCGAAAAATGCTCAGCATAATGTTAAGCATGGTCACACCAAACATACAATAAACGTTTACTATTACAAATACTCAAACATATGCACAGTCATCGAAAAATGTTCAGTATAATGTTAAACATGGTCATACCCAAATTACAATCAACGTTTACAAATACAAATATTTGAACATAAGCACAGTCATCGAAAAATGCTCAGCATAATGTTAAGCATGGTCACACCCAACATACAATAAACGTTTACCATCACAAATACTCGAACATAAGCACAGTCATTAAAAAATATTCAGCTTAATGTTAAACATGGTCATATCCAACACACAATAAACGTTTACCATCACAAATACTTGAACATAAGCACAGTCAACGAAACAATGTTCAGCATAATGTTAAACATGGTCATATCCAACATACAATAAACCTTTACCAAATATTTGAAAATAAGCACAGTTATCCAAAAACATTCAGCATAATGTTAAACATGGTCATACCCAAACATACACAATGTTAAACATGGTCATACCCAACATACATAATGCTAAACATGGTCATACTCAACATACACAATGCTAAACATGGTCATACTCAACATACATAATGCTAAAACATGGTCATACCCAAACATACACAATGCTAAACATGGTCATACCCAACATACATAATGCTAAACATGGTCATACTCAACATACACAATGCTAAAACATGGTCATACCCAAACATACACAATGCTAAACATGGTCATACCCAACATACATAATGCTTAACATGGTCATACCCAACATACACAATGCCAAACATGGTCATACCCAACTTACACAATGCTAAACATGGTCATACCCAACATACATAATGCTAAACATGGTCATACCCAACATAAACAATGCCAAACATGGTCATACCCAACATACACAATGCTAAACATGGTAATACCCAACATAAATAATGCCAAACATGGTCATACCCAACATACACAATGCTAAACATGGTCATACTCAACATACATAATGCTAAACATGGTCATACTCAACATACACAATGTTAAAGATGGTCATACTCAACACACACAATGCTAAACATTGTCATACCCTACAACACACACAATGTTAAACATGGTCATACCCAACATACACAATGCTAAACATGGTCATACCCAACATACATAATGTTAAACATGGTCATACCCAACATACACAATGTCAAACATGGTCATACCCAACATACATAATGCTAAACATGGTCATACCCAACTTACATAATGCTAAACATGGTCATACCCAACTTACACAATGCTAAACATGGTCATACCCAACATACATAATGCTAAACATGGTCATACCCAACTTACATAATGCTAAACATGGTCATACCCAACATACATAATGCTTAACATGGTCATACCCAACATACACAATGCTAAACATGGTCATACCCAACATACATAATGCTAAACATGGTCATACCCAACATACACAATTCTTTAACATGGTCATACGCAACATACACAATGTCAAACATGTTCATACCCAACATACACAATGTCAAACATGGTCATACCCAACATACATAATGCTAAACATGGTCATACCCAACTTACACAATGCTAAACATGGTCATACCCAACATATACAATGCTAAACATGGTCATACCCAACATACACAATGCTAAACATTGTCATACCCTACAACACACACAATGTTAAACATGGTCATACCCAACATACATAATGCTAAACATGGTCATACCCAACTTACACAATGCTAAACATGGTCATACCCAACTTACACAATGCTAAACATGGTCATACCCAACTTACACAATGCTAAACATGGTCATACCCAACATACATAATGCTAAACATGGTCATACCCAACTTACACAATGCTAAACATGGTCATACCCAACTTACACAATGCTAAACATGGTCATACCCAACATAAATAATGCCAAACATGGTCATACCCAACATACACAATGCTAAACATGGTCATACTCAACATACACAATGCTAAACATGGTCATACCCAACATACACAATGCCAAACATGGTCATACCCAACATACACAATGCTAAACATGGTCATACCCAACTTACACAATGCTAAACATGGTCATACCCAACTTACACAATGCTAAACATGGTCATACCCAACATACACAATGCTAAACATGGTCATACCCAACTTACACAATGCTAAACATGGTCATACCCAACTTACACAATGCTAAATATGGTCATACCCAACATACATAATGCTAAACATGGTCATACCCAACTTACACAATGCTAAACATGGTCATACCCAACTTACACAATGCTAAACATGGTCATACCCAACATACATAATGCTAAACATGGTCATACCCAACTTACACAATGCTAAACATGGTCATACCCAACATACACAATGCTAAACATTGTCATACCCTACAACACACACAATGCTAAACATGGTCATACCCAACATACATAATGTTAAACATGGTCATACCCAACTTACACAATGCTAAACATGGTCATACCCAACTTACACAATGCTAAACATGGTCATACCCAACTTACACAATGCTAAACATGGTCATACCCAACATACACAATTCTCTAACATGGTCATACCCAACATATACAATGCCAAACTTGTTAATATATCAAATTCAATCACACATATATAACATGTCCAGGGTTCCCACGGTCAAGGAAAAGTATTTTTTTCAAGGTCAGGGAAGTCAGGAAATTTTGAAATTAGTCACGGAAATTTGGAAGTTAAGCAAATGTCACGGAAAAGTTGGGGAATTTTTCATTAAAGATGTCAATAAGTGTCATTTCCCATTAAGAACATATCAAAAACTGAAAGAAATCCTCGCTTGCTAGGATAGTAATTATGATTACTTTATTTCAATCAATAGCCCTAAAACTGCTTCCTGAAACTTTTTAGTTCCATATAAAGCAAATAAATACCTTTTCACTACTGTAAAACTAGAAACTTTCGCGGCTACAAATTTTCGCGTTTTGCCAATTGTTGGCATATTCGCGGCTACAAACTTTCGCGTTTTTTAGTCTCCCGCGAACTCCGCGAACACTAAGTCGCATAGTCACAAAATTATTGATATTATAACCTGTCACATACATTGCTCGGTTCGTATATAATTGCTTCTTAGTTATACTTCTCACCTTTGTTAAACCCTCTCAAACTCTTTTTGATGTAGATAGTTACCTATTGCGCTTGTTAACACAAATTGAAAACTATGCTGGTAATGTTTTCACAGTTTTATTGACATTGTCAGTCATTTTGTATTATGACATACCCGATAATAAACAGCGCTATTTACACGCATGTTCATATATTGAGTGTACATGTATTGTTAAACACGTTTTCAAGAATGTTTGTTAAAGTGATTTCATTATTGTACCGTGATTATAAAAGGTTTTATTCAGAAAAAAATACACTTAACATTCCATATTTTGACAAAATAGCACTTATAATACGGTCTTATAAACTGAAAGAAATCCTCGCTTGCTAGGATAGTAATTATGATTACTTTATTTCAATCAATAGCCCTAAAACTGCTTCCTGAAACTTTTTAGTTCCATATAAAGCAAATAAATACCTTTTCACTACTGTAAAACTAGAAACTTTCGCGGCTACAAATTTTCGCGTTTTGCCAATTGTTGGCATATTCGCGGCTACAAACTTTCGCGTTTTTTAGTCTCCCGCGAACTCCGCGAACACTAAGTCGCATAGTCACAAAATTATTGATATTATAACCTGTCACATACATTGCTCGGTTCGTATATAATTGCTTCTTAGTTATACTTCTCACCTTTGTTAAACCCTCTCAAACTCTTTTTGATGTAGATAGTTACCTATTGCGCTTGTTAACACAAATTGAAAACTATGCTGGTAATGTTTTCACAGTTTTATTGACATTGTCAGTCATTTTGTATTATGACATACCCGATAATAAACAGCGCTATTTACACGCATGTTCATATATTGAGTGTACATCTATTGTTAAACACGTTTTCAAGAATGTTTGTTAAAGTGATTTCATTATTGTACCGTGATTATAAAAGGTTTTATTCAGAAAAAAATACACTTAACATTCCATATTTTGACAAAATAGCACTTATAATACGGTCTTATAAACGTCGTACCGAAATGATGAATTTCCTTCAAAAACAAGAAACTTTCGCGTTTTTCTTCTCCTGGACATGTTCGCGGCTATTTACTTTCGCGGACTTTTACTAACCGCGAACATCGCGAACTTAAATCGCGCGAAATAATTTCTAGGTTTACAGTATTTCTATTCCAATATTTTGCTCTAACAAAAAGGCCCCATTGCTAGAAAAAGTCGGGGAAAACTGCTATCTGGTCAGGGAAAAGTCAGGGAATTTTGTCTTGAAACATTTGTGGGAACCCTGGTGTCATTGACCGTTACCTGAGCTAGTTGTTTTATGTTTCAGAATGAAAAGAATGTGTAACTTGTATGTGGAAGAATTTGATGAGTTTACAATCTACAAGGAATATATGAAGAAGGATGATAGTCTACATACATTGTTATGTAGGAATAGTGTTCATCCAGGTCTAACTGATGTCTGTACTACTTTCCATACCAAAGATGAACTATAGATAGAATAGTCTACATACATTGTTATGTAAGAATAGTGTTCATCCAGGTCTAACTGATGTCTGTACTACTTTCCATACCAAAGATGAACTATAGATAGGACCTTAGTCTAGCTACTGACTACTCACTAGATTATAAGATACTATATTTTGTCTATCAATTATCATAAATTTATTTTTGGATACGGTAGATACATTTGATTCTTGGCTTGATGTTTGAGGGTGCAATCGGAAATAATTTCATGAGAAAGAGTAGATTGAGGCGTTGTCTATTACCATAGGGCATACTAATAGTACATACAGCTCAACATGTTTTCCTCCTGTGGCAGGGGTGTTAATATTTTATATTATCCATATATTTGTGCTCACAAGATAAGGGAAGACTTACTCATACTTTCTCTCTGGAATGACTTCCAATCTAGTGCCTTGTTGTTAATCAAACTTCTAAATTTAACCCTTTACTCCATTATCTTACTATTTACGCTCCAAATGTGTTCACAATGTAGTTAGTTTCTCATAACTGTAGATAACTGTAGGTAAATAAATTAAGGATGTATGGAATAATGGGCTAAATATAGAAATTTATAATCATGCCATTTTCATTTATTTATATCTCATACATGTATGTACTAGTATTTATATTGCGATATCATAGAACAGTTAACCCTCTAAATATGTACACTCTGAAAACCAGAATCCAGGAGCCTTATTCTACAACATTGTAGAACTGAAACTCAGACTTACACTTACAATCTACAACATTTATGATCACTGCCATTTCTTTGCAATTAAATTTAGCCATGCAAAATTTATCTCATTATTTGTTGTTACCCACTGAACATGTATACCCATTTATTTCAAAATTTGTACATTTATAACAACGTTAGAGCGAATAGACCATTTGGCAATATAAAGTCTGAGTTTTAGACTTACAACTTTGGTGAACAATGCCCCTGACCAATTGTAGATTCTATTATAAAGTTGATAAGTTATCTGAAAGTCAAAACCCCCAAAACACTCAGACTTGCGTGTTAGCTGTGAGTTTACTGTATTACAATGGGTGACTGATGTCCTAACAGGGTGTATAAGACTCTCATTGTATGTATATTTGCTATATTTTGATGTAATGAGCTGCTTCTCTTCTAATGTAACTCCATTTATAAGATCACTATGATGTGTAGACTTATACAATATTATGAACTAAGGCACCGCCTAAATGAGGGATTAAATACACATTGGATATCTGCTAAGCTATGTTTCAGATAGAAACTGACTAACTATGAGTTGAACTTAGATGTTATACAATATTCAAAGATAGTTATTGATCATCAACTGATCACTTTTCCTCTTTAAATTTAAGACCAGAAATAATAATTATTCAAAATTTTAGATTGGCTATGTATCTGTGGTTTAAGTTTGGAATAAGTGTAGGCATCCCTAACCTGGAGTTTTAATTATATTATACTGATTTGTTATACATTTCAACGTAACGTCATGAGTCTATTTGGCGTACTTTTGGTATGACGTCATTTCCTGTTATTTGTGACGTCATGACATCACGTCTTGTATTGGCGCTGTTTATCCATTACAGTAGCGTATTTCTTACTTCCCTTTGCTTGTTTAAATAGTTTGTTTTATTTATTGAATATTTTTAAAGATGGTTATAATTCGAAAGAAAATGATAGGGGGCAACCGTTTACAGATTACTATTTTTTTATTTTCAAAGGACCACTCACCTTGGAAAACTGCCTGAAATTTTTGACCGGAAATAACCTTTTCTGAAAGTATTAGTACCTGCAGAGACTCGACAAAGATACGCACGTGGACATTATTGGTATGGGTATTCACAATAGCCAGCTTTGCTGGCTATTTAATCCCCTATTAAAGATTAGAATACACACTCCTACTTCTGTAGAGTCAATGCATGTTTGACTTGGGACAAAATCTATTTGTACTCACGCATTACAATGCATTGAAGTGAGAGTAATGTGATCTTTTTGTGAAAGTTATCATTATTTTATAGTTTTCTTGTTTGAATATTATACGCACATGCTGTTTCAGCTGTGAATCATTTCTTATTTTATAATTTGTTGTCACGTTGTACCATTTTACTTACAGTATATATTGTGTATTTTATCTACTGACATTTACATGAACATATTTTTTTTAAAATTTTACAACGTATATAAGACAGAGTATAAGACATCCCAGTGTGATAGTGTTAGATGTCATATTGAGTGTGTGATATAAAACATTTGGATCACATGTCTGTGAAGCGTGAAATGTACATGGATCTGCGAATCAAAGGGGTTGTAAAGTTGTTGTTTCTATATCATATGTTTATATAGCGTTTGTGAACAAAATACTTGTATTCGTATCTGTTAAAAATGACATCAGAAACCAGGGGTTTAGAGTAGTTGACCATTCTTGTACATACTATTACAGCGCTATTTTTAGCTCACCTGTCACACAGTGACAAGGTGAGCTTTTGTGATCACTCGTTGTCCGTCAACAATTTGCTTGCGTACACTCTAGAGGCAACAGTTTTGATCCAATCATCATGAAACTTGATCAGAATGTTGTTCTCCATTAAATCTAGACCAAGCTTGAAACTGGGTCATGTAGGGTCAAAATCTAGGTCACTAGGTCAAATCTTAGAAAAACCTTGTGTACACTCCAGAGGTCAACGTTTTTGATACAATTTTCATGATATTTGGTCAGAATATTGTTCTTAATGACATCTAGGCCAAGTTTGAAACTGATTCAAGTGGGGTCAAAAACTAGGTCACTAGGTCAAATCTTAGAAGAATCTTGTGTTCACTCTAGATGTCGCCAATTTTATCCAATCTTCATGAAACTTGTTCAAGATGTTGTTCTCTATGAAATCTAGGTCAAGTTTGAAGATGGGTCACATGGGGTCAAAAGCTAGGTCACTAGGTCAAATCTTAGAAAAACCTTGTTTACACACAATAGGTTGCCGTTTTGATCCAATCGTAATGAAATATGGTCAGAATGTAAGTTGTATTGATACCTAGACCAATATGCAACAGGTGAGTGACCTAGGGCATTTTGGGCCCTCTTGTTTACCAATGAAATATAATACTCAGTGTTTTTTGTGTACACATACACTATGTACAGTCATCTCTTGTTACTTTGAATGCTGGGCCTTGGAAAACAGTTTGCCATAATAATAATTCAACTCAAATGTTGAGGCTATACTGCCAACAGACGAAGAAGGGAAATCCTGATTTCCTAAAGTATTTGACTGAACAGATGCTTTTATTTCCAATGGTTTGACATGATATAGAGATTTGACTGTAGTCCTATTTTAGTATTGATTTTTTATATTGTTTGTTTTTAGTTTGTAGTGCTTTAATTTTGGAACTCTATTTCTCCTATGTATGTTTATTTGATGTCTATTTGATGTTTTTAATATCACAATCAGTTTTTTAATGTTTTTAATATCACTTTCATGTTTTCTGGTGCACTTCATGTCTTGCCATAATAATTGTTGTATTTTCTAGAATCCAATGTAAACATTTCATGTTTGTTGCTGAGTATTATGCATGTTTTAGATATGTTTTGAATCAGCTAGATTTTCCAACGAAAAGAATAGCTGGCCGTTTAGAACATTTTGTGGATATGTGACATCAACACCTTAAGTGATCTATCTATAGTATTCAGCTTTAGTCATGGAACTTTGGTCTTTTTCATCAGAGATATGCTCCTTGTTTAAATGAATCGTAGGATTTGGAGGATTATCCACATTCCTTGTTTGTGAAATTTATTTTAAACTAACAAAGGAATTTAATCTTTTATTTTTCTACTGCCAATGGAGATAATTCTGGACAGGTGAATATTCCGGACAAACGGTCTAGACGGTTTATTTAGTTTAGTAATTCTTTGATATTAGTATCAAATAAAAAATTTTTTGTGATTTTTACATCAGCACCGCCGGGGGAAAACAAATTCAGTGTGCATGCGCGATATAGCACGTGCATCAATGATTTTATTATGTTAAATGATTTCGATCAATATTTTCAACGAGATCGTGGCCGAGTGGTTGGCCGAGTGGTTTAGCAGCTCGATTAGTAATTATCTCATGCTATGGTCTAGCGATAGAGTCTCTAGCGGCTTCAAATTTTTTATTTATTTTTCGTCCAGCGCTTAGTTTAACGCTATAGACAAAATTTGTCCTCATTATCTGTTGAGAATTTTTTTTGATATCTTGTCCATAAATCAGTAAAACTTTTTCAACATTTTGGTTCGATTTTCAGCCGGTAAACTAGGTACGGTATAGATTGGAATTTAACCTGTCACAAGTGCCCCTGGGTTGAAACATGTGCTTCATGTGTTGTCATGTTGTAAAGATTGACAAATTTTTGCATGATTGTGAAGAAGGAACCCTGTTCTAAATATTTCCTGGTAATATGTTTCTAAATATTCGTCATGAAATATTCAAAGCAGACTGTCCGGTATATCCATGGTAATATCGTTGAAAATAGCACAAAAGTGCCCCTTTTCAGGCCCCAATATTTTGCTGTTCATGTGACGTCATTTTTTGGGAAACCTATTTTTGGCAAAGATCTTGAACCAAGGTATTTGAAAACACAAAAAATCTGAGAAAAAATCTATTTTTAACTCCAGGGGAAGCTTTTTATGCGATTTCTGTCCGGAATCATCTCCTTTGCCAGTATTGTAAAAGTCCTGTCCAGTCTTAACTCCAGGAACAATGCGTTACCTTATATGTACAAAATATTCCAGATGCTGCAATATCTTAATAGAAGACATAATGTATCTATTACTTCTCAGTATTTTCAAACTGTATATATGGTAGAATTTTAGATTTTGATGCTCAGCAATATAGGGTTGACTTTCCAATCTATTTTTGGCTTTTGAGAATGATGTTCTCCATGCAATCTAGGCCAAGTTCAAAACTGGGTCATGTGGGGTCAAAAACTAGGTAACTAGGTGAAATCTTAGAAAAACCTTGTGTACACTCCAGAGGTCACCGTTTTGATCCAATCTTAATGAAACTTGGTCAGAATGTAAGTTGTATTGATACCTAGACCAATGTGCAACGGGTGAGGGACCTAAGGCCCTTTGGGGCCCTCTTGTTTTGTATTTTACTTCCTCTGCCATCTACTTACAGGTGATAGTTTTACATAATTTATTTATTATTATATGTTGTGGTTCTTGAGTTGTATTAAACTAAATGTAACACATCTAGATGTTGTTTTTATCCAACATGGTGATGGCAGTCTAGAGTTAACAAAGCATTATACTGGTACTGTCTCCCTGATAGTCTAGTGGTAGAACATCTGCTTCAAGTGCAGAACGTCTCCCTGATAGTCTAGTGGTAGAACATCTGCTTCAAGTGCAGAACGTCTCCCTGATAGTCTAGTGGTAGAACATCTGCTTCAAGTGCAGAACGTCTCCCTGATAGTCTAGTGGTAGAACATCTGCTTCAAGTGCAGAACGTCTCCCTGATAGTCTAGTGGTAGAACATCTGCTTCAAGTGCAGAACGTCTCCCTGATAGTCTAGTGGTAGAACATCTGCTTCAAGTGCAGAACGTCTCCCTGATAGTCTAGTGGTAGAACATCTGCTTCAAGTGCAGAACGTCTCCCTGATAGTCTAGTGGTAGAACATCTGCTTCAAGTGCAGAACGTCTCCCTGATAGTCTAGTGGTAGAACATCTGCTTCAAGTGCAGAACGTCTCCCTGATAGTCTAGTGGTAGAACATCTGCTTCAAGTGCAGAACGTCTCCCTGATAGTCTAGTGGTAGAACATCTGCTTCAAGTGCAGAACGTCTCCCTGATAGTCTAGTGGTAGAACATCTGCTTCAAGTGCAGAACGTCTCGGGTTTGATCCCAAACAACATCATACGTTCTTATACGTGATGTTAGTCCTCACATAATATTGTACACCCATACTGATTAGAGGATCTTGCAGGAGTACTCATAACATAAAAATCTTATCAAATTAGTGGACAAAATAATGTGACACTTGGCTTTGCCGAGTGTCATATTGTTTCTGTCAACAAGTTTAATAAAACTGGTATGTAATGAGCATGTATGTAAGATTCTATTTATCACGTAACCTTAGAGAATGCTCATTATCGTATAACATGATGATGTGTGTTACATAGGTTTCATTAAAAATTAAGCGGTGCATGATGTCATGACGTGGTCTGCATTATCATAATTCAAAGCATGGATTGGCTTACGTTACGTCAACCAGAACCAACCAACCAACGTCAAGCTAATTTAAATATTTATGTAACGAACGATATTTCCGGCACTCCCAGACCGTAGTTTATGTGATAAATTCATATCAGAAACAACAACAGCAGCTGTTTATCTGTAGTTAGTATCATGTTTAATCAGACATGTATATAATATATACTATAACACATCAATAATCTACAACAACCATTGAAATGGTTAATTGATATGCAATTTAAATCCAGAATACCTTATCATGTTATAGAGATATGCATAGATCTTCATGCACAGAACTTTCATTATGAGTGTATTCAACAATTCTTTTCAAATAAATGTAGCTGGTTGTATAGGATTTTTAAATAACTAATAGGGGAGAAACTTGCATAAGCAGCCGGCTAGCTCAGTCATAAGAGCATTCACCCTGTAAGTGAAGCCCAGCAAGCAATCTATATGGATCCCATGTGGACACCTATATGGGTCCCATATGAGCTGCCTATATAAGACCCACATAGAAAGTGCAACAGGGGCCTTTGTGGGTCCCATCTGGGCTGCCCATATGCATTCAATATGGGTCCCATCTGGGCTACCTCATGTACATTCGCCTGGGCTGCCTATATGGGTCCCATCTGGGCTGCCCATATACATTCCATATAATCTGGGCTACCCCATATACATTTGCCTGGGCCTATATGGGTCCCATCTGGGCTGCCCATATACATTCAGAAATGGGACCCATATGGGCAGCCTATATTCGTATGAGCACTTCAGATATATTGTAAATCAGAAATTGTATTTTTCAGCAAACACCACTCTATCCTCTGGTTTGCGACTACTATGCGTGCAGGAAGGATTATGAAAAACAAAAAAAAGGAGCAGTTGAACAGCTTCTTGTTTATACAAGGCGTTCTATATTATATACTTACAAGTTCGATATTTACAAGCTATATATCACATTTACATTTAAAGTTTCCAGGCAACCATGTGGTAGAATTTAGAAAAAAATGTACATATATCAATTTACTTTGAACTTATGAAACACTATTATTCGTACTGGAAGTAAATACAATAGCAAGAAGAAGATTTATATTAAATTTACCAATATTTCAATTCAAGGGAAGTAATACTTTTTTTGTTCAATATGGGCTTGCTCAGGAATAGCCCATATGGGACCCATATGGGTACCAGATGGAAAGCCCATATGTGCTTGCCTAGGAATAGCGCATATGTGACCCGTATGTGTACCAAATAGGAAAGCCCATATGGGCATGCCCAGGCATATAGGTCCAATATGGGCATACTCACATGGGCTTGCCCAGAAACAGCACATATGGGACATGGGCATGTCCACATAGGTCCCATAGGGGTCCAATATGGGCATAACCCACATGGGCTTGTCCACATAGGTCCCATATAGGTCCAATATGGGCATACTCACATGGGCTTGCCCAGAAACAGCCCATATGGGACACGGGCATGTCCACATAGGTCCCATATGGGTCCAATATGGGCATACCCACATTGGCTTGCCCAGAAACAGGCATGTCCACATAGGTCCCATAGGGGTCCAATATGGGCATAACCCATATGAGCATGTCCACATAGGTCCCATATGGGTCCAATATAGGCATAACCCATATGGGCTTGTCCACATAGGTCCCATATGGTTCCAATATGGGCATAACCCACATGGGCTTGTCCACATAGGTCCAATATGGGCATACCAACAATGGCTTGCCCAGAAACAACCCATATGGGACACAGGCATGTCCACATAGGTCCCATATGGGTCCAATATGGGCATAACCCACATGGGCTTGTCAACATAGGTCCAATATAGGCATACCCACATTGGCTTGCCCAGAAACAGCCCATATGGGACAGGGGCATGTCTACATAGGTCCCATATGGGTCCAATTTGGGCATACCCACATGGGCTTGCCCAGAAACAGCTCCTATGGGATATAGGCTTGTCCATAATGGTCCCATATGGGCATTACCCATATGGGCATGTCCACATAGGTCCCATATGGGTCCAATATGGGCTTGTCCACATAGGTCCCATATGGGCCCAATATGGGCATACCCACATGGGCTTGCCCAGAAACAGCCCATATGGGACATGTTTATGTCCACATAGGTCCCATATGGGTCCAATATGGGCATAACCTATATGGGCTTGTCCACATAGGTCCCATATGAGTCCAATATGGGCATACCCACATGGGCTTGCCCAGAAACAGCCCATATGGGACATGGTCATGTCCACATAGGTCCCATAAGGGTCCAATATGGGCATTACCCATATGGGCTGGTCCACTAAGGTCCCATATGGGTCCAATATGGGCATACCCACATGGGCTTGCCCAGAAACAGCCCATATGGGACCCATATAAGCATGTTTGCTGGGAGGGTCCTAGTTTTGAGCTGTGGTCTGGTTGCACATTTTTCTTACCCTATTACACAACTAACATGGATATAGTGTCCACATGCTAAACAATATAACATAGAATACTGTTTACAAACATGTGCATTGCATTTCAAATTAAACATGAAAATACAATGTATGCATCCTACTAAACATATACTTTAAAAAAACAAATTTAAACCTGTAGTATAGCTTGCCCACATTGACATGAGCTTGACCTATTGATTAGCATAATTTAACAGTCGATATATTGTCTACATTTATAACACCGATTGTATGTTTTGATAATCGGAGAGTATCACGAAGATGTTCGACTTGTAATATAAACACAAATCTGAAATACCGATATTGCACGATTTGCTTGCGGAAATTGATTCAAAGCAATAACCTTGTAATATATTCTTGCATAAAGGTCAGACTCAGGTCAAAATAGCCAAGCTATAGACAAAGACGTTCAATTTGTGGACATCTTTGTAGTAGACAAGAGATGCTCGTACAACACTTACCCCACCTCTGACAAATTAGTAGCTAATTCAAGCAATGTGATCAATGTGATGTAAAAATCAATATCGGATGCCCACGTGATCAATATCAGGTCAGTAAATTCAATAACATGTCCCCACATGATCAATGCCTAGTTCGACTAGCTATCGGCTGCCATTTTATTTCGTCGCATTGAATTGTTTTTTAGCAGTTTTGGTTAATAAACCGCGCTTTTAAAGTCACAGACTATGATGACAGCGAGATTTCCATGCGTCAAAAATAAAGGTGAAATTATCATTTAAAGAGCCGATTTATCCATGACAGTACTCGATCCCTGAGGAAATTGGGCTTTAATAGACATTACAATGATATCAACACTCAGATCATACCAGCTTCTTGAGCGTAAGTAGGCTACAATTTGTTCCACAACCAGTTGCTCATGGTATCGCTATGTCAACAATCCTATGTCTCAATGTAGCTTGTCAAAGCAATGTTTTAATATGAGATTATTTTGTTACTGTGTAACAGACTTTTGTATCAGTCAAGTTTCATCCACATCACCCCACCGCGGGGAATGGTTGGGATTTTGAGTCGAAACCCCCGGCCAGCTTCCACGACCTGCAGGGAAGCTGATGGTAAAATTTCCAGTATATCCCATACTGGCTTCGCCTCGCCTGGTACGATATTAACTGACCATGTATCATCCCGTACCAGGTCACTAGATGACCATGTAACTAATAATATACTCCCATGACAGCCCAATAGTTGGAAAAGGTAAAGGTCACAGTGACTTTGACCAACTGACCTCAAAATCAATAGGGATCATCTACTGTTGCTGACCAACCTCGCTGTATAGTTTGAAGATCCTAGGGCAAAGTGTTCTTGAGTTAACCGTTTGGTTTAAGGACAGACGGACCGACTGACATGTGCAAAGCAATATACCTCTCATCATAGATGGGTAGGAGGAGGAAGGGGGCCTAACATTGTAGAATTTAAGTACAAATATGACTAGCATGTTTGACATTTTAAAGCTCTTGAGTTAATAAAAATCATAAATTTCCATATGAGCTCTGCTGTGCGATTTCCAACCGCTTGATAAAATATTGTTTTTTGGGAAACCCATATTTAGTTCAGGGCACATATTTTTCTGAAAAAATATTTTTTGTTTGATGATGTCACGCTATGGATGTTTTGTAACATACTAAAAATCTAGGTCCTTAGATGTTTGTGAAAGTCTATTATTTAAATTAAATCAAAATTAAATCCCTCACAAATATTAATGATTTTATAGTATCTGACTTTAAAGGAAATGTATCCTGAATATTACGTCCCCACAAAATGGTCTGATTAAAAAAAAAATTTATCACATGGAAATTAAATAATTTTACAGTAGCTCATATTGAGTGTGACTCGTGCTTAATTGAGCTGAAAGTTATAGAGTATGTTGTATACAAGTAATATAATCTATGTAAATATACATTTATGAGGTGAAACTGATTGAAAAAAATTATAACAAACTTCCTAATTCAAATAGAATAATGTTCACAAGTGTCAGATCACTCATGATGCATTGTTTTGGGTCATGTAGTATAATTTCTAAAAACATTTACAAATCCACTAATTATTAGACTTTTGATTTCACTAATTTGTTGAACACTTGATGTACAGAGAGAGCTGATTCTACACAACCATCAAAGTTTGAATGTATAAATGCATCTCCAGCCAGTATGATGAGTGGGTATTCATTTAACACTATACATCCAGGGCTGTCTGTATACCCCTTGTGAACCTAGAAACATAAAACATACACATTGACACTGATAATAGACACCAGGCCCCGATCTCCCACAATATCTCAAGTAGAAATCTTATCTTAAATTGAGATATTGCTCAAATCAGTGTCTCAATTTGAGACAAATCTGGCATTGGCAACTAAATTTTAATGTAATAAAACTTAAAATAGTTCTTTCTTCTTTGTCATGCAATTCCTGGTCCAGCCTCCCAAGGAAATTGTCTTAAGTTTAAAGGACAATATATGAGATGAGATTTTGCTCAACCTTGAGATGTTAAGGGAGATCCAGGCCAGAACAATAAATACGGTGTAAAATATAGCTACTGAAGACATAGTGAGGAACAACTAGCTTTATAATTTTCGACCAAAAATGATTGAACATCAACTTGACCAAAGTGATTTACAAAACTGTTATATACTGAAGTATAAGGTCATTAAACATATTTATTAAATGGCTATCAAAGTGTTATAAAATCAGATTGGCTAATAGACAGGGCCGAAAAGTGATATTGATATTGGCCCTCCTTTTAAGCAATCTGATTGGCTCATAGACAGGGCCAAAAAGTCATATAGATTCTCAGCTGAAATTACGGAAAATCGATTCTAACTCACTAAATTGTATATAACTTTTTTATTATTGAACGGAAACATGTCATATGGGTATTCATGTTCTTAGTTAGATCATTTGCTACAATTTGGACTATATTTGGATGCAAAAATCTAAAAAAAATGTTTTTCACATTTTTTCGCAGTCTTTTATGTCAGTTTAGTTTGATGTGCTAACGTTAACATGCGAACCCAAGTTTTAAAATAATTGATACTTGTTTAATAAAAGTGTCAATAAATGGGTGATTTGATATTAGCCCTGTTATTTGTCCTCGGGACAGACGTATTGTCCCTCGGCCTTCGGCCTCAGGTCAATACGACTGCACTCGAACAAATAACAAATCACCCATTTATTAACATATAATATTTTTGTAATAATATTCAGGCCATCAGAATACTAGTGGTTGGTTTCCCTTGCTCCGACAGGATTAGAAATAAACATGTGTTCTCCCTACATGACTTGAACTGGACATACATGCAAGATATTTAAAAATGCACAAAATGTCATTATCTGCAAAATATGTGGACCTCAAAGTAAGTGTAGAAAATCATCAGTATCATACTACCTGAGAATATCTCCACTTGTGACCTTTCACCTCAACTGGTTCAGGTAGACCTGGAATGATTGTATTTAATTGTTGAACTATTTCTGCAGCAGCTTCATCTTTGTCCATCTCTAGATTCTTCAATCCCCACGGTGCACCAGTATGTACACATATAGATTGTTCCACTGTCAGATCATCTACAACAATAAACATACACGTACAGTAATCTGCATGGTGCACCAGTATGTACACATATAGATTGTTCCACTGTCAGATCATCTACAACAATAAACATACACGTACAGTAATCTGCACGGTGCACCAGTATGTACACATATAGATTGTTCCACTGTCAGATCATCTACAACAATAAACATACACGTACAGTAATCTGCATGGTGCACCAGTATGTACACATATAGATTGTTTAACACCCCGATCATCTACAACAATAAACATACACATACAGTAATCTGCACGGTGCACCAGTATGCACACATATAGATTGTTCCACACTCCGATCATCTACAACAATAAACATACACATACAGTAATCTGCACGTTGCACCAGTATGTACACATATAGATTGTTCCACTGTCTGATCATCTACAACAATAAACATACACATACAGTAATCTGCATAGTGCACCAGTATGTACACATATAGATTGTTCCACACTCCGATCATCTACAACAATTAACATACACATACAGTAATCTGCACGGTGCACCAGTATGTACACATAGATTGTCCTACACTCCGATCATCTACAACAATAAACATACACGTACAGTAATCTGCACGGTGCACCAGTATGTACACATATAGATTGTTCCACTGTCAGATCATCTACAACAATAAACATACACGTACAGTAATCTGCACGGTGCACCAGTATGTACACATATAGATTGTTCCACTGTCTGATCATCTACAACAATAAACATACACATACAGTAATCTGCACGGTGCACCAGTATGTACACATATAGATTGTTCCACTGTCAGATCATCTACAACAATAAACATACACGTACAGTAATCTGCACGGTGCACCAGTATGTACACATATAGATTGTTCCACTGTCTGATCATCTACAACAATAAACATACACATACAGTAATCTGCACGGTGCACCAGTATGTACACATATAGATTGTTCCACTGTCTGATCATCTACAACAATAAACATACACATACAGTAATCTGCACGGTGCACTAGTATGTACACATATAGATTGTTCCACTGTCAGATCATCTACAACAATAAACATACACGTACAGTAATCTGCACGGTGCACCAGTATGTACACATATAGATTGTTCCACTGTCTGATCATCTACAACAATAAACATACACATACAGTAATCTGCACGGTGCACCAGTATGTACACATATAGATTGTTCCACTGTCTGATCATCTACAACAATAAACATACACATACAGTAATCTGCACGGTGCACTAGTATGTACATATATAGATTGTTCCACTGTCAGATCATCTACAACAATAAACATACACGTACAGTAATCTGCATGGTGCACCAGTATGTACACATATAGATTGTTCCACTGTCAGATCATCTACAACAATAAACATACACGTACAGTAATCTGCACGGTGCACCAGTATGTACACATATAGATTGTTCCACTGTCAGATCATCTACAACAATAAACATACACGTACAGTAATCTGCATGGTGCACCAGTATGTACACATATAGATTGTTCCACTGTCAGATCATCTACAACAATAAACATACACATACAGTAATCTGCACGGTGCGCCAGTATGTACACATATAGATTGTCCCACACTCTGATCATCTACAACAATAAACATACACATACAGTAATCTGCACGGTGCACCAGTATGTACACATATAGATTGTTCCACTGTCAGATCATCTACATCAATAAACATACACATACAGTAATCTGCACGGTGCACCAGTATGTACACATATAGATTGTTCCACACTCCGATCATCTACAACAATAAACATACACATACAGTAATCTGCACAGTGCACCAGTATGTACACATATAGATTGTTCCACACTCCGATCATCTACAACAATAAACATACACATACAGTAATCTGCACGGTGCACCAGTATGTACACATATAGATTGTTCCACTGTCAGATCATCTACAACAATAAACATACACATACAGTAATCTGCATGGTGCACCAGTATGTACACATATAGATTGTTCCACTGTCAGATCATCTACAACAATAAACATACACGTACAGTAATCTGCACGGTGCACCAGTATGTACACATATAGATTGTTCCACTGTCAGATCATCTACAACAATAAACATACACATACAGTAATTTGCACGGTGCACCAGTATGTACACATATAGATTGTTCCACTGTCAGATCATCTACAACAATAAACATACACATACAGTAATCTGCACGGTGCACCAGTATGTACACATATAGATTGTTCCACTGTCAGATCATCTACAACAATAAACATACACATACAGTAATCTGCACGGTGCACTAGTATGTACACATATAGATTGTTCCACACTCCGATCATCTACAACAATAAACATACACATACAGTAATCTGCACGGTGCACCAGTATGTACACATATAGATTGTTCCACTGTCAGATCATCTACAACAATAAACATACACATACAGTAATCTGCACGGTGCACCAGTATGTACACATATAGATTGTTCCACTGTCAGATCATCTACAACAATAAACATACACATACAGTAATCTGCACGGTGCACCAGTATGTACACATATAGATTATTCCACACTCCGATCATCTACAACAATAAACATACACGTACAGTAATCTGCACGGTGCACCAGTATGTACACATATAGATTGTTCCACACTCCGATCATCTACAACAATAAACATACACATACAGTAATCTGCATGGTGCACCAGTATGTACACATATAGATTGTTCCACACTCGGATCATCTACAACAATAAACATACACATACAGTAATCTGCACAGTGCACCAGTATGTACACATATAGATTGTTCCACTGTCAGATCATCTACAACAATAAACATACACATACAGTAATCTGCACGGTGCACCAGTATGTACACATATAGATTGTCCTACACTCCGATCATCTACAACAATAAACATACACATACAGTAATCTGCATGGTGCACCAGTATGTACACATATAGATTGTCCTACACTCCGATCATCTACAACAATAAATATACACATACAGTAATCTGCATGGTGCACCAGTATGTACACATATAGATTGTTCCACTGTCAGATCATCTACAACAATAAACATACACGTACAGTAATCTGCATGGTGCACCAGTATGTACACATATAGATTGTCCTACACTCCGATCATCTACAACAATAAACATACACATACAGTAATCTGCACGGTGCACCAGTATGTACACATATAGATTGTTCCACACTCCGATCATCTACAACAATAAACATACACATACAGTAATCTGCATGGTGCACCAGTATGTACACATATAGATTGTTCCACTGTCAGATCATCTACAACAATAAACATACACATACAGTAATCTGCATGGTGCACCAGTATGTACACATATAGATTGTCCTACACTCCGATCATCTACAACAATAAACATACACATACAGTAATCTGCATGGTGCACCAGTATGTACACATATAGATTGTTCCACTGTCAGATCATCTACAACAATAAACATACACATACAGTAATCTGCATGGTGCACCAGTATGTACACATATAGATTGTTCCACTGTCAGATCATCTACAACAATAAACATACACATACAGTAATCTGCATGGTGCACCAGTATGTACACATATAGATTGTCCTACACTCCGATCATCTACAACAATAAACATACACATACAGTAATCTGCACGGTGCACCAGTATGTACACATATAGATTGTTCCACTGTCAGATCATCTACAACAATAAACATACACGTACAGTAATCTGCATGGTGCACCAGTATGTACACATATAGATTGTTCCACTGTCAGATCATCCACAACAATAAACATACACATACAGTAATCTGCATGGTGCACCAGTATGTACACATATAGATTGTCCTACACTCCGATCATCTACAACAATAAACATACACATACAGTAATCTGCACGGTGCACCAGTATGTACACATATAGATTGTTCCACACTCCGATCATCTACAACAATAAATATACACATACAGTAATCTGCATGGTGCACCAGTATGTACACATATAGATTGTTCCACACCCCGATCATCTACAACAATAAACATACACATACAGTAATCTGCACGGTGCACCAGTATGTACACATATAGATTATTCCACACTCCGATCATCCACAACAATAAACATACACATACAGTAATCTGCACGGTGCACCAGTATGTACACATATAGATTGTTCCACTGTCAGATCATCTACAACAATAAACATACACGTACAGTAATCTGCACGGTGCACTAGTATGTACACATATAGATTGTTCCACTGTCTGATCATCTACAACAATAAACATACACATACAGTAATCTGCATGGTGCACCAGTATGTACACATATAGATTGTTCCACTGTCTGATCATCTACAACAATAAACATACACGTACAGTAATCTGCACGGTGCACCAGTATGTACACATATAGATTGTTCCACACTCCGATCATCTACAACAATAAACATACACATACAGTAATCTGCACGGTGCACCAGTATGTACACATATAGATTGTTCCACACTCCGATCATCTACAACAATAAACATACACATACAGTAATCTGCACGGTGCACCAGTATGTACACATATAGATTGTTCCACTGTCTGATCATCTACAACAATAAACATACACATACAGTAATCTGCATGGTGCACCAGTATGTACACATATAGATTGTTCCACACTCCGATCATCTACAACAATAAACATACACGTACAGTAATCTGCATGGTGCACCAGTATGTACACATATAGATTGTTCCACTGTCAGATCATCTACAACAATAAACATACACATACAGTAATCTGCACGGTGCACCAGTATGTACACATATAGATTGTTCCACTGTCTGATCATCTACAACAATAAACATACACATACAGTTATCTGCATGGTGCATTAGTATGTACACATATAGATTGTTCCACTGTCAGATCATCTACAACAATAAACATACACATACAGTAATCTGCACGGTGCACCAGTATGTACACATATAGATTGTTCCACTGTCAGATCATCTACAACAATTAACATACACATACAGTAATCTGCATGGTGCACCAGTATGTACACATATAGATTGTCCTACACTCCGATCATCTACAACAATAAACATACACATACAGTAATCTGCACGGTGCACCAGTATGTACACATATAGATTGTCCTACACTCCGATCATCTACAACAATAAACATACACATACAGTAATCTGCACGGTGCACCAGTATGTACACATATAGATTGTCCTACACTCCGATCATCTACAACAATAAACATACACGTACAGTAATCTGCACGGTGCACTAGTATGTACATATATAGATTGTTCCACTGTCAGATCATCTACAACAATAAACATACACGTACAGTAATCTGCACAGTGCACCAGTATGTACACATATAGATTGTTCCACACTCCGATCATCTACAACAATAAACATACACGTACAGTAATCTGCATGGTGCACTAGTATGTACACATATAGATTGTTCCACTGTCAGATCATCCACAACAATAAACATACACATACAGTAATCTGCACGGTGCACCAGTATGTACACGTATAGATTATTCCACACTCCGATCATCCACAACAATATTCATACACATACAGTAATCTGCACGGTGCACCAGTATGTACACATATAGATTGTTCCACTGTCAGATCATCTACAACAATAAACATACACATACAGTAATCTGCACGGTGCACCAGTATGTACACATATAGATTGTTCCACTGTCAGATCATCTACAACAATAAACATACACGTACAGTAATCTGCATGGTGCACCAGTATGTACACATATAGATTGTCCTACACTCCGATCATCTACAACAATAAACATACACATACAGTAATCTGCACGGTGCACCAGTATGTACACATATAGATTGTTCCACACTCCAATCATCTACAACAATAAACATACACGTACAGTAATCTGCATGGTGCACCAGTATGTACACATATAGATTGTTCCACACTCCAATCATCTACAACAATAAACATACACGTACAGTAATCTGCATGGTGCACCAGTATGTACACATATAGATTGTCCTACACTCCGATCATCTACAACAATTAACATACACATACAGTAATCTGCACGGTGCACCAGTATGTACACATAGATTGTCCTACACTCCGATCATCTACAACAATAAACATACACATACAGTAATCTGCATGGTGCACCAGTATGTACACATATATATTGTCCTACACTCCGATCATCTACAACAATAAACATACACGTACAGTAATCTGCACGGTGCACCAGTATGTGCACATATAGTTTGTTTCACACTCCGATCATCTACAACAATAAACATACACATACAGTAATCTGCACGGTGCACCAGTATGTACACATATAGATTGTTCCACTGTCTGATCATCTACAACAATAAACATACACATACAGTAATCTGCATGGTGCACCAGTATGTACACATATAGATTGTTCCACACTCCGATCATCTACAACAATAAACATACACGTACAGTAATCTGCATGGTGCACCAGTATGTACACATATAGATTGTTCCACTGTCAGATCATCTACAACAATAAACATACACATACAGTAATCTGCACGGTGCACCAGTATGTACACATATAGATTGTTCCACTGTCTGATCATCTACAACAATAAACATACACATACAGTTATCTGCATGGTGCATTAGTATGTACACATATAGATTGTTCCACTGTCAGATCATCTACAACAATAAACATACACATACAGTAATCTGCACGGTGCACCAGTATGTACACATATAGATTGTTCCACTGTCAGATCATCTACAACAATAAACATACACATACAGTAATCTGCATGGTGCACCAGTATGTACACATATAGATTGTTCCACTGTCAGATCATCTACAACAATAAACATACACATACAGTAATCTGCACGGTGCACCAGTATGTACACATATAGATTGTTCCACTGTCAGATCATCTACAACAATAAACATACACGTACAGTAATCTGCACGGTGCACCAGTATGTACACATATAGATTGTTCCACTGTCAGATCATCTACAACAATAAACATACACGTACAGTAATCTGCATGGTGCACCAGTATGTACACATATAGATTGTTCCACTGTCAGATCATCTACAACAATTAACATACACATACAGTAATCTGCATGGTGCACCAGTATGTACACATATAGATTGTCCTACACTCCGATCATCTACAACAATAAACATACACATACAGTAATCTGCACGGTGCACCAGTATGTACACATATAGATTGTCCTACACTCCGATCATCTACAACAATAAACATACACGTACAGTAATCTGCACGGTGCACTAGTATGTACATATATAGATTGTTCCACTGTCAGATCATCTACAACAATAAACATACACGTACAGTAATCTGCACAGTGCACCAGTATGTACACATATAGATTGTTCCACACTCCGATCATCTACAACAATAAACATACACGTACAGTAATCTGCATGGTGCACTAGTATGTACACATATAGATTGTTCCACTGTCAGATCATCCACAACAATAAACATACACATACAGTAATCTGCACGGTGCACCAGTATGTACACGTATAGATTATTCCACACTCCGATCATCCACAACAATATTCATACACATACAGTAATCTGCACGGTGCACCAGTATGTACACATATAGATTGTTCCACTGTCAGATCATCTACAACAATAAACATACACATACAGTAATCTGCACGGTGCACCAGTATGTACACATATAGATTGTTCCACTGTCAGATCATCTACAACAATAAACATACACGTACAGTAATCTGCATGGTGCACCAGTATGTACACATATAGATTGTCCTACACTCCGATCATCTACAACAATTAACATACACATACAGTAATCTGCACGGTGCACCAGTATGTACACATAGATTGTCCTACACTCCGATCATCTACAACAATAAACATACACATACAGTAATCTGCATGGTGCACCAGTATGTACACATATATATTGTCCTACACTCCGATCATCTACAACAATAAACATACACGTACAGTAATCTGCACGGTGCACCAGTATGTGCACATATAGTTTGTTTCACACTCCGATCATCTACAACAATAAACATACACATACAGTAATCTGCATGGTGCACCAGTATGTACACATATAGATTGTTCCACTGTCAGATCATCTACAACAATAAACATACACATACAGTAATCTGCACGGTGCACCAGTATGTACACATATAGATTGTTCCACTGTCAGATCATCTACAACAATAAACATACACATACAGTAATCTGCACGGTGCAACAGTATGTACACATATAGATTGTCCTACACTCTGATCATCTACAACAATAAATATACACATACAGTAATCTGCACGGTGCACCAGTATGTACACATATAGATTGTCCTACACTCCGATCATCTACAACAATAAACATACACATACAGTAATCTGCACGGTGCACCAGTATGTACACATATAGATTGTTCCACACTCGGATCATCTACAACAATAAACATACACATACAGTAATCTGCACGGTGCACCAGTATGTACACATATAGATTGTTCCACACTCCGATCATCTACAACAATAAACATACACATACAGTAATCTGCACGGTGCACCAGTATGTACACATATAGATTGTTCCACACTCCGATCATCTACAACAATAAACATACACATACAGTAATCTGCACAGTGCACCAGTATGTACACATATAGATTGTTCCACTGTCAGATCATCTACAACAATAAACATACACATACAGTAATCTGCATGGTGCACCAGTATGTACACATATAGATTGTTCCACTGTCAGATCATCTACAACAATAAACATACACATACAGTAATCTGCATGGTGCACCAGTATGTACACATATAGATTGTTCCACACTCCGATCATCTACAACAATAAACATACACATACAGTAATCTGCACAGTGCACCAGTATGTACACATATAGATTGTTCCACTGTCAGATCATCTACAACAATAAACATACACATACAGTAATCTGCATGGTGCACCAGTATGTACACATATAGATTGTTCCACTGTCAGATCATCTACAACAATAAACATACACGTACAGTAATCTGCATGGTGCACCAGTATGTACACATATAGATTGTTCCACTGTCTGATCATCTACAACAATAAACATACACATACAGTAATCTGCACGGTGCACCAGTATGTACACATATAGATTGTCCTACACTCCGATCATCTACAACAATAAACATACACGTACAGTAATCTGCATGGTGCACCAGTATGTACACATATAGATTGTTCCACACTCCAATCATCTACAACAATAAACATACACGTACAGTGATCTGCATGGTGCACCAGTATGTACACATATAGATTGTTCCACACTCCGATCATCTACAACAATAAACATACACGTACAGTAATCTGCATGGTGCACCAGTATGTACACATATAGATTGTCCTACACTCCGATCATCTACAACAATAAACATACACGTACAGTAATCTGCACGGTGCACCAGTATGTACACATATAGATTGTTCCACACTCCGATCATCTACAACAATAAATATACACATACAGTAATCTGCATGGTATAGCAACAGTAATTTATGAATATGGAAACCCACCATGTCATAATGTGTCACCTTTAGGCCAACAAGCCTTAAGTGTATTCTTAAACAATAAGCACAAACAACAGAGTTTTGCCAGTATAAATTCTAACAGAATTGTAAGACCAGGATCAAACCTGCAACCTCAATGTGAATGCTCCTATCAACTATCTGGATGAAAGATATGAGGACAACCTATTTGAACTTTCTATCGCTCCTCACTCCAAACAATTGCATTACGCTTTACAAATATCTCAGGGTGCCATACATACAGGCTTTACAAATATCTCAGGGTGCCATACATACAGGCTTTACAAATATCTCAGGGTGCCATACATACAGGCTTTACAAATATCTCAGGGTGCCATACATACAGGCTTTACAAATATCTCAGGGTGCCATACATACAGGCTTTACAAATATCTCAGGGTGCCATACATACAGGCTTTACAAATATCTCAGGGTGCCATACATACAGGCTTTACAAATATCTCAGGGTGCCATACATACAGGCTTTACAACTATCTCAGGGTGCCATACATACAGGCTTTACAAATATCTCAGGGTGCCATACATACAGGCTTTACAAATATCTCAGGGTGCCATACATACAGGCTTTACAAATATCTCAGGGTGCCATACATACAGGCTTTACAAATATCTCAGGGTGCCATACATACAGGCTTTACAAATATCTCAGGGTGCCATACATACAGGCTTTACAAATATCTCAGGGTGCCATACATACAGGCTTTACAAATATCTCAGGGTGCCATACATACAGGCTTTACAAATATCTCAGGGTGCCATACATACAGGCTTTTTAAACACAATAATTGTTAACCACTTCATCTTCTATTCATAAATATGCATGTATTTCTAGGGAATTCCAAAATATGGAGATATTCTAAATAAAGATTTGGATAACTGCTTATTCATAAATTTAATGCATGTCACTTTCAAAATTATGAAAATGTGACGCCCATTGACTGGTTTAAAGTTCTACAGAAGACTATCTATATAGTGTCATCGTCAGATCTTAGTTCACAGTGAAGCATCATATAAACTGAGGAGAGGATTTCATGAGATTGGGTAAAAATATTAACCACAACAAAACGTGGAAATTCCATGAAAACCAGATTTTTATGGCAGCCAAGTTCCACAAATCTATTCGTAGAAATGGTGACATTGACACCATATGGCCCCACTTTCAATCCCAACCAGCCTTTACAAATAAGCTATCAACACAATAAGTTTCATTATGATATCTCATTGCTAAGTAAAGTTATCCAATATAAACAAAAAGTAGACACCCGACCGCCCTCCCATCCACCTGTCGAAGTCACCAATCTAAATACCAGTTTTTCCTGTTGGAAAATCAGGTTAATCAATAGAAGGTTTTCATATTGACATATACTGGAGTACTACATATGAAACTTACTGAGTCCTCTCTTTCTGTTATCTACAGATATAAACCTGATGCAAGGATTATCTGTGATATATTTAGCTGTCCATGGTATATCTAACATTACTTCTGGTCCATAAAACAAACCAACAGCAAAACGTGAAGAATAACTCACTGATTCCAAGCTGGATCTAACCCCTTTCTCTTCTGTGAATAGAAAGTACATGAGTCAATGATTTTTGCAGGCTACATGAACATATCAGCCCTTTACTCCATAAATACATCAATTCATACAACTATTCACATATCCATCATCAATTATATTTCTGATAATGAGTATGGATGGGAGTCAATCCAATTTTAGAAATGTACACTTACGGACTTTGAAAACGCACCACTGATTCAAACCACGAACTTTAATTGTAAACATTGTTTAATTGTCCTAAAATTTGTCTATAGATAGCTCATATTATGTTTTAACATCTAGCAAAATTTCAAAACGATAGTTAACAATTTTACTTAGTCACTTTGACATCCACATGCTTTAGTCTCATAACCAAATTCACAGTTAGTGAGAGTGTGTGTAAAGTTATGTTTTTGGTACGTTCACAACAGCGGGTACTCATTACAATTGCAATCCGCTTCTGGGGAATGTTCCTCTATTCGTCAAAAAAGGTTCGGACAACCTTGTGGGCAGATTGAGTCATGGAACTCATCCGTGGAACAGTGAAAGAACATGCCATATGTTTTCTGTGGGATCGAAATCTGGGACATTCCATCACGCCGATATTGCTTTCTTCAAGGAAATTGACTGTTATTCGTTATTTATACGCATGGTTATATTCTTACTGTCCAAGGTTAACACCCATGTCATCCGGAAATAGTAATACAAGAAGGAAGTGACTGCATATTGAAGCACGTCTTCAATGTTAGATGAAACAAACATTGGCATGGTACTAAGTGAAAAAGTTGCATTTCAGAAATAAATGTGTTTGATATTTTTATTTGATGATTTAGCATATCTATCGACACCAAGTATTCTTTTGACAGGCACGGTTATTGACCGGAAGTCGTTTCTTTGGCGGATCATGCGCATTAATTTATCCGTATTATGTGGCTTTTTAGGCCTTTAATCCCTATTTGAAGATCAACCGTGGTGTCAGTTGGCATAAAACGCTATTGGAGACGAATATTTATTGTATCATGACAATGTAATCGCGCAAAAACCATGCGGTAGCTACTTCCGGTTACCTCCAGACACATCAGTTTCAGATTGACATTAAATGTAACCTTTGGTTTTGAAAACTTAAAATGTGTTGTTTTTTGGTATGATAATGAATCGTTTACACATCGTCATTTACACAGGTCTGATATTGTCATTCGCACGAGACTCACGCGCTAAAAATGAGATTTGGCCACGTGGTCACTACTAGCGACTCGGTTTGTAAAAATGGATTAAAATATACTTTACCGACAACGTTCTAACCCAGGAACATTATTCCATTGGTATAAAATAATCCTAAATAGTTCATACAAAAAATACCGTCCCCTGAAAAGTGGTGTGTTTTCAAAGTCTGTGAGTGTAGTTAAGTTCAGTTAACAAGGATAACTTGCCAAGGGAGATCATTCTTGACAACAATTGCAAAAAGCTTAATTTAACAAGCTAGCTCATCTCTTATCAGAATAGAGTATGATGTATGGAGTAAATGTCACCTCAACACACAAAGTGTACCCAGGGGAGAAAACTAATGATTGTTGTATAGAGTGTCCCTAGTAGGGGGCATTCAAGATTGCTGCAGAATTGTTCACAGAAGATGAAATACTTGATTATGTTAAAATTGTTAACTGGGGAGGTAATTCATGATTGTTGTATATTTGTTCACAGGGGAGGTAATTCATGATTATTGTATATTTGTTCACAGGGGAGGTAATTCATGATTATTGTATATTTGTTCACAGGGGTGGTAATTCATGATTATTGTATATTTGTTCACAGGGGAGGTAATTCATGATTATTGTATATTTGTTCACAGGGGTGGTAATTCATGATTATTGTATATTTGTTCACAGGGGAGGTAATTCATGATTATTGTATATTTGTTCACAGGGGAGGTAATTCATGATTATTGTATATTTGTTCACAGGGGAGGTAATTCATGATTATTGTATATTTGTTCACAGGGGAGGTAATTCATGATTATTGTATATTTGTTCACAGGGGTGGTAATTCATGATTATTGTATATTTGTTCACATGGGAGGTAATTCATGATTATTGTATATTTGTTCACAGGGGTGGTAATTCATGATTATTATATATTTGTTCAGAGGGGAGGTAATCTATAATAATTCTAACTGTACATACCAATGAGTCGACTGATATCACCCTGTAGTTGTAGTATTTGTGGTACAGGCATTGTAAGAACTACAGCATCAAATTGATCTGACTGACCATTATCTGTAGTGACTGACACTTTGTCTGATGCTATGGAAACATCTTTCACTAAATATCCTTTACCTAATGTAGATTCTGGAAAATAAGAGTTGAAACATATCAATATCAAAATACATGACAAAAGTTGTGAAAGACAACAGATACTCTATTCAGTTTTGTGGGTAATTGGATGGTCCAAAATATATAACAATTTATCTTCTTTGTGAGTATGGAATACCATGACAGTAAAATTTCCACCAATGATTTCATTACAATATAGAATGTACAATTATTTGGTAAAAATATAGAAAATATTGTTATGTGAGGTCAGAAAATAAACATTATTAACAAAGTACACAATTTACCCCTTGTATTTGTGTTGATACGGTACATTCTAATTCTAGATTGACAAACTTCTTACCTGATTTATTAACAAAGTGTTTTACTAATGAGCTACAGCCGCCTGGGGTTACGTAATGTGTAGTTCCTGGCACCTTATCACTATGTCCGACAATGTCCTCTGTCAGTTTTTCCAGTATCCCAGCTTTTGTCAGTTCTTCATAGTGACTGTAACATAGCAATTTTAAAATATGTGTTTTTTATATAAGCTTTTAAAATAATTCATTTAATTATACCACAATAAAGTTTTATGGTTACTGCAATGTTAATATTGAACTGACTCAGATGGAATTTTTTTTTACACCAATCATGTTACGCTCTTCCATGACATTGGTTACTGCTTTGCCAAACATAAATGGAGAAGTTTCCAGAATGTTTTGTGGGAAAGCTTTTGTGTAGTACTGTCTTGTAACTTATTCTTAGAAAAGAGTCTGTCTATTATGCCTGAAAATGAGTGAATACAATAATTTGAATATACTGAACAGTCTTCATTTCTAACAATATTGTCATCTACTATAATGTAAGATTATTTTAAACACTATCAGGAACAATAAACAGTGATAATGGTACAAGGTACAAACCTAGCATGTTTCTGATGATAATCTGGTGTAGCTGATATATACTGAGCTCCTAAATCTACTGTACACTTGCTGTCCTTGTTACATCTACTTGTAGACATACGCCCACCTACAGAAAACACATGAATATCACAAGTTTATGTTGAATAACAAAATAATGTGTACTTTATTTAAGAGATTGATATATTTGTAAGCTGAATAATAAAGTAACTTTAACATCATAGTTTCCTAGTGATTAAAGGTAAATGTCTTGCCTTTACAATGCTAAGGTCTCAAGCACAGAATATCACAAACAGAATAAAACATCAACTTAATCACTGTGCGTGTGTGCAGGCAGTGAGATCTAAGCATGACATCAGCTGTTAAAAGCAAATGTAAGTCAATAATGTAACATTTCCAATCAAAATATCTTTCATCACCCTACAAAATATTTAAAATAGATTCCATGGTTCTTTAAGGGACTCAACTCCAGTTTATAAATTGCAAAATTAATCAAAAAGCTCTCCGGAATTGCATTTTTTTGGCTTGACCTACCTAATAGATGTATAATACAAATCTGGACGTATTCTAGAAGAAAATAAGTGTATAACGTCGCTTTATTAAATTTAAAAACCAAAAAATCTACTGTGTGACCAACGCATTAAAATTTTAATTAATCGCTATGTAGCATAGGGAGGTGTTTAAATGCCAAGAATAGCCGTTATCTAATTAACGATTGGTAAAACATGTTCGGCAGTTTTCGTCAATAAAGCCTTTGATCGTAATGTAAATTGTTTGAATATTGTATGTATTTGTTAAACACAGTTATGTGACTAAAATGTGTTCAAAAATATGTTTTTATCATCGAACTGGAGTAAAGTCCCTTCAACGTTCCTTGGTGTACACAGTGGGTGTGTTCGTAAGAACTGTGCAGAACACTGTCCAAACTGTTCCTGTTCCAAGTACTTACGAACAGAATAAAACTGTTCCGAACAGTGTTCCACTCCAAACGACTTATGAACAAAACGGAACAGGAACAGAACAGGAAGTAACAATAATAATAATAATTTTAAAGAAATAATATTCAGAAATAAAACTTTTAAGGTGGCCGATATTGTTAGTTTCAGCCGTTATATTGGTGGAAGAAAAATGCCACTAGAAAATTTCCCATTGTAAAAGTTCGGTCATTTCCGTTTTATTCGTTGACATACTATTGCCAAGGTGATCAGAATAACACATTTCGTGAAGTTTCCGGTTGTCTTGTTGTTGTTGTAATCACGTGACCTGTTCTGGCTGCACCACCTTTTATTTGGGAACAGATAGAACAGTTCCGGAACACTGTTCCGAAGTGTTCGTAACGCTGTTCTGTGTTCTGGAACACAGAACAGTGCGTTACGAACACACCCAGTAACAATACATGGATAACACTAAATAGCACTAATGAGGATCAAACCAGGAACCTCTCCATCAGAAGTTGGAACATCATTATCTGCTGGACCACCATGCTGTCTAACTATCGCGATTCCTTTGGCCAAAATTTATTTTGTTACCAATTTAATTCAATCATTAGTCATAACGTTCATTTATCATAATTTTACAAGATATCTAAATGGAAAACGGGTACTGGAAAGTCACCTATTCCTCTGCTTTTATCCCACATTGAAATAGAAACTAATTTTCCAAAATCCTGACGCAGTAGAGCAGCAACCGACGCTCCAGTCATCCCTGAGCCAACAATAAGAATCTTCTCCACCATTGTTTTTAACATGACAGTCTAAACTTGCTGAGAAATACAGAAATAAATCGTTGCTAATGTTGTTAATTTTTCACAAACTTGCAGAGGACAAATTGCATAAACACCGCTCTTCAAAAAGGAGATTCTCCATTTGACAGATGGCGGGAAATACAAGCGAGTTTACGTGCACTCAAACTCCTCAGAGAGCTTCTATGCGAGTTCCATTTGGTCATGTTATAGTACATTCCAAGTGGAGAGGCTCAGCATTTACATCAGCGTTGCAAGGTATTCTTTTTTACACGTCAGATCATATTTTGTTATTAGATGTGGGGCAATCTGCTAGGAGATTTTTTAATTTCTGACCTCTATCTCCACCGTAGATGTGGCAACTCTAAGTCGAGATTGTTTGACTAATTTTGTTATAAGTCATTATATTTCGCGATGTATTATATGAACAATCTCGACTTAGTGAGTAGCTCACTTATGAGGAGATGAAAGTCAAAAATTATAAAAACAATCTCCAAGCAGACAGCCCCTCGTCTACTCTACCAGCTTAGCTACCCAGGCTGATGTCAATACCGTGTAATTATATACACTTCCATGATTTTAGGTGTGAATGTGGTGTATGAAGATAATCTAGGTTATCTGGATTTCCAGCCAGCAACACAGATAGGTGTAGTCTATGCCACAGAAGCAGATCTAGCAGCCCAGGCTAGTTTGAAAAGAAAGCTTGTCAAACTCAGAAAGGTATTCATCATTAATTGTGTGTATTCAGATACAAAGAACATACTAACAATACCTTAGATGTGGGGCAATCTGCTAGGAGATTTTTTAATTTCTGACCTTTGTAGTGATTGTAGGTATATGGCCACTTCCAACAGCCTTGCTGTTGAGTTAACTCTTTAGTGATGAGGTTGAGTGTCCGCCTACAACGCTAGAGGTCGTGGGTTCGATCCTTGGTGGAGACCCGATTTTTATCGCTCCCCTAAATTACTACAATGGTGGCAGCGGTGTTTGACGGACTCGTGCGAGGCATGGAGTGTCAAATCGAAGAGCTGGTAGGCTCTTGTAAGTAAAAGGGGGAGGAGTGTAGTGATTGTAGGTATATGGCCACTTCCAACAGCCTTGCTGTTGAGTTAACTCTTTAGTGATGAGGTTGAGTGTCCGCCTACAACGCTAGAGGTCGTGGGTTCGATCCTTGGTGGAGACCCGATTTTTATCGCTCCCCTAATTTACTTTAATGGTGTCAGAAGTGTTTGACGGACTCATGCGAGGCATGGAGTAGCAAACAGGAGCTGGTGAGCTCTTATGAGTAAAAGGGGGAGGAGTGTAGTGATTGTAGGTATATGGCCACTTCCAACAGCCTTGCTGTTGAGTTAACTCTTTAGTGATGAGGTTGAGTGTCCGCCTACAACGCTAGAGGTCGTGGGTTCGATCCTTGGTGGAGACCCGATTTTTATCGCTCCCCTAAATTACTTTACCTTTATCTCCAGTGCATACTCTTAGAAGTGGATACTCTAAGTCGAGATTGTTTGACTAACAATACCTGTACCTTTACTTTCTGAGATCCAGCATTGGTTTCAAACTTAGTATATGTATGGTGTTAACCATCATGAGCACCTTATATTGCGAAGCCATGCAACAAAGTTTTTATTGAACATAGTCTTTTTATTGTAAAGGAACCCGAAGTCAAATTAACATTATGTAGACCTACCAATTATTCTGTATATATGTGTTGATGTCAGAAAACTTTGTTTTTCAGGCCAATGAAATACAAGTTTTTGTTGTTGCAGAGAAGACAGGTCCAAGTAGTCAGTATTATTCCGCAGTACAGAAGTTTGTTGCCATGGAGCTTGGCTTCCAGATTACACCGGTACCCAGCCAGACAGAAGCTGCTGGTCTAATTGCACAAATGGTAAGGGAAGTAATCCATTCTTGTTTAGTTACCAGGTAAATTACAACACATTGACTTACTTCCCTTTGCCCTTCTTACTCTTGCATGAAAGCTACATAAATTTGTAATCAGTCAGGTATTTGTGTTTGATTCATTTACTTTCTACATCTTTATCCCATATCTTACGTCATATTGAGCATAATGTGAACCATTTTGGCTTCTTTCAATTGATAGTGTCCCAATCTAGCTGCAGAACTAAAGATATCAATTTGCAATGGGATTTTATAGGGTCAGTGGCATTATCCAAGAAAGAGACTCCTTGTCAACAAAATTATTGGTCTAACTTGGATTCATTTATTTTAAGTAAGAACTATCCTGATTAATTAATTTAAATTAGAATGAAATGCTATTCTGCTATTATGTTTAGGTACATACAGAAAGCAAGTTAGAGAGTAATCAATTCCGGAAGAAAAGAAAGCCCAAAAATTTAGATGAAGCATTGTTGTCCACTGTGCAAAGTATACCCAAACTAGGTGGTGTCAAAGCTCGCAGACTGTTGGATACCTTTGATAGTAAGTCATCCAGACAGTACTAAGTATTAGATGTCTTACATTTGAATACTTGTGCAATGTATTTGATAATTTTGTTAAAACAGTATAGCAAGTGTTATAGTATATTGTGCTTTCTGGCCAGTAACCTGTGGTCAACTTTTTATATAAACTTCTTGAATTTCAATACGAATAAAAGTGCTTTGGTTCTTCAATATAATTCATAAGTTCATTGAGTGTGTATGTTCGTATTACATGGTATCATAATTGAATGCATTATGTTGACTTGACTGTGTATATTGTGTTTTTCAGGTCTACATGCTATAAATGCAGCCACCCATGAAGTAAGTTTATAATCAACTACAAATGTATGTGTATGGTTGACTTGGTTATGACAATCAAGAAAAATATCTTTTTTTTATTTTCACATTGTAAAGACTTTATGATAAAATTAAAAACCTAGCTTAAAGGTTAATAGAAGTTCATATACGCTCCGTGATAGTTTTGGTAACAATGTTTATGTTTTACATGACTACTAGTTATGTCAAACATCACTGCTTTAATTGTGTTATAATGTCCAGCTGTTAGAGTACAAGACTACTATATACATTATCTGTAAACCACCCGGGCTGTATACAGAGACACACCAAGGAAAATAGTACTTTTCAGTGTGTCTGACAACTGTGCTGTATTTAAGTAAGCAGATAATCGTAGGAACATTGTGATGTCCTTATGGTCTTGTTCAATATGTATCTTTACTTGCAGGAGCTTACAGTTGTGGTAGGGAAAGCTAGTGCGCAATATATCAGACAGTTTCTAGATACAGATATACATCCAAAATGGAGGTGACATGGACAGAGAACATTTTACATCTAAGATAGAGATGATGTCCTACATCACATGCATACAATGAATTGTCCGTCAGTACTGGGCAGTAACAGTGTGAACATGTAACTAAATATATAAATCAGACCATGTGCATTGTACAAGTCTTATTTGAATCTGTTCTGCTTACCATAGGTCTTATCAGCTACAATAACAGTCTTTTTTATTATATCCATTATTGTTAGTATCATTGTGAGGGTACTACATTGAAGAAACAACAACAACAACATTTATTTCGCTTTTAAGCCACAATTTGATATACTGTAGAATAATTGATTTTCGTGGGGGATTAAATTTTGTGGATTTTGTGGTTCACCTTCAACCATGAAATTAAATCCCATCAAACAATAGTTTTGACCTTTGGAGTCATTACCTGAAATGCAAAATTTACAAATTAACATCCCGTCACAATGGTCCTTTTAACCAAAACCTCGAAATTTTGCCCCATCGAAATTAAATGATTTTGCAGTATATTGAAATATTATAAAGGGTAAATAGGAACGTATATGAGCAGAGCTACATAATTAAAATACTGCTGCTATTATTTACATGCGACTATATTCAATACTTGCAGAGATGCAAGATTAGAGTTTTCATTAGTACTATAAAGTTGAGGTTTTGAACAACATAACAATCATCATTATGATTAAAATGACCCGTATTCAGACCTGAGGTGAGGGCAAAGTCACTATCAGGTAGAGGGCAAAGTCACTGGTTTATCAGGGAGAGGGTTGATCAACTGTACATTGATCTGGTTTGACGTTTATATAGATATTACTGTACATGTATACTACTGTTAGTGTTATCTATTGTCATTGTTCAACTATTGTTTATGAACTATATGAGATTGTGTTGTGATAAGTTAACTTTGATTAATAAAGTCTATGAAATGTGACAACCATTATGTCCTAGTACATGTACATTTTGTGGAGGATAGTGGTGTATTTACTTTGAACACAACGAAAAGTACATGGCTGTTATTACCACAAAGTTTACGATTTAGTAACCAACACTCATTCATGTACATGTACCTACAAACGTACATGTACATTTTGCCTATGTATCAAATGTATGACTGACACAGATTTTGTCTTTACAAGCTATGTACATGTACTTGAATAGCTTTCCTGTATGGTTTATCATAATCCACTCCATGTCTTAATTGGATAATAAAACAAGTTAGTACCTGACATATACCTTGTATATATGTACATGGACATGTCTTGTGTGTAGAGCACTAGAACTGATAGTTAACTTTTCTTCATACTTACCTTGTATTAAATCTTAAATATGAAATTGTGACTTTGATAGTTAAGTCTTCTGCATACTAGACATGTACAACCAAAGCGGAGAGTGGAAAACGGAGAGTGGAAAGTGGAGAAACGACCAGGGGTTTTCTCATTACTCCCAATAGCTTGTATAAAATTATAATAATGTAAACTGCGTTCAATTTGCTGTGGACTGTCTAAAAATAAGGTATTATTCTAAACCACTGAACATATTTTTAGAAAACGATGAGGCGTGTAGCTTTGATATTTTGCAAGGGACATCAGTATGTATCCCCTATCCGTATAGCCTTTGATATCGTTATCCAACCGTAGTCTCTTGCGCATATCTAGTAGTTGGTTCGGTGGCCACTGTAACATTTATAAGTTCCTTTTAAGTAAATGCATAGTCATGATATTCTACAAACTCAGAGAGGCTGCGTAATTGTTAGTGCTATCATAATATTTCTCCTACTTTCAGGATCCATCTTTTAATTTCAATCTTAAGTATAAGTGTAACTCGATAGTATGCTTATGTTAAAGAAATTCTCTCTAAAACTATTGGTTTTATAGCACAGGAGATGTCAATAAGTGTACCATGCGTTGCACGAAATTCTCGAACCGCGTTCACGGATAACCGCTTTTTGGCAAGCATGGGGCAGAATACAGTATAAAATTTTAAGGTGATTCGCTAGTGCTGGAGTTTTCTGTACAAGGTATATATATCATACCTGTTATATTTATGAAGAACACATTTACGACAATCATTTTGGAACACCCCAACCGGGGAAGTAACACAATGAATCAACGTTTTGCATCCGTTGTATACAGCCTCGGATTTCGCGATATTTTAAAGCGTGTATTGGTAAATATATTTACAGTTTGAACTTGTTTATATTCTTCAGAAATAAATGCAAAAAAACCCTTCCCCCAAGATGCTTGAAAATCAACTATAATCTTTTTTTGCACTATTTGACCTCGGTTTGCAGACGTTCTCAATACTCTTGCCAAGTAATTGTGATTTTTTAACTACTGTCTATTTCAAAAGTGATGAATCACCTTAAACGCATCCAATCTTGGTTTACGACATATGTTTAGGCAATTCAATTTTAAATAAATGTTTATCATCGTTGAGAACAACGCTCTTAAATAATGCATACACAACTGAATTAAAGTTTATGCTTTTAATTACATGTTAAATAGTTGTACATGACGTTTTTTTTTTGTCTTAATCATATCTTTGAATAGCACTTTTAACAATTGAATACATGGATATGCTACATGAATATCATAATAATTTAATACCATATAATATTATGTTCTATGCCACGGTATCTACTGATGCTGGAGACATATAGCAATGCACCAGCCCATCCGTTACAAAATGTTGAAACTCAATTTGTTTTTATATTTCAATTGCTGGTGCTATATGTAACGTACTGCGAAAATGGAATTTTGTGAAGTTTTCAGATATGGCAATTATTGTTTTTTACGGCCATATACATAGCGAATTCTGGAAACTGGACTCTCGTCATCAATAACTTGAGGGAGAGTGACGTGTATGATATACAACAACTTCTGAAAAAATGTAAAGGCATTCTGTAGAGCCTCAGCAACAGAGAAGTTGGAGGTTCATTCTCATTGAGCGACACAGAGTGATTCATTTATTATTTTGTTTGGCCTTATTTAGAATTGAATAAACTTTTGAAACCAACCCGACAGTTTTTCTCCGTTTTCCACTTTCGTTTTGCACTTTCCACTTTGGTTGTACATGTCTACTATGAACACATTACTTTAGGAGACCCCTTTTGACACCTTACACTTTTAACTAACTCTGTAACGGGAACAATCACTGCTAGCTGCTGAATGACAAATACCTCGCATATAGACGCCACGACATCAAAAACCACAGGTCCCGGTCAATATAAATCAGTTCACCCGTGTGTGCTTTAGAAGGGTTTAATTTATATCTTTTTTTGTGATTGTATCTGGGTTTCCAACCAGAAGAATGTCAGAGGGACGTCACCAGCAATATTAAAATCGCCCAAAATATCTGTTGGAGCTGAAGAGTGTTGAAACTGCACAGACTATTGCTAGATCAATATCAAAATACAAGACAAAATCGATTTCATTCTCGTTCACCTGTACATGAATTATTCAAGTGTATACACGTTGTTAATTTCGCAATGTCAAAATTAAGTACATTACGAGGTACATGTATATACTTCAGTAATTTCAAAGCGAGTCAAAACTATAATTAGGGTCTTATTTTATAATCTTAATAGCCGTTAAAACTATTTTAGTGCCGTGATAAACTTCACAACGTAAAGTAAATAATTTCCCTATACATGTAGTTAGTTTATTGCAACCTCGAACGATTAATACACGTGTACATTTTGTAATAAAATATATCGGTCCGAGTAAAAACCGCCAACGCCTAACCACAGTTCGTTTTAAATGATAATATACTTTGGCACATAGTTTCAGTATGCGCAAGTCTCCGCTAAAGATACACTAGTATACAAACTTGTTTAGTATCCAAAAGCTGTAAACTTAGACGTTTTCGTCGTCTGGATACGTGGATACGTCCATGTGCGTACTGGAAACAGATTTTGACAATGAACAAGAGTTACATCCCCGATCTTACTTAAAACGACACCCTTCGTGAACAGTCCGTGTTCGATCATCACCCTAGTATGTGCAAGGTATTGAGAGAAAAACAACAGAAGAGCCCAGGCAATCAACCTAAACAGTTAATTAAGAACTCAATTTTCCGGAGCAAACCCAGAAGGGAAAATAATACATTAGATAAATCATAAATCTTGCACAAACTAGAGTAATGATACACAGTAAATCCCAGTTTCTGTCGATATTCCTCCAAGACCAACAGTCACGATGCGGGAGACACTAAAGTTTATTTACACTAAGTGCCATCGAGCATCACAACTGTGGTCTCAGGGTGACCACGTCCAACCCCATAGCACCAAAATAGCGTCAGCGGGGTCGCTATGGACGGGGCCCCGAAACCGGATTTTTTTCGGAACACGAACATTCCGAAAGGTATCGAAGTAAGCGTGATCAGTTTAGTAATTTTTGCCCATCGACAAAATCCATTTCCAGTCCGCCATGGCTTCTGTTTATCCAGACGTAAGTCGAAGCTTACTGCTCTTGGACAACTTTCACCTGCAAACTGGGGGAAACTCCGCCAATACATCGTCTAACACAGGTTTATATACCCCGATAGGAAACGTCACACAATAGTTAATCTATACTTTAAAGGTTTGTACCCAATGTTTGGATTGAGAAAACGATACCAAAGACGGTTTCAATACAATGTTACATGTGTATGGATTTACTTCTTGCGTTCCAGCCGATGTTTTTTGTCCCCACTTAATTATACATGAACTCAGGAACGTATTTATAGACACATGCCAGTTTTTGTACGTCCCAGATGTACTGTTTAAAGCATGCCATTGAGAGGATGAAAATGTCTTAATATTTTCAGTTTTGGCAAATACAGTTATGCCTATGTCGCATAATGTTTCATTTTAAGTCCTAAATTGTATATGTAACTGTCTCGCATGCCCAAGTGTTACATATCCGACATGAGTGTTGTCTGTTCCACATAAAAATATGCAATGTTTGCAACTATCAGGGTATTTTTAAAAGAAGAACAAAATCAGGTAAGGATCAGCTGGTGGTTATATTTTGTCTTGATAGTATGCCAATAATGTTTTAATTATCCCCCGCCGAAGGCGAAGGGGATATGGTAATGGTAGGCGTCAGTCCGTCCGTCCGAACTTCTGTGTGCAACTCCTCCTACATTTCTTAAGGGAATTCGACAAAACTTTCACAGAATAACTGCTATGATGTCCCCCAGCGCATATTGTCAGGATTTTTTTATTCGACCATTTTTGACAGAGTTATTGCCCTTTGTTGTTTTTTCATATAAAGTCTTCTGTGTGCAACTCCTCCTACATTTCTTAAGGGAATTCGACAAAACTTTCACAGAATAACTGATATGATGTCCCCCAGCGCATATTGCCAGGATTTTTTTATTCGACCATTTTTGACAGAGTTATTGCCCTTTGTTGTTTTTTACATATAACGTCTTCTGTGTGAATCTCCTCCTATATTTCTTAAGGGAATTCGACAAAACTTTCACAGAATAACTGCTATGTCGATGTCCCCCAGTGCATATAGTCAGGATTTTTTTTATTCGACCATTTTTTGACAGAATTAATGCTGTTTGTTAATTTTTTACATATTTCTCATGGAATTTTGTCACAACGTTTACAGAAGTACAGTTATGAGGTACACTATAATATTATAATCTTGCATCGTCAACAACAATTCAACTGTAGTGGTCATCTTTATGAAGCTTTCGTGATAATATTTGTCGTTTACCTCAATTTTTCCTTCGGCGGGGATATGGCTGTCAGTGACTGCTTCTTGTTATTATTGAATATAGCAATCATGCCACATATATGTTGGCCAAAATAATCACCAATAGTGTACCCTATAGTTCTAAATACGTTGATTGACACTGTTCCTCGACTTTCATTGGTTAAGTTCATTTTCACGCTCAGTCTTCACTCTCGTGTGTTGCAATGTTTTCTATGTTCGGCTGTTTATTGCCTCCCCTGTCAGATTTTTACACACAGCTTCGTGGTTTATCGGGTAATAGTAGCAAATAGTAATTCTAAATATATCCGTGGTAGTAACGATATATTCGACCATATGCTTTTATTATACTATTTTGAAATTTTCATTTTGAAGCAACATCGGGCATGTACCTTTTACATACGTATATCTGCTGACCGAGCGTGACTGGATTTCAGGTTATTGTGCAATATCGATATTGAGGGACGATCAGAAAGTGGTGATATAGTATGAATCGTTCTACAGTAGCGTGGTGTATCAAACTTTATGTTAAAAAGATAACCAATTTTCGATTGTTTTCTGCTGTTCTGTCGCTCCATCACATATTTTGCCTTCCCCTGATCATTGGGCTACATAATGAAACCTACATTCGAGTCTCCAGAGACGTTTTCTCTCATGTGTGCGCGCCTTACCTCTAGGATTTTGCTCCCCGGCGACGCCTTTATACTACAGACTCAGAGTCTTTGAGATGTGCGTTTACATGAACCTGGCATTATTTAAAACAAATCGACTTCTTGTTTTGGACACAGGGGATTGACACATTACTTTTTTTGTTCAATATAGACTAATCTATATATACTGATATAAGGCTATATTGAACAAAAAAGATTATGTGTCTATCCCCTGATATAAGGCTATATTGAACAAAAAAGATTATGTGTCTATCCCCTGATATAAGGCTATATTGAACAAAAAAAGATTATGTGTCTATCCCCTGATATAAGGCTATATTGAACAAAAAAAAAGATTATGTGTCAATCCCCTGATATAAGGCTATATTGAACAAAAAAAGATTATGTGTCTATCCCCTGATATAAGGCTATATTGAACAAAAAAAAAGATTATGTGTCAATCCCCTGATATAAGGCTATATTGAACAAAAAAAAGATTATGTGTCAATCCCCTGATATAAGGCTATATTGAACAAAAAAAAAGATTATGTGTCAATCCCCTGATATAAGGCTATATTGAACAAAAAAAAAGATTATGTGTCAATCCCCTGATATAAGGCTATATTGAACAAAAAAAAAGATTATGTGTCAATCCCCTGATATAAGGCTATATTGAACAAAAAAAAAGATTATGTGTCAATCCCCTGATATAAGGCTATATTGAACAAAAAAAAGATTATGTGTCAATCCCCTGATATAAGGCTATATTGAACAAAAAAAAAGATTATGTGTCAATCCCCTGATATAAGGCTATATTGAACAAAAAAAAGATTATGTGTCAATCCCCTGTGGTTTTGGATATTAAAGTTACCTTTTGGATCAGACGAGCTTTTGAATATGAACGATGCTGTTCAAAATAGATCAACCGAATCAATTGTTATTGTGTGGCTGAATCACTTCTTAATTTAGTGAATAGTAGGCAGCAAGTTGATGAACTAACGGTGTATTATAAACGTATATGTTGCTGTAGTTAATTATATACTACAGATGACTGAGGATATAACCAACAAAAGCAATTATAGAATTTGATATTTGTAGTCTAGATCAAACAGTAACATATGTGTGTATAACATTCAGGTTTTACCGATAACTTTTGGAACGGCCCTTTCATAATAATTGTATAGGTCTCATGACAACGTACATGTATGATCAATATTTATTTAACATAAAAATAAACAGGATTATAATACATACATTGATTGGAGTTAATGCATGTAGAAGCTTGCATATCTTTTATATATTTTTCGACACACCTTTTGAATATAACTTTGAGAATTTTACACGATCTTATAATACATATGACAAACCTAAACCAAGTGTTAAACTTTGTTATTCAAGCAGGCATCCAATAATTTATTCTTTCCCATTACGGAGACCGTCCAGCAATTTTGCTCATGGGACCAGACTCTAAACCCGACCAAATATAATTAATAAGATCTACAAACTACACTTGCCAAAATTACAGTACCACGCACAGATAACAGTATCATTGAAAAAGAAATTGAAAAAAAATCCTCCCTTTTTTCAATTTCATTTTTTTCTTTTTCAATGATGCTGTTTCCTGTAGTACCACGATCTCCAGTTCCCCACATTCGGGACCTGTGCATTACTTAATGAACAACATGTTTGGAAACATTAAATTTAATGTAAAGATAAAAAAATGACTGACTACCCCAGGAATGAGACATACGTATATTTTTTGTACCTCATATGATACTACCAACTCAATACTGGGACCAGTTTCAATGAGCAAGGTCATATTGTTGGGGTTTTACTGTAAATGCGTAATCTACGGAATACCGTTAGGGCCATCGTGGTTACACATTAAAATCCAGAGGGCGACAATGCGATAGTGCGATAGTACGATGGCGACAATGCGATAATACGATGGCGACAATGCGACAGTACGATGGCGACAATGCGACAACGCGATAGTACGATGGCGACAATGCGATAGTACGATGGCGACAATGCGACAACGCGATAGTACGATGGCGACAATGCGATAGTCATATCGTACTGTCGCCATCGTACTATCGCATTGTCGCCATCGTACTATCGCGTTATCGTACTGTCGTCATCGTATTATCGCATTGTCGCCATCGTACTATCGCATTGTCGCCATCGTACTATCGCACTGTCGCATTGTCGTCATCGTACTGTCGCATTGTCGTCTATCGCCTTCCGAATAAGTATTCCAAGTTTGTGTTGAATATCTTTGATAGTAATGAAGTTATTCAAGTTTGTAAAAACTTTAACCTTGTTTTTTTCCATTTTACAAGTATAAAAGGGGCATAACTCCAAATCAAGGGATGCTAGGGTTATGGGCCTTTACAGTTAGGTAGAGGTGGTGGTGGTGAACAAGTATTCCAAGTTTGTGTTGAATATATTTGTTAGTAATGATGTTATATAAGTTTGTCAAAACTTAAACCTTGTTTGTTTGCTATTTTACAAGTATAAAGGGGGCATAACTCCAAAAGAAGGGGAGCTAGGGTTATGGGCCTTCATAGTAAGGTGGAGGTGGTGATGGTGAACAAGTATTCCAAGTTTGAGTTGAATATCTTTGATTTAAAAATAAAACAAATAAGATTAAACTATATCCCGACCTGTAAAGTATTTTTAAAAGAGGCTCCATCTAGGAAAAAATACGATGTGCGCATGTGTACCGGAAGGGGATAGACGACAATGCGACAGTACGATGACGACAATGCGACAGTGCGATAGTACGATGGCGACAATGCGATAGTACGATGGCGACAATGCGATAATACGATGACGACAGTACGATAACGCGATAGTACGATGGCGACAATGCGATAGTACGATGGCGACAGTACCATATGACTATCGCATTGTCGCCATCGTACTATCGCGTTGTCGCATTGTCACCATCGTACTGTCGCATTGTCGCCATCGTATTATCGCATTGTCGGTTGATCAGTTCGCCGCAAAGTCAGAGTCATTGTTCGCAGGACTTCGCCGGTTGCGGTGAACTTCCGGCAAACTTCTGGCGAAGTTACCGCAAATTTGCCAGAATGAATGCCAGTTCACCAAAAGTTTGCCAGAAACTTTCTTTGATATGAATGTTCGCTAAAAGTATGCCAGAAGTTCACTGCAAACTTATATTCTGAAAAAAGTTTGCCGGAGGTTTACCGGAAACTTTAAATAGATACTACGTTATTGCCAGAAGTTCACCGCAAACTTATATTCTGAAAATAGTTTGCCAGAGGTTTGCCATAAACTTTTAGTGGATACTATGTTATTGCCAGAAGTTAACCCAAATAAAAAAATATGTTTTTTAAACAAATCATACACAAATCACACATAAATCGCATCAAATTCAGGTTTTTCCCGATTTATTACTATGATTTGCCAGTGATTCATTTAATTAATCGCGCGTAAATCGGTTTTCCCATTAAACCGCCTTCAAAAGTTATACTACAATTCATAATAAAATTTCATTTCCAAATCATGATTTATTCGCGATTCATTACTGATAGTGTTTTCCTGGCTGATTGGTTGACTCTAATTTCATAATTCCTGATTTGTGACTGATTTGTTACAAATAGAAACATAACCAATATAATTTATTAGGGATTCATTACACTTACTAATCTTTAAGCCCCATTCTCAGTCTAACTGTCCCCGTTTAACATCCCAGTTTTCAATCCGGGGCAAACCGTGACTAACCGGGGAGACAGTGAACATCCGGGGCAAACCGGAATAAACCGTGGTGCACAGGGTAACAACCCCGTATTTTTTAAAAATGTTAAATATAACCCGGAGTCACTGGGGAATGCTATTGAGAACTTGTCTTAATCCGGGGATTACTGGGACTCCACCTGCCTTTTCCTGAACACTGCCGGATCTCTACCTTATGTCTACCTTGACTTCAGGGCAACACTGGCGTGTCACCTGACACAACCATGGTATAATTGGGCGATAACCGGACAACCACCAGCATCAACCGGGACCAAACCGGGCTTTTTCAGGCCTCTACGGAAACCGAAACTGACTCAAATATTCTGTCAGATCAGGGTACACCGGAGTTACATTAGGAATGTAAAAAAAACTAAAAATGCAATTCCGTTTTGTTCGAAAAACATTCTGGATTATCACTGTATACCGGCTTTCCTCCACTGGGATGTCCGGGACTTGCACCGGGCTTTAAAGTGCGCAAAACTTATGTTCATTGTACATAAAACTTATATATATATGGTATGAACATTCAACCTCATTTTCCATTTTAAATTGTTGTATTAAATTGTATTCCATTTGAATTTGTAAAGATTCTCTTCAGAGTTGATATTGATCTACACCATTCTAATTCTTTCAAACATTGTAGCAGAGTACAATCCCCCCAGATACACTCAACCCTTGGATAAAAATCTCCTTATTATTAAGACCACCTCATTTATACTATATTGAAGTGTTAGTTTTAATGTATGTGTTCATATATGCTGCATTATATTGCACAGTATTTTCTGACATATATGAACAAATTAAAAGTATAATAAAAATAGAATATATGTTTAAATGTGGTAATTAGAGGAAGCCATGGAGACTGATTTAATTTATAAAGATATACATCATCATTTTGAACTTGTTAAATTCTGACTGCTACAACATTTGACCACAGATATAATGATATTTACACATCTTACACAGTAATGGTGTATGTTTCTAATTACTCAAATTAGCACCTTGACCAATTGAGCCTCTTATCATTATCTCAATCATCCTGTGATTGGCTAGTTTGAATATTCTCCTCAACCTGGAGTTCATTCTACTATACTGTCCATATGGTGTTCATTATACATGTGTGTCAGCTACACAAACTGTTGTGCATTTTATGCATACTACTGAAATTAATTTTGGATGTTTTATATTCCAATAATAAATGTTCAGTTTTAAAACATGTACTTTCTATTGTGATATTGTGACAGAACATTCTTGTTGGAATTTGATTTCCAGAACTATTTTGAGATGGATAAACTAGCTGGTATGTAACATGGATTATTATTGTTCAACACATAGGTTAAAATATGTGTACATTATTATTTGTATACACTGTATTATATCATATCTTATGCTGAAGCCTAGTTATACTGGAAGTGTAAAGTTATACATTGAATGATGATAAATTGGAAATTATAAAATCATTAAAAGTATTCAGGCAGGATGTATCTTAAACAGTTGTTTGTTGTACAATTTACTATGTTAAGTATGTTAAGTATGCCATTCTTATTCCTGAAATACATATTATTTTAAAAAAAACTTAAATTATTACATAAATTTGCTGAAAACAATTATTAAAATACATGCATATTGATCTATTTCAGTGAACATTGGCTCAAAAGAACCCTATGAACTCTAAAAAGCTGGAAGGCAACATTTTGCACAATGTACTACCATGAACAGATGATTTGGTAAGAAAAAATTCAATATTGAATGTTATGAAAAGCATGCAAGATATCTTACTGCCTTCTTTCTAAACTGTATTTACAGTAATAATTATTGTTTCAAATGATGTATTTTGCAGCATTTTACAAACAATTACTGTCTGAAGATCAACCCTTTGGTCTACATGTACATTGTACATGTAAACATGTATATTGTTTAGTGTCCATTTTTCCATAGGAGGGTGGGCTTATGTTCAGATACCCATTTTA